>CAJNDS010002601.1:564043-636543 GCA_905221605.1 Symbiodinium natans | reverse complement strand
AGGCATAGCTGCCCTGCTAAGTGCAGCTAAGTTATCATCCCTATTCAGGACTGTTAAACCCTAAACCCGAAACCCTAAACCCTAAACCCCAAACCCAAAACCCCAAACCCTAAACCCTGTTAGTATAAGGGGTAACATCCCAAGCTGCTTGGCTTCGCCCGCTAAGGTAGACCACGCCGTCTTCGACGCCAACAACACCTTGGACTATCAGGCGGCACATGAACTAGGGGTTTAGGGGCTTAGGGGTTTAAGGTTTAGGGTGTAGGGGTTTAGGGGTTTAGGGGTTTGGGGTTTTAGGGGTTTAGGGGTTTGGAGGTTTGGGGATTTCGGGGTTTGGGGGTTTAGGGGTTTTGGGTTTAGGGGTTTAGGGGTTTAGGGGTTTAGAGGTTTAGGGGTTTAGGGGTTTAGAGGTTTCGGGGTTTAGGGGTTCAGGGGTTCAGGGGTTTAGGGGTTTAGGGGTTTAGAGGTTCAGAGGTTTAGGGGTTTAGGGGTACAGCCCTACGAATCGCATGGAAGTCTTTAGATGTTTAAAAGTAGTCTAATGTTTAGGGGGTTTAGGGTTTCGGGTTTAGGGTTTAGGGTTTAGGGTTTAGGGCTTAGGGTTGGGGATTAGTTTCTACAAGCCCTAAAAAGCTAAACCCTGAAGCCTGTAAATCCGAAAGTCCTCAACAATTGAACCCTAAAGACCCCATGAACCCTAAAATGCCCTGAAACCCAATAAACCCCATGAACCCCATGAACCAGAAAACACTATAACCCTAAGCCCTAAACCCTAAACCCTACAGCCCCTAAACTCTAAAACCTTCTAGCCCTGTGAACCCTAAAACCCTAAACCCTAAACCCGCGCTGCGCAAGGCCTTCCTGGCATCCTTCCAGCTTGCTTTGGCCTCAGGGGGCTTCGGGGTACAGTGATTCGGGCACTGAGGATTGGGGTTTAGGGTTTAGGGTTTAGGGTTTAGGGTTTAGGGTTTAGGGTTTAGGGTTTAGGGTCAGGGATTCTTCGGGGGTTTTTTTGGGGTTCATATTCCCCCTTATACTAACAGTCCTGATTAGACATATTACTGGGGAGTAGGAGAATCCCTCTTAAGGACTGTTCGTATAAGGGCATCCCATATGTGAAGGCTATGGGGCTTCAGCCTAAACCCAAAGCCCCGAACTCAGAGCTTTGTCAAGGAGTCGACAAGCCATGTCCATCGCAGTACCGCGAAAAGGTTTTAGGGATTTAGTGTGCTCCGGTTATGGGTTTTGGGGTTTGGGGTTTAGGGTTTAGGGTTTAGGGTTTAGGTTTTAGGGTTTAGGGTCGAAGCGGGCAACCTGCTGACAAAGAACATCCCTGTCCTTCCGCGTTTTGAATTTTAGGCAGTGGATCCCTGAGCGACATTGGCGCACTGAGCGAACTCTTCCAATTTCTTAGGTGAGTTTCCCGAGAAGCGCTCAACCCTAAAAACCCCCTAAACCCTGAACCCTAAAATCCCTCAAGCCCTAAACCCTAAATCCCTGAACCCTAAACCCCGAAACCGAAAAAACAATTCCAAAACTCCCAAACCCTAAACCCTAAAACCCTAAACCCTAAACCCTAAACCCCAGTATTCCCCCCTCCCTCCCCCATGTACCCCCCAGCCAAGGTCGACGTGGGCGCCACGAGGGAGCTGCAGGCTGCCAGGGGTTTAGGAGGTGAGGGTCTGGGGTTTAGGGGGTTAGGGGTTTAGGGTTTAGGGTTTAGGGTTTAGGGTTTAGGGTTTTAGGGTTTAGGCGGTTATGTTTTGGGGGTTTAGGGTTCAGGGGGTTTAAGGTTTTGGGGGTTTTCGGGGTTTAGAGCTTGGGGCTTAGAGTCTTGTAGGGGGTTTTGGATTGTAAGGCTTCAGGGTTTTAGGATTTCCGACAAAGTTTGTCATGCGGGCTCAAAATGTTCGGGCCTATTGTTAAGGTTCGAAATTTAGAAATCCGAACCTATAGCTCAGATTATTTTAGGGTTGTAGGCACTGTTGGGTGTGAAGGGCTCTCGGGGTGTCAAGGGTTCGTATGACGCAGCTTGGGGCTTCGAGGGGTTTAGGGTATAGGGTTTGGGGTTTAGGGTTGAGGGCTTAGGGTTTAGGGTTTAGGGCTTAGGGCTTAGGGTTTAGGGTAACAGCTACCGCCCAAGGCGGCTTCTGAACCATGACACCCTCGAAGCCCTTGTCAAGACCTACATGCTCCTCCAGCTCTACCCCTAAGACCCTAAACCCTAAACCCTAAACCCTAAACCCTAAACCCTAAACCCTAAACCCTAAACCCTAAACCCTAAACCCTAAACCCTAAACCCTCATCCTAAGCCCTCCTCGACCCTAGCCAGGCGAGGGAAGTGCGCAGGGTCGCTGGGGCGGATGGAGGCCTGTTTTGGGCTTCGGTGCAGAAGAGTAGGGTTGAGGGTTTAGGGTTTGGGGTTTGGCGTTTAGGGTTTATGGTTTAGGGTTTAGGGTTTAGGGTTCAGGGTTTAGGGTTTAGGGTACGGAAGGGAAGGGTTTGGCTGAGACCGACCCCCACCCTCCCACCCAAAGCTCTTCCGCTTAGTTTGCGGAGTTTGTTCATAAGGACCCCGAACTGCATCTATTCTGCTTCACAGACACTAGAGGGCATAGGGTGAGACCCGAAACTTGCTTCACAGACACTAGAGGGTATAGGGTAACACCCGAAACCGCTCCAGGTTCGCGGGCTCTTTAGCTTCGTTTGAAGCAGTGAGCAGCTGCTTCCCTGAAGCCTTAGATGGGTTGTGGTGGGTTTAGGGCATGTTAACTGGCTAAGCCACTTAGCCCTAAACCCTCAAACCCCTGAACCCATAGGTCCACTCAACCCAATGCTCACCACCCAAACCCTAAACCCCCTACAGCTCCTCAACCCCCCCCCCCCCCCCCCCCCCCCCCCCAAACCTAAACCCTAAACCGTAAACCCTAAACCCTAAACCCGAAAGCTTTTCAACCCCTAAGCCCCTCAAACAGTTCGGCTTACTGGACTTAAGGGCTTACCGGGGTTTAAAGGGGACTCAAAGGGGTACTAGAAGGGAGGTTAAAAGGGGGAAAAAAGGGGCTTCAAAGGGCTTGTAGGGTTGAGGGTTTAGGGTTGAGGGTTGGCTTACACTGAGCTCTCTAGAAGGGTTTAGGGATTGTCTGTCTGTCTGTCAGACAGACAGCGTTTAGGGATTAGGATTTAGGGCTTGGGGTTTAGGATGTGGGATTTGGGGTTTGGGGTTTAGGGTGTAGGATTGCAATCGAAGAAGGGCTTGTCGCTTCAGGGCGTTTCCAGTTTGCAGCGGTGCCCCTAAGGCCTAAGTACTAAGTACACCTACTCTACGCCAGCCCCCCCCCCCCCCCCCCTTCCAGGGATCAAGCAAAACAAGACAAAGCTATAAGCCTCCAAAGTCACTGAAAGTGATGCCAATAAATCCTGAACATACTGCTGATGAACACGATTCTAATGGCCACATCTAAATACACAAGCCGTTCACACCTCTGCTGGGGCCAACCGCTACTTCTGAGGGCGGCGCTAAACTACCGTTCACCGACTGCACCTGAAAGTCACAGTCGCGACAAGAGTCATACGTTGTAAACCTACTTTGGCGCAGCAAAAATACAGATACGCTCACCACTCAAACAAACTAGGACCCAGAGAAAGCCTCTTTAGTTTTTTTGGGGTTTAGGTTCCCTCATCAACTCCCTGCAAATATGGGCCCGTAATTGGGGGACACTTTTGCCCCTCGCCGTAAAACCCAAAGGCCCATACTTCAAAACGCTCTAAAGAAAGCAAGACACCATGTTAAGGACGATGTAACTACCTTAGGGTTTAGGGTTTAGGATTTAGGGTTTAGGGTTTAGGGTTTAGGGTTTAGGGAAGAGCTCGCGCAGGCCTGTTGGCCTCCAGCCCCTTTGGCACAGACTCGTCGGCCCACAACTCGCCCACCGACTCGCCCACCTGAGCTCGAGGTTTAGGGTTTAGGGTTTAGGGTTTAGGGTTTAGGGTTTAGGGTTTAGGGTTTAGGGTTTAGGGTTTAGGGTTTAGGGTTTAGGGTTTAGGGTTTAGGGTTTAGGGCTAGGGCTTCGTGGTTTAGGGTTTAATTTTCGGGCTTGAGGAAAGTAACATGCGCCTTCGGCTCTCAAACTTATAGAGGCTTCGGGCTTCGGGAGCTTACGTGAATTCAGGGTTTCGGGCTTAGGGTTGAGGGTTGGAGGTGCAGGTTAAACTAGGATGCCCAGTAGTACCCTTATTCCCTTTTTGGGGGGTTCCCTTATAAACCCCTTTAAGCAAAAAAGGGCACCCGTTTTAAGCCTAGGTTACTGGGCAGCCTAGTAAACGTTCTCGCATCTCCCAGCAAACATTAACTGTTCCAGGTAGGTTTGGGCGGCCCCCCTTGGCTCTGTACTCTCCCTCCCCCCCCAAGAACCCCCTACCGCGAACCCTAAGCCCTAGACGGCTTAGGGTTTAGGGTTAGGGTTTAGGGTTAGGGTTTAGGGTTTAGGGTTTAGGGTTTAGGGTTTAGGGTTTAGGGTTTAGGGTTTAGGGTTTAGGGTTTAGGGTTTAGGGTTTAGGGTTTAGGGTTTAGGGTTTAGGCTTGAGGGTTGATTTTCAGAGGCATCTCGCACTGAGTTGCTTCAGGGCTTATGGAGCTGGGCGCCCTCAGTCCTCAAGTAAGTCTTGACGGGAGGGACAGCTTTACTTCAAGTGGGAGGGCATCCCAGCATGAAGCGCCGGAAAGCGGCTGTAATGTAGGGGCCTATTGGATTAGAGATGGTAGTTTGGGTAGATGAATTAAAGCACGATGAAAGCACAAGAAAGATAGAGGAATGAAAGGGGGTAGATTGTTTACAGCTTCGGGCCCTGTGGTAAGGGCTTTCGGGTCTCGGGTTTTCGAGCTGATGCGACGAAACAGGCTCGCAGATGAAGGGCAAGTTCACACGCTCGCGTGATGATTTAAATTTTCAAACTTCTGTGGAGGACAGAAGCCTCATCGATTGCACATTCTAAGAGCCACTGCTGCCAGCCCAGAACCCGAAACCCCTGAGCCCCAAAACTTCAGCCCCCAAATCTCAAACCCTAAGCCCTGAAACCCTTAAACCCCCTCAATCCTTGATCCCCAAAATCCTTTGAATTCCGATACCACCAACCCGGAACCCCAAACCCCGAAACTCTGAGGGAAGTTGCAGGGTCCCTGTGACCCCTTACCTTGATCTAAAGGGTCCTGAAGTACGGACCCTGGAAATCTGTAGGGCAAAGAAGCGGTATATAAGGGTTCCCCACATAAGGGCCCGTATTAAAAAGACCATGTAACTAACCCTAAGACCGCAAACCCTAAGCCCTGAACCCTAAGCCCTAAATCCTGAACTTAGCCACCCGATGCCGTGAACGATGGGTGGTCTCAGGAGTCCCAAGTCCCCCCCCCCCCCCCCCACAGCAACTCTTCAAAAAACATAACCCTTAAACCTGGGGTGGGGAACCCTAAACCCTAAACCCTGATGAAAGCTGGTGAGAAGACCACAAACGGGCAGCAGTGATGTCCCGGCGCGTTTCTTGGGGAGAGAGTGGCAGCACGACGCGGGGTTTAGAGTTTAGGGTTTAGGGGTTATGGTTTCGGGTTTAGGGTTTAGGGTTTAAGGGTTTAGGGCTTAGGGTTTAGGGGTTTGGGATGTAAGTTTTCGGGTTTTAACAAGGCTGAGGCTTCAGGGCTTTCAGGCCATCCATCAGTGCTGAAATGTTTAGGGTTTAGGGTTTAGGGTTTAGGGTTTAGGGCGATTTTTTCGTTTTGAGACCGGTCTTGCTTTGCCACAGGGCAAAGCTGCCATGACACTCGGATCCCTTGCGCCTTTGAGCAGCCCGCCGCGTGAAGACGCACAGCTTAACCACCTGCTTTCCTGCACAACATCATGTGGATATAAGGGTTTCTAGCCCTAAACCCTAAAGCCTAAATTTTACACCCTAAACCCTACGCAACCCTAAACCCCCTAATTAGGGCCTAAGGGTGTAGTGTGTCGTCCCCAAGCCCCCACCCTGAACCTATGAGTTCACGTTGGGGACAGTTTATGGTCCAGCTTGGTTTAGCATTTTGGGTTGAAGGGGTTTAGGGTTTAGGGCAAGGTTAGGGTTTACGGTTTAGGGTTTATAGGGAGGATCACACAGGCATACAGGGCAGATCTTCTCAACCCCTACATCCTAAACCCTAAACCCTAAACCCTAAACCCTAAACCCTAACCCTAAACCCCTACATCCTAAACCCCATGTCACCCACGTCGAGCTTGGGGTGTCAGGGTTTGAGCCTGGGTTCCCTACATCAAACATCCAGATTTAGGGTTCAGGGTTTAGGGTCTAGGGTCTAGGGTTTAGGGTTTAGGGTTTAGGCTCTCATTTGGGGGTCTTTCTCTCGACCCTTTCAACGGAGGAGGCCCCACCAAAGCAGTGCAATGGCGAAAGCGGGCTGAAGGCTGCCCAGAACCCCTAAACCCTAAACCCTAAACCCTAAACCCTAAACCCTAAACCCTAAACCCTGAACCCTGAACCCTGAACCCTGAGACGGATGATGGCAGGAATCCACGGCGACTGGTTCAGATTCCGATTCGTAGGGCTGGACAGAAGCCCTTCGCTGGGCCGCCGAAGTTGGGAACATGGAGCCTCTTGCACCGAGCAAAAGGCCTCTTCGCGCCCTTGGGGGGGTTAGGGTTTAGGGTTTAGGGTTTAGGGTTTAGGGCTTAGGGCTTAGGGCTTAGGGCTTAGGGTTTAGGACCATTCTAGGGGTACCTTAGATCCGAATGTTCAGGGCATCGGTACGCACTTGGGGGTGCCGTACTATTTTGGGGATGCCCCAAACAACCCTGTTTTAGAGAACTACCCTTGGAGACGTTTACTGGCCGTCTGCACTAGGTTGCCCAACGGTAGCTCCTGTTTCCCCTTGCTTTTGCAGGTGGTTCACTTGTAAACCCCATTGACAAAGCAAGGATTTCCTTTCGGTTTCCGGCTTTCTTGCCCGGTAGCCCAGTATGAGCCCGCTAGCCCTAAACCCCGCGACCGTGCCCAAGCCCTAAATCCTAAACCCTAATCCTTGCCTCAGCCACTACCTGTGGGGAAGTCGGGCCCAGTTCCAGATACCCGTCTGCTTGTCCTTCTTCTGCCCCCCAGGGCCAGAAGCTTAAGCCCCGAAACCCCACGCCCCAAACCCCAACCCTTTAAGGTTTAAGGTTTAGAATGTCCATCCAAGCCCCTCACCCCCCGCCCCCCCTCCCCCCCCCCCCCCCCCCCCCCCCCCCCCCCCCCAAAAGCCTACGGCCTACTTATGGCTTGAGGACTGAAGGCTGGGAAACTGACAGATCAACACTTCGGATCTAGGGTTTGGGGTTCAGGTTTAGGGTTAGGTGACCGGTGTGTTGCAGTAGCTTTTGTGATCTGGGGTGGGAGAAGGGGGGCGGGGGGGGTTGCGCTACTCTGGAATTTTAGGCTTCACTTGGGGCTTATGGTTTGGGGTTTAGGGCCTGTTTTAGGGCTGAGGGTGTAGGGCCACGACGCCCAAGACATGGCAAGCAGCATCAAGGTTTAGGGTTTAGGGTTTAGGGTTTAGGGTTTAGGGTGTAGGGTTTAGGGGTGCAAGTCGGAGGTTGATTTACCCTTCACCCTTCCCACTTCTGCACTTCCGCAAGTTTTAGGGGCCCAATTCTGAGCTTGTCATGAGTGTGGAACCGCTCGAGGTCCCAGAGCCCTCTTCCTAGCAAGCTTACCAGCTTCAAGACGTTTTTGACAAAGAGCTCCAAACCCCAAGCCCTAAACCTTAAGCCCCAAGCCCCAAACCCTAAACTGTGAGTTTACGACAACAGGGGACACCCAATATGGCTCCCAAATAGTCGGATTCCTTTATGGTAAGGACCCCAACAAGGTACCCCCCTATTATCGTAAACCCCTAAACTAGACGCCTTGAGCCCTTAGCCGAAAGCCCTGCCACTTTCCCACTGCCCCGGTATGCTGCTGAGCTGGCCAGGCAAGCGGGGTTTAGGACTCAATTAGGGGTTTAGGGTGTAGATGTTCAGGATTTATCTATGTACTATTATTGTTTTTTTATTATTATATATATAAATATAAATATATATAATATATATACACATATTTTTTGGGGGGGTAGTGATTAGGGTAAGAGTTTATGGTATGGATTCGGGTTTAGAGGTCTGGCTACGATGGAAGTTCTGTGGAAACCCGTAGCTATTCCACGACGATGGAGTATAGTACTGAAGTAGCCTTTCTACCTAGGTTTTCGGGTACCAGATACCAAAGAGTAATTCATGCTAGAATGTGCAGGTTTGTGGGTACCAGATTCAACCCAAAGTCACACATCTCTGAGACGGTAATGTGTTTCAGGGCCTGGTTGAAGGGGGCGGGGGGGGGGGGGGGGGGGGGCTTGCTCAATTAGGGTTGCGTTTATTTGTTTAAGGTCGGTTTTATTGTTTTCGGGTTGGGGGGGTAGCCTTCTCAAGATCCCTTAAACAGGACCCCGAACAAAGCGCTTTTCAAAGGAGAGCCTTGCGCGGGGCTCGAGGTCATGGGCCATGCTTCCGGGCTCACATAGGCTTGTTGTGCGGGGATTGGGTGTTACACAAAGAAGGCTTGTGAGATGTATTTCTTTTGCTTCATGAGTTGCGGGCGGCTGCAATTTCAAAGATGGAAGCCCTAAAAGACCCGAAGCCCCTAACTTGAAAGCCCAAACCTCGACGCTCTCAACAAGAGCTCCAACCATAACAAAAAAACTGAAGAGTGCAACCTAAACCTTGGACCCTGAACCTGGGTCCTTGTTGTCGTTTACATTTTTGTCATGATAAAAACCCAATAAGGCTTAAACATGATAGCTGTTAATATAACCCCAACAAGAACCCAGGAACGCTGAACCCCTCAACCGAGCCCAGGGTTTAGGGTTTAGGGTTTAGGGTTTAGGGTTTAGGGTTTAGGGTTTAGGGTTTAGGGTTTAGGGTTTAGGGTTTAGGGTCTTCCACCCCAAATCCCGCTTTGAGGGTTCGAGGGAAGGCGAGGGGGCAGGGGTAGCTAGGGTTTAGGGTTTAGGGTTTAGGGTTTAGGGTTTAGGGTTTAGGGTTTAGGGTTTAGGGTGCAAGGCTTCCTGTTTAGGGTGGTCATGAAGAGTTTAAGATTGAGATTCCCAAAATACCTGCATGCTTGCCTGACTGGCTGACAGGAGCCGCCATCGGCAATGTGTGCTTAGTTTTTGTCGTGAGGGGGGGGGGGGGGGGGGGATCCGACTCCCAAGCCACGGAACTCCCTACGCAGCTACACCCCCCTGAGCACCCTGAACCCTAAACCCTAAACCCTAAACCCTAAACCCTAAACCCTAAACCCTAAACCCTAAACCCTAAACCTCCCTAAGCCCGACAGACCAACACCCCCCCGAGCTCAAGCCCAAAAGCCAACTCTGATCCCCGCCCCTTACTCAAGCTCCTTAACCCCAAACCCGAATCCCTAAACCTTAAACCTTAAACCCTAAACCCTAAACCCTAATCCCTAATCCCAAAAACCTAAACCCTTAACCCCAAACCCGAATCCCAAAAACCCCACACCCCAAAGACCAAACCCCAAACCCATGGAGACCCTCTGGAAACGAAACTGCCCAAACCCTTACGCAGGTACCCCACGTATACCATCATCCCTTTGTAAGGAACCCCCCAAAGAAAATAAAAGATCAAAAGGAGCACTTGAAATTAGAGAAATCCCCTTATGCCTTAGAGCCTAACCAACCTTAAGAAATCCCTAAACCCCAAACCCTAAACCCTAATGCACACCCCTCCCTGCGATCCTTTGTCCCGACCCCTAAACCCTAAACCCTAAACCCTAAACCCTAAACCCTAAACCCTAAACCCTAAACCTTAAACCTTAAACCTTAAACCCTAAGTGAAGCCATGGAATTGTCTTTGGCAACGCCGGAGCGCCCGACGTCCACTTGGGACGTGGGGGCTGCGATGGGCCTCGGCCCAGTGACAAGGAGGCGCGAACACAAGGACGCATTCAAAAAGGGTTTAGGGTTTAGGGTTTAGGGTTTAGGGTTTAGGGTTTAGGGTTTAGGGTTTAGGGTTTAGGGTTTAGGGTTTAGGGTTTAGGGTTGGGGTTTAGGGTTTAGGGTTTAGGGTTTAGGGTTTAGGGTTTGGGGTTTGGGGTTTGGGGTTTAGGGTTTCCATGTGCCTAAATAGGGAATATTTGGGTCTTAAAGTACCTCCTGCCTAGGGAGTGGGGCCCAAGTATATGAAAATGAGGTACCCCCAAACGCTAAATCCTAAACCCTAAACCCCAAACCCTAAACCCTAAATCCTAAACCTTAAACCCTAAATCCTAAACCCCAAACCCTAAACCCTAAACCCTAACAACCTCAGATCGCCAGGCCGTGGGTCCTCAAAAGTTGGGGCTCGCGGTCTTGGGTTTCCGGTGAAGAGACCCCATCTTTGAAGTCAGGAGGTAAGGCTTTCGGTCGCAGGTTATTGGGACCCGAAAACCCAAACACATACACACACAGGACCTTAACCCGAGACCCTAAACCCCAGACCCTAAGCCCTAAACCATCCTAAACCCTAGACCCTAGACCCTAGACCCTAAACCCTAAACCCTAAACCCTAAACCCTAAACCCTAAACCCTAAACCCTAAACCCTAAACCCTAAACCCTAAACCCTAAACCCTAAACCCTAAACCCTAACCTTACTTTTGATCCATGAGCCATGGAGGTGCATCCTTGACGTCTCCACCGACCTGCGGTGCTGGCCGCTGATTCTGCTGGCCCCTGTGCATGGTTTTAGGGTTCAGGGTTTAGGGTTTAGGGTTTAGGGTTTAGGGTTTAGGGTTTAGGGTTTAGGGTTTAGGGTTTAGGGTTTAGGGTTTAGAAACTCAATAGTTCGGGGTTTAGGGTTAAGGTCTAAGTGTTTTAGGATGTAGTAATTCAGGATTTGGGGTTTATGTAGCGGCAAAACTGCGCAGGTTTTAAGGCTGAAGGACAACAGAATCGCCAATGTGCACTTAAAGCAGAAGGTCAGTTGGCCAGGGTTTGATTGTTCGGGGGATTTTGTCTTCATTCGGTTGTGGTAGGGTCTAAGGCCCAGGGTTTAGGTTGAGGATTTTGGGCTAGCTTTGGTTTTCGGATATAGGGGCTGCTAACCCCCAAGCCCTAAACCCTAAACCCCCTAAACCCCCTAAACCCCCTAAACCCCCTAAACCCTTAGTTCCCTTATAAGGCAAGGGTTCCCTTATGTTAGCATGGCGATTGGGAGATCAAGAAACAGACAGCCTGCAGAACCCTATATGCAACCTGTAAGACCCTGGAAAGAAGCCCTAAACCCTAAACCCTAAACCCTAAACCCTAAACCCTAAATGATCAAGAAGCCTGATAAGGCCCAGCAAAAATACTCAGCCCTGAGAAGCCTGAAGCCCTAAACCCTAAACCCTAAGCCCCAAGCCCTAAGCCCTAAGCCCCAAACCCTAAACCCTAAACCCTAAACCCTAAACCCTAAACCCTAAACCCTAAACCCTAAACCCTAAACCCTAAACCCTAAACCCTAAACCCTAAACCGCCTTGACTGGCTGTTACCCACCCTTGTGGCAGGGAGCAGTCATGCCATACATACATCCGAGGCTCCCTCGATAGCAATTGGTGCGCGTCTGATGTCGCTGTACTATTCCATGATGGCCGGGCTCACCTATCTCGAGGCGGTTTAGGGTTTAGGGTTTAGGGTTTAGGGTTTAGGGTTTAGGGTTTAGGGGCTTCGGGGGGTCCAGGCTACTCTGAACTAGCCGCTCCGAGTAGGTAGGTATATCACTGAGTACTGAGCCTTTTGGGGTATGTTAAGCCCTTTAAATCCCACGGTGGTGAACCGTTTGCTACCTCAGAAATCAGCCAGCGAGCGCATTACAGTCATTACAGCAGGGCTGAAGACCTGATTTTACAGCAGGCCTTCAGACTTAAAAGGATCATCCCCACAACCCTAAAACCTAAACCCTAAACCCTGAACCCTGAACCCTAAACCCTAAACCTAAGCTTTGAACCCCACACCAAACTTCCTTGGGGCCCAAGCAATGTCGTTAGGGTCTGCAGTATGCAGGGGCTTAGGGATCAGGAACTTCTCAACCTAAAGCCCTGAAGCTCTGGAGGTTCCAGGGGTACCAGCCCAAAAAGGATTCAGGGCTCAGGGTTCTCTTTTAGGGTTTAAAGTTTAGGGTTCAGGGTTTATGGTTTATGGCATCCTTACACACCAAATCTCCCCAAGTCCGAACTCCTGAGCCCGAAAAGACAGGTCTGCGCGCTGACCTACAGCTGCGCAGAGCTTGCCAGCATCATTGTTCACCTGGCCGCTCGTTTTAAGGGACTCAGAGTAGGCCCCTATTCCATCTTTTGAGGGGGTCCAGGTTCCCTTAAAAGCCCCTTTAAACCAAAAAGGGCACAAGTTCATTCCTCCGTCACTCCTGAATCGAGCTCGTTGACCTCCCCCTCCCCTCCCCCCCCTCCCCCCCCCCCTTTCCCTACACCCTAAACCCTGAATCCCACCTTACACCTCACCTTTGCCCCGCCCCGAGGTCTTCGCGCGGCGGAAGCGCTACCGCCGTGACGCCTGGTCAGCTGCTTCTCCAAGTGGTCGCTCGACTTGGACTGGGCTCGTGCGGTGCAAGGGCAGTTAAACCCTAAACCCTAAACCCTAAACCCTAAGGGCTCAGGAATTTCACGATTTGGGTTAGGGGTTCTAGCGTGGCTTCGGGGCTTAGGGCAAAAGGCTCAGGCCTCGGCTGAGCCACAGACGGTTTCCACCAGCAACTGGTCAGGTCTGGTGTTAGAATCCTGGCCCCTTCTAGGCCCCTGTCATCATACGCCTGAACCCTAAACCCTAAACTTTAAACCCTCAACCCTAAACCCGAAAACCCAAACTTTGCGAGGCTTGTGGGCAGCGATTAGGGTGGAACTAGCTTGCCCAGCAGTACATGTACTCGCTTGTTTTAGAGTTAGTCTCCCTTAATACAGATCTATCAACCTACATTACAGACAAACAGGTGACTTTTTTCTGTTCACTGGAAAACCTAGACGCGAAATCTTTAGCCCTCCACATCCACCATTCCCAAAACTGCAAGTGCCCTACACCCTAAACCCTCAACCCTAAGCCCTAAACCCTACACCCTACACCCGAAACCTAAACCCTAAACCCTCAATTCCAAACCCTAAACCCTAAACCCTAAACCCTAAACCCTAAACCCTAAACCCTAAACCCTAAACCCTGTTGAGTGTAGCAGTCCAGGCTCCGCGGCGAGCCTCCGATTGCGCGAGGTTTGCCGCTGGACCACCGCTGCAGCTTGCCTTCTGGTGGCGGTGTTGGTCTTCGCCCTGCTCGAGGAGGGACCCCTGAATCCCAGTCCCCTATAGAACCCCTATATATACCTTATAATGGTATAGAATAGGTCCCTAATTTTGCCTAAGTAGCCCTAAACCCGAAACCCTAAACCCGAAATGCCCCCTAAGGTCCCTAAACCCTAAACCCTAAACCCTGATAAGGGTCCTTCCTCAGTCCCTTGGTCTTCGCCCTGCTCAAGGAGTGGCTCTTCCTCTCAAGCTTCCACGCTCGCTCGGACTTTGAAGCACGGTTTTTCATGTTTCAAGTCTTGCATCTTGTGTCGCACAGAGGATAGCTTTGAAATATGTAAGGCCCTGGGCTTTAAAACCTTGTTCCTGCAAAAACACCCACCGCATTTCAAGCTGCAACCTTCATAGACCCTCAACCTTTCCGGCACCACAACCCCCAACCCTATGTCTTTGCCCGAATACTCTAAAACCCTAAAACCCTAAAACCCTAAGACCCCAAGACCCCAAAACCCTAAAACCCTAAACCCTAAAACCCTAAACCCTAAACCCTAAAACCCTAAACCCTAAACTCCAGGCCCTACATCCTCAACCCCCAAAAACAAAACAAAGACCAAAGCCTGGAGCCCTGGAGCGGCCCAAGCGCCATCCTAAACCCTAAACCCTAAACCCTAAACCCTAAACCCTAAACCCTAAATAAACCCTAAACCCTAAACCCTCTTAGCACAGCCCAGGTACGGGGTTGTCCACATCCCCTTCGGGATCCCCCCACACCTTGCCACCATCTTGCTCATGCAGTTCGATTTGGAGCCCCTCCTCTTGGGGTTTAGGGTTTCGGGTCTAGGGTTTAGGGCTTAGGGTTTACTCGTGTTTTTTTTGATTTGGAGGCTCTCCTCTTGGGGGGTGTAAGCAGTTCCAGGTTAGATCCTTTAGGGTTGGGATGTTCCGCCGTATTCTAAGAGTCCTAAATAGGGAGGAAAGTACCCCCTTTTTAAATCCCCAGTAAGGACTGATAGTATAAGGAACCAACCCTGGGGTGTTTAGGGTTGAGGGTTTGGGGTGTAGTTGGGGTTA
Organism: Symbiodinium natans; assembly: GCA_905221605.1. Taxonomy (NCBI): domain Eukaryota; class Dinophyceae; order Suessiales; family Symbiodiniaceae; genus Symbiodinium; species Symbiodinium natans. The sequence continues at coordinate 622,141 of CAJNDS010002601.1, read as the reverse complement.
GGGTTAGGGTTACAATTCAGGGTTTAGGGTTTAGGGTAACCCTAAACCCTAAACCACGTCATGCGTTCTAGGAGCGCCTGGGGGCTGCCAAAGAGGTCGTCGCCGCCCCTGGCCGCTGCTCGGAAGATTCGATCCTGGAGTTCGTGGAGGAGATAACTGCGGTGGAAAGGTGCCGCGCCAGGGTTTAGGGTTTAGGGTTTCGGGTTTGGGGTTTGGGGTTTAGGGTTTAGGGTTTAGGGTTTAGGGTTTAGGGTTTAGGGTTTAGGGTTTGGGAGGGGGGTTAGTGTCTACTATACAGGGACCCAAAAAGGGACCATGAGTAAGAGATAAGAGAGCTACCCAGGTTTCTGCTAAGCTGCAGTTGAAGACTGTCCGGTTCCCATTCTTTCTGGGGAACATGTTTCGGGACTTGGTATCTTCTGGAGGTTTTGGATGTAGGGTTTAGGGTTTAGGGTTTAGGGTTTAGGGTTTAGGCTGGCCCGGTCAGGACAGTGGATTGGGATGCAAGGCTTTGGGTTCAGCGTTCAGGGCTGAATAGGGTTTGCCGTTCGGTTTTTTTTCAGATGTGCCACATTGATCCATAAACCCTGAACCGTAAAAACCCTGAACCCTAAACCCTAAACCCTGAACCCTGAAGCCTTGACCCTAATTCAACCCTAAGCCATGAACCGTGAACCCTGAACCCTAAACCCGAAACCTTAAGCCTCAAGCCCTGCCACACGCTTAAATGCCCCAGGCGCTGGCGCTGCTTCTTGCGCTTGCACGTTGCCATCGACTCACTGATGCTGAGATTGACTTGAGACTGTACATAACATTTGGGTACTTGGGTTTAGGGTTTAGGGTATAGGGCTAGGAACCCAAAAAAGGAACTTAATTCAGAGAAATACCCATGCGGCGAGAGTGTTTTAGGTTTTCTTGGGAGTCTTGGTGATTATGTTATACCCTAAACCCTAAACCCTAAATCCTGCATTTAGTTTTGATTGCTCATCGGGCCTCCAAAATCCACACACCAGGATGCCGATGACCTACATATTCATGCTGATCATGGTGCTACTGCCTGCCCAGGAGACGTTTAAGCTTTGGGGTTCTGGGGTTAAGGGCCCAACCCTAAACCCTAAACCCGGAAACCTAAACCCTAAACCAGAAAGAGCATTCCAGGAGGACGTACGAAACTTTGCACAGTTTGTGCTGGTATGGTCCATCGGGGCACCTCTGGCGATGGCATACCTCTGGCTACTTGGTAGCCCAGTGGCCCTCAACCCTAAACCCTTTTCCCTTTTTTGGGGTTCAAGGTTCCCTTACCCTAAGGGTTATAAAGTAACCAACCCAAGAAAGGGTGCCCTTATTATACTTGGTTACTGGGCTACTAAGGCTACAAGTCTTGTCTCTTGCGAGGTTTAACGAGCAGATCTTTGCGTGGCCCCTAGCAACGCGGGACAACGATGTTTACAGGGCTCTCTACCAGAACCAGGAGAAGATGACGTTCTCTGTGTTCGGCTTCACCATCACCCTACAAAGAATTCGGGTGACGGTGATATCCTTCGTTATCGGCGTGCTATGCAAGAGCGTTGTTCAGCTGGTAATGGACGCGGCAAAAGAGGAGCCAGTAGAGTCTGCGACAGAGCTGAAGGCCCTAAACCCTAACATAAAATTTGTGTGTGCCCCCCCTTCTCATGCCTCAACATATATATATATATATGTATGTATGCCTCGAAATTGCGGCAGTCGCCTGTCATCTTCAAGGCCAGAATTTTCCTGAAGGCTCTTTTGTAGTTCCTTTTTGGGTTGGTTTAGGGGGGGATTCTTTATACTACCCAAGAAAGGTGCCCCATGAAGGCTCGTTTGTAGTTCCTTTTTGGGTTGGCTAAGGGGGGATTCTTTAGACTACCCAAAAAAGGTGCTCCACAGGAGCCTTTGGGTAGAGCTCTCACGACAAGCTTGCCTCGTGCTCCGGCATGCCCAGCCTAAACCCTAAACCCTAAACCTAAACCCTAAACCCTAAAACCTCGAGAGCTCCCTAAGACCCATCGCAGCTCAACGCTAAAACGTCCACTTCTCAATCTTCGGTTCAAGGGTCTAGGGGTCGGATACCCTAAACCCTAAACCCTGAACAAACCCTGAACCACCCTAAACCCTAAACCCTAAACCCCAAACCCCAAACCCTAAACCCTAAACCCTAAACCCTAAACCCTAAACCCTAAACCCTAAACCCTAAACCCTAAACCCTAAACCCTAAACCCTAAACCCTAAACCCTAAACCCTAACCCTAAACCCTCAACCCCACAGTTGCGCAGCGCCGCCCCCGCAGTATGATGGACGACTTCGATGCCACGTTCTCGAGCGCGCCGGTGGCACCATGGTGCGAAGTCCCAGAAATTTGAAAAGCAGTTTCCTTATAGGGTTTAGGGTTTAGAGTTTAGAATTTTTGAAAGGTAGTTTCTGCAGTCTCACCTCAGGGGTACCCTTTAAAATCTGCATAGGGTTTAGGGTTCAGGGTTTAGGGTTTCGGGTTTAGGGTTTCGGGTTTAGGGTTCGCAGCCACAATCCCCAACGGCATGACTTCGCCTGGAGCCCCGGTTTGGGGTTTAGGGCTTTAGGGTTTAACTGGGTTTAGAGCAAGGACATGTCTTCGCGGTTTCAGGAGTTGAGGGTTTGGTTAGAGGCCCAGGCATTTCGTAAAACCCTCAACCCTAATGACCCCAATGACCCGCTAACCCTAAGCGCAAAGTCCCAAAACCCCAGGGGGGGGGGGGGGGGGGGGTGGGGTGGCTTAAATAGGGTCTATTTGGAAGCTGGGACTCGGGTTTTCTTATAGCCATACACGTTTCCACGAGGGAACGCTGCTGTCACGTCAGTCGTACTATGGAGGCCTCAGGAACAAGAACCAGGTAGTTCCTCTTTTCTCTTCTCTTTTTCTCCTCAACCCTAAAGTCGAAGGCTCTCGTGAGGAGAAGAGAAGGGAGAGAAGGAGGGAAAGATAAGAGGAACACAATTTTCATGGGAAGAGCCAAGAAAAGAATAGAAGAGAGATGAATAAAGGAGAGGGAGAGACAAAACAAGGCGCAAAGAAGATGGTACTCTTCTTTATCTATCCTCTCTCCCTTATCTCTCCGTTCCCTCTGTCTTTTCGAAATGAGAAAAACAAAAAGAAAGATGAAAAGAAGAAGGGTTAGGAAAAGAGCCGAAGAGATAGGCCGAAAAGAGGGGTATGGTGAAGTACGGCAAAGGTCCACGCACAAGGAGTCACCTTCTGCTTACCCTTCCACTGCTTGATTTTACAAGCTCCTTTCTTGTGTTTTATCAGTTAAAATTAAAAGGAAACAGAAGGAGAGAAGGGAAAGGGAAGTGAGAGAGGAGAGACAACAAGGAGGCCATTTTAATTTCCTGTGAGTTATCAAAAGGAATGCAATATTATGGGAAGAGCAATGGAAAAAAAAGAGTGGAAGAGAAATTAAGACAGGAGAGGGAGGTGCAAAAATAAGGCAAAGAGAAGATGGTGCCGTTTTCATCTCACCTCTCGTTCTTATCTTCCTCTTCTCTGGTTCTTTTCCCTGTGAAATAAAAAAACAAAAGGAAGGACAATGAACATATAAAGGAACCCGTTTTCGTTTTCCGTTTGGGCACAAGGAAAAAAACAGAGGCGATAGGGCGAGAGGAGGGGTTTGCTGAAGCATGGGGAGGGTGTACGGGCAAGGGGCCAACTCCGCCCACTTCCCCCATCCATTGAAAGAGGAAAAGGAACAGGGCCTCCATTCCCCTCTTATTCTTCCTTTCTTGCGTTTTTGTCGTTTAGAAGGGAACAGGAGGAGAGGAGGGAGAGAGAAGGAGAGAGGAGACATAAAAAGGGTTGCATTTTTAATGGGAAGAGCAAAGAAAAGACCAGAAGAGAGATGATGGGAGAAGAGGGGGAGACAAAACAAGGCGCACAGAAAATGGGCAGATAAGAAGAGAGGAAAGGGAATGACCAAGTACAATGAGGAGTTCTTCAATTTCCCTCCCTATCTCTTATGTTACTTTTCCTTCTTGTGGGGTGTCCCTTTTTCTCTTGAAGATGCAGAAAACGATTGAAAAGGACACCCGTTCCATCGCCCATATGTAGGGAAAGAGAGAGAATCATGAGCATCAGCTGGGCTTGCTGCCAATCCAACATGGGCGTCCCTTTTAATCGCATTCTGTGTCCTTTTTTCTCGCTTGAAGATGCAGAAAACGATCCAAAAGCACATCTGTTGGAGGAAGAGAGAAGGAGAGAGGAGAGATACCAAGGATTGCATATTTAATGGGAAGAGCAAGGAAGAGAATAGAAGACAGATGAATAGAGAAGAGGGAGAGACAAAACAAGGCGCAGAGAAGATGGCACTCTTCTTTATCTATTCTCTCTCCCTTGTTTCTCCCTTCCCTCTTTCTTTTCGAAATGAGAAAAACAAAAAGGAAGAACTATGAGAAGGAGAAGAGTAAGGAAAGGAACAGAAGAGATAGGCCGAGAGGATGAATATGATGGAGTATTATGGAAAGGCTCACGGGCAAGGAGTCACCCTCTGCTTACCTTTCCACTGCTTTATCATATGAGTTCCTTTCTTGTGTTTTATCAGTTAAAAGGAAGCGGAAGAAGAGAAGGGAAAGGGAAGTGAGAGAGGAAAGATAACAAGGATGCTATGTTTCCCGAAGCGTGCTGCAAGGAATAGAAGAGACAGGAAGCAAGGAGACGGAATCACAAAATAAGGCGCAAAGCTGTACATATCATCTCTCCCTTGTCTCTCCCTATTCCCTTTCGAACTAGAAAAAACCATTCTTGCTTTTCACAGATAGGTTCCCTCTCTCCTCTTCAGGAAATCCCCTTTCCCTTATGTTGCTTTTTGAAGCGAATAAGAAAAATAGCAGATAAGAAGAGAGGAAAGGGTCAATTTCCCTCCCTATCTCTTATGTTGCTTTTCCTTCTTGTGGGGTGTCCCTGTTTCTCTTGAAGATGCAGAAAACGATTGAAAAGGACACCCGTTCCATCGCCCATGTGTAGGGAAAGAGAGAGAATCATGAGCATCAGCTGGGCTTGCTGCCAATCCAACATGGGCGTCCCTTTTAATCGCATTCTGTGTCCTTTTTTCTCGCTTGAAGATGCAGAAAACGATCCAAAAGCACATCTGTTGGAGGAAGAGAGAAGGAGAGAGGAGAGATACCAAGGATTGCATATTTAATGGGAAGAGCAAGGAAGAGAATAGAAGACAGATGAATAGAGAAGAGGGAGAGACAAAACAAGGCGCAGAGAAGATGGCACTCTTCTTTATCTATTCTCTCTCCCTTGTTTCTCCCTTCCCTCTTTCTTTTCGAAATGAGAAAAACAAAAAGGAAGAACTATGAGAAGGAGAAGAGTAAGGAAAGGAACAGAAGAGATAGGCCGAGAGGATGAATATGATGGAGTATTATGGAAAGGCTCACGCGCAAGGAGTCACCCTCTGCTTACCTTTCCACTGCTTTATCATATGAGTTCCTTTCTTGTGTTTTATCAGTTAAAAGGAAGCAGAAGAGAAGGGAAAAGCAAAAATTGAGCCCAACATTTTAGGACCAGGGCTTGCTTTGGAGCAAAAATCGATTCCAAAATCTTAGGGACCAGGGCTTGCGATGTTACTCTTTGGAGCAAAATTTGACCCCAAAATCTTAGGGACCAGGACTTGCGATGTCACTCTTTGGAGCAAAAACTGGGCCCCAAATCTTAGGGACCAGGGCTTGCGATGTGACTCTTTGGAGCAAAAACTGGGCCCAAAATCTTAGGGACCAGGGCTTGCGATTTGACTCTGTGGAGCACAAATCGACCCCGAAATCTTAGGGACCAGGGCTTGCGATTTGACTCTTTGGAGCAAAAATCGACCCAAAAATCTAAGGGACCAGGGCTTGCGATTTTACTCTTTGGCGCAAAAACTGGGCCCCAAATCTTAGGGACCAGGGCTTGCGATGTCACTCTTTGGAGCAAAATTGAACCCAAAATCTTAGGGACCAGGGCTTGCGATTTGACTCTTTGGAGCAAAAACTGGGCCCAAAATCTTAGGGAGCAGGGTTTGCGATTTGACTCTTTGGAGCAAAAACTGGGCCCCAAATCTTAGGGACCAGGGCTTGCGATTTGACTCTTTGGAGCAAAAACTGGGCCCCAAATCTTAGGGACCAGGGCTTGCGATGTCACTCTTTGGAGCAAAATTTGACCCCAAAATCTTAGGGACCAGGACTTGCGATGTCACTCTTTGGAGCAAAAACTGTGCCCCAAATCTTAGGGACCAGGGCTTGCGATGTGACTCTTTGGAGCAAAAACTGGGCCCCAAATCTTAGGGACCAGGGCTTGCGATGTCACTCTTTGGAGCAACAAACAAACTCAAAATCTTAGGGACCAGGGCTTGCGATGTCACTCTTTGGAGCAAAAATTGAACCAAAAATCTTAGGGACCAAAAATTGAACCCAAAATCTTAGGGACCAGGACTTGCGATGTCACTCTTTGGAGCAAAAACTGGGCCCCAAATCTTAGGGGCCAGGGCTTGCGATGTGACTCTTTGGAGCAAAAACTTGGCCCAAAATCTTAGGGACCAGGGCTTGCGATTGGACTCTTTGGAGCAAAAACTGGGCCCCAAATCTTAGGGACCAGGGCTTGCGATTTGACTCTTTGGAGCAAAAATTGAACCCAAAATCTTAGGGACCAGAGCTTGCGATTTGACTCTTTGGAGCAAAAACTGGGCCCAAGATCTTAGGGACCAGGGCTTGCGATGTCACTCTTTGGAGCAAAAAATGAACTCAAAATCTTAGGGACCAGGGCTTGCGATTTGACTCTTTGGAGCAAAAACTGGGCCCCAAATCTTGGGGACCAGGGCTTGCGATTTGACTCTTTGGAGCAAAAACTGGGCCCCAAATCTTAGGGACCAGGGCTTGCGATGTCACTCTTTGGAGCAAAAAATGAACCCAAAATCTTAGGGGCCAGGACTTGCGATGTCACTCTTTGGAGCAAAAATTGAACCCAAAATCTTAGGGACCAGGGCTTGCGATGCTACTCTTTGGAGCAAAAACTGGGCCCCAAATCTTAGTGACCAGGGCTTGCGATTTGACTCTTTGGAGCAAAAACTGGGCCCCAAATCTTAGGGACCAGGGCTTGCGATGTCACTCTTTGGAGCAAAAAATGAACCCAAAATCTTAAGGACCAGGGCTTGCGATGTCACTCTTTGGAGCAAAAATTCGGAGCAAGAAATGGGCCCAAAATCTTAAGGACCAGGGCTTGCTTTGGAGCAAAAACTGGGTCCAAAATCTTAGGGACCAGGGCTTTTGACTCTTTGGAGCAAAAACTGGGCCCCAAATAATAGGGACCAGGGCTTGCGATGTTACTCTTTGGGGCAAGAAATGAGCCCAAAATCTTAGGGACCAGGGCTTGCGATGTTACTCTTTGGGGCAAGAAATGAGCTCAAAATCTTAGGGCTTGCGATGTCACTTTTTGGAGCAAAAACTGTGCCCTAGTATTGGGGGGAGGAGGGCTCGTGATTTAGTATTGGGAGGAGGCCCGGGCTCGTTAATTTGTTTTGGGGGGAGGCCCGGGCTCGTGATTTAGTATTGCGGGGAGGCCCGGGGCTCGTGATTTAGTATTGGGGGGAGGCCCAACCTCGTGATTTAGTATTGGGGAGAGGCCGGGCTCGTAATTTGGAGGCCCGGGCTCGTCATTTAGCCCAGGCTCGTGATTTAGTATTGGGGGGAGGCCCGGGCTCGTGGTTTAGTATTGGGGGGAGGAGGATTCCCCAGCCCCCACCCCCCATTTGGTATTAATTCAATTAATTCAATTAATTCCACCTCCCCTTTGGAAATAAATGAATTAATTGAATTAATTGAATTAATTCAATTAATTCAATTAATTCAATTAATTCAATTAATTCAGTTAATTCAATTAATTCAATTAATTCAATTAATTCAATTAATTCAATTAATTCAATTAATTCAATTAATTTCCAAAGGGGAGGTGGAATTAATTGAATTAATTGAATTAATTCAATTATTTCAATTAATTCAATTAATTCAAGTAATTCATTTATTTCCAAATGGGGGGGATTCCCCAGCCCCCACCCCCCCCCTTTGGAAATAAATGAATTAATTGAATTAATTGAATTAATTGAATTAATTCAATTAATTCAATTAACTCATTTATTTCCAAAGGGGAGGTGGAATTAATTTGAATTAATTGAATTAATTCAATTAATTCAATTAATTAATTTATTTCCAAATGGGGGGGATTCCCCAGCCCCCCCCCCCACCCCCCCCGTTTGGAATAATGATTCATTGAATTATTTAATTATTTAATGATTAATTTTTTGCTTAATGAATTAATTGAATGAATTTGATTAATTCATTATTCATTAATTCATTAATTCATTAATTCCCCCCCACCACTTTGAAAAAAATAAATGAATTAATTTAATTAATTGAATTAATTGATTAATGAAATAAATGAATTAATTGAATTAATTGAATTAATTCAATTAATTCAAATAATTCAATTAATTCAATTAATTCATTTATTTCCAAAGGGGGGGGGGTGGGGGCTGGGGAATCCACCCCATTTGGAAATGAATGAACTAATTGAACGAAATTATTTAAACTATCGCGGCTCGATTTGGCCAAATTTTGCCGGGCAGCCTGCGGGCAAAATTTGGCCAAATCGGGCTGCTCTTCGTATGCCATGAGAAATGCGCGGCTCGATTTGGCCAAATTTTGCCCGGAGGCTGCCCGGCAAAATTTGGCCAAATCGAGCCGCGCATTTCTCAGCGCGTACGACGAGCCCAAATTTTGCCCGCAGACTTCCCGGCAAAATTTGGCCAAACCGAGCCGCGATAGTTTAAATAATTTCGGGCCTCCAGAAAGGCGCGGCTCGATTTGGCCAGATTTTGCCGGGCAGTCTGCGGGCAAAATTTGGCCAAATCGGGCTGCTCGTCGAACGCGATGAGAAATGTGCGGCTCGATTTGGCCAAATTTTGCCGGGCAGCCTCCGGGCAAAATTTGGCCAAATCGAGCCGCGCCTTTCTGAAGGCCCGAAATTTTTAAACTATCGCGGCTCGATTTGGCCAAATTTTGCCGGTCAGCTTCCGGGCAAAATTTGGCCAAATCGGGCTGCCCTTCGTATGCGATGAGAAATGCGTGGCTCGATTTGGCCAAATTTTGCCCGGAGGCTGCCCGGCCAAATTTGGCCAAATCGAGCCGCGATAGTTTAAATAATTTCGGGCCTTCAGAAAGGCGCGGCTCGATTTGGCCAAATTTTGCCGGGCAGCCTCCGGGCAAAATTTGGCCAAATCGAGCTGGGGGGGTGGGGTCTGGGGAATCCCCCCCATTTGGAAATAAATGAATTAATTGAATTAATTGAATTAATTGAATTAATTCAATTAATTAACTTAATTCAATTAATTCCACCCCCCCTTTGGAAATAAATGAATTAATTGATTTAATTGAATTAATTGAATTAATTGAATTAATTCAATTAATTCATTTATTTCCAAAGGGGGGGGGGGTGGGGGCTGGGGAATCCCCCCCATTTGGAAATAAATGAATTAATTGAATTAATTGAATTAATTGAATTAATTGAAATAATTGAATTAATTCAATTAATTCAATTAATTCCACCTCCCCTTTGGAAATAAATCAATTAATTGAATTAATTGAATTAATTCAATTATTTCAATTAATTCAAGTAATTCATTTATTTCCAAATGGGGGGTGGGGGCTGGGGAATCCTCCTCCCCCCAATACTAAACCACGAGCCCGGGCCTCCCCCCAATACTAAATCACGAGCCCGGGCCTCCCCCCAATACTAAATTACGAGCCCGGGCCTTCCCGCAATACTAAATCACGAGCCCGGGCCTCCCCCCAATACTAAATCACGAGCCCGGGCTAAATCACGAGCCCGGCCTCCAAATTACGAGGCCGGGCCTCCCCCCAATACTAAATCACGAGCCCGGGCCTCCCCCCAATACTAAATCACGAGCCCGGGCCTCCCCGCAATACTAATTTACGAGCCCGGAATGGTGCCCCCCCCCATTTGGAATTAATTGAATTAATTGAATTAATTGAATTAATTGAATTAATTGAATTAATTGAATTAATTCAATTAATTCACCCCCCATTTGGAATTAATTGAATTAATTGAATTAATTCAATTAATTCCATTAATTCAATTAATTCCATTAATTCATTTAATTCAATTAATTCCAAAAGGGGGGGGGGGGTGAATTAATTCAATTAATTCAATTATTTCCAAATGGTGCCCCCCCCCCGCCCCCAGCCCCGAGCCCCCCACCCCCCCATTTGGAATTAATTGAATTAATTGAATTAATTGAATTAATTGAATTAATTGAATTAATTGAATTAATTGAATTAATTGAATTAATTGAATTAATTGAATTAATTGAATTAATTCAATTAATTCACACCCCCATTTGGAATTAATTGAATTAATTCAATTAATTCCATTAATTCAATTAATTCCATTAATTCATTTAATTCAATTAATTCCAAAAGGGGGGGGGGTGAATTAATTCAATTAATTCAATTATTTCCAAATGGTGCCCCCCCCCCCGCCCCCAGCCCCGAGCCCCCCACCCCCCCATTTGGAATTAATTGAATTAATTGAATTAATTGAATTAATTGAATTAATTGAATTAACTGAATTAATTGAATTAATTCAATTAATTCACCCCTCATTTGGAATTAATTGAATTAATTCAATTAATTCAATTAATTCCATTAATTCAATTAATTCCATTAATTCATTTAATTCAATTAATTCCAAAAGGGGGGGGTGAATTAATTGAATTTATTCAATTAATTCAATTAATTCAACCTCCCCAAGTGTAAATAAATGAATTAATTGAATTAATTGAATTAAATTCTGTCTTGGCAACCCTACAGAACCTAAAATAGGGTCTATTTGGAAGTTGTCTCTTGTAAATAAGTATACGTTTTGGGGCCTGATTTCCTCTTTAAAACACGAGTCTCAGCTTCCAAATAGACCCTATTTAAGCTGCACACGGGGGGGGGGGCGGAGGTGGGGGTTGCTATTCGTTTAGGCCCTGAGGGCCCCTTAGGGCCCTCAGGGCCGACGCAGGGGTTTCATGCTTTTGGGGTTTAGGGTTGAGAATTCAGGGTCCTAGTGTCGAAGGGTTCATATAGGGTTTAGGGTGTAGGGCTAGCTCCCTAAAGTCTGAGACCCTGGCCCCTGTATCACTCCAACGCCCCTACACACGTCAGTGCGTCCGGATCCCCATCAAGGTGGTTTGGGGCTTTGGCTTGTTTATGGTTGTTTGGGGTTTCGGGTTTCAGGTTTAAGGTTTAGGGTTTAGGGTTTAGGGTTTAGGGTTGGGGAGTGGGGGTGGGCTCGGGTTCCGGGTATGCCCATCAAGCTGTAGGGAAGCTAAGTGATGCGTGGCTGCCTGCCCAGTTTGACCATCCGGATCACCAAGACGGAGGACCTAAGCCTTTCTGTAAACCCACAAACCCTTAAACTCGTAAAGCCTGCGCGATGGAGAGAGTTGAGGGTTTGGGGCACAGCGGTTGGAGTGTGAGCTTGAGGTCTCCATTACTCCATTAGCCTAAAAATGCCTAAACTCTGAACCCTAAAGTACCCTAAACCCCAAACCCTAAACTACCCTAAACCCTAAACCCCAAACCCTAAACCCTACACCCTAAACCCTAAACCCTAAGCCCTAAACCCTAAACGGCATCTAGAGCCCTTGTGGAAGTTGGGGGCTTGGGGGGGGGGGGGTTCAGCGTTTCGGGCTTCCTAAGCGTTAGCCGATGAGCCACCACGGAGCAGGAGCCAAAACAGAGCTGAGAGTGTCTGAGCTCTAAAACCCTGCACACTATGAGAACGGGACGCTTAACAGCATTTTTTGTGGGGGTGGGGGAGCGGGGGGGTGGAGGTACCAACTGTTCGTGTCATTGTTCCGCCTCAGCTAGGCGTACTTGTTCGCCGGTTTCGGGATGCCTTCCTGCACGTATTGCAGCATCACGGCGTTGACTGTCCAACTCTTCAGGCGATATGCCATCTGAGGTCCTTCGGATTTGGTAACCAAAGTGGTATAGCTGCTAGTAGAGAGTTTGTTCATGGTGATGAGATTTTAGCAGTGTGTTTGAGAACAGCGGAGCATGTTCTCCAACTCGATCTTCAAAGAAGAGGCAAGCCTCTCTCTTTTTCTCACGGACGACACGGATCCCCTTACATAACGTCGTTATTGTGTTTCTCTCTCTCTCTCTCTCTCTCTCACCGAGATCATTGATATCGTTCGGAGGCTCGCGAGGCTTATAACGAAGGTGGGTAAAAAGTTGTTCCACCTCAAAACCGTATTTTGCCCAACCCCACAAAGACGGAGTTGAGGGTCCAGTTTCAGGGGCCTCGGCGTTTGCAGGAGCAGATGTCGCTGATGATGCAGGTCCCTTGCAAACCCCCGGAGATTCTTCCGGAGATTCTTAGTAGGGAATCAGGGAAAATCATTAGGGCCCTATACCATCTACCCCCTAAACCCTAAACCCTAAACCCTAAACCCTAAATCTATACCCATTACGGGATTATATAGGGTACCTAATTCCCTCATTCCCTACGAAGAAACAGCCAGACACATCCTGAACCAAGCTTGCTTGGGGTCTTAGTTGAGGTCAAGGCTCAGGCTTTAGGGTTTAGGGTGTAGGGTTTGGGGTTTAGGGTTTAGGGTTTCGGGTTTAGGGTTTAGGGTTTAGGGTTCAGGGTTTGCGATGCTTTGGCTTTCGAGTTCTTATCTGCTGTACGGTTTATGACCTGTGCCTCCACCTCGCAGGCTCCCTCTAAACCCTAAACCCTGAAGCCTAAGCCCTGAACCCTAAACTCTAAACCCTACACCCTAAACCCTGAACCCCAAATCCTACATTCCTTCCATCCTCGGTGTGCCCCGCAGCGCTTCACGTCCTACGTCATCGAGATCAACGACTTTGGCAAAGCCTCTGAGGCGAGCCCCCACGTTGCCTCATACCGAAATAGGTAGGCTATGTCCCACTACAGGGTGGGGCCCCCTAGTTATAAGTAGAGTTATAAGGGCCCTAAATTGGGTTATAAGGACCCTAAGTTAGGTTATAAGTCCCTTAACTACAGTTAGTATAGTAAGGGGGCCCCACCCTGTAAACCCCTGTAAGGGAACATGCAGGGATCCAGATTCCCGAATGTCCTGTTAAGGGCGAATCTTGGCGGCGCTGTGGTACACTTTTGGGTTCAAGGTTTCCTTATCAAGTAACCCCAAAAAGCATATCCTCTCTAAATATGGTTACTGGGCTACCAAGCAAATAGTAAGGTTGGAGTTGAGGTTTGTTTTGGATTTGCGGCTTCTTGCCTGGCTTGCCAACGCTCATGCCTGGATTGTTCTCTCGAACTTGTGGGTTTTCGGGTTTAGGGCTCAGCGCTTAGATAGATTTGTTGTTTATGGTTTAGGGCTTCAGGTTTAGGGTTAGGGTTCAGGGTTTCGGGTCCAGGGCTTAGTGCTTCGAGTGAAGAGGGCAGGTCCTCTGTGCCCGAAACCCCATGTTTCGTGAAGCTTTTCTAAGCTTCACAGGTGTCTTACCTTGAACCCTAAACCCTACTCGCTAAACCCTAAAACGAGCCTGCCCAAACCCTGGCCCTAAACCCTAAACTCTACACCCTAAGCACTAGCCCTAGACCCTAATAGACCGCTAAACCCTGGCGCCGAAACCCTAAACCCTAAACCCGAAACCCTAAACCCGAAACCCTAAACCCTAGCCCTAAACCCTAAACCCTAAACCCTAAACCCTAAACTCTTATGAGAGGTTGCGCATCGGTATAGCGATTTCGAGGCCTTGTACAAGGCAGGCGTCGGGAGGTGGGAGACTTCAAGGCATGGGGGCTGTTTAGGGTTTAGGGTTTCGGGTTTAGGGTTTAGGCTTTAGGGTTTAGGGCCAGTTTGGGGGTTAGGGTTCAGGGTTTAGGGCCAGTTTAGGTTGGATTAAATACCGGCCCTATACCATATACGACTTGAATGGGAGTACGTATGGTTCGGGGGATTGGGTTTGGGGGGGTTAATATTTGGGGGAGGAGGATTCAGGCTTTCGGGGTTTATGGTGTAGGGTTTAGGGCACAAGTTTGGGGTTCAGGTGCTGAGGGTTCAGGGTTTTAGTTTAGGTGTTATAGGACTTTGGGTTCAGGGGTTCAGGGTTTACGGTGTAGAGTTCAGGGTTTCGGGTAGTTTAGGGTATAAGGTTCTGGATTTAAGGTTGAGGGTCTAGGGTTTGGAGGTTCAGGTTTCGTTCAGGGCTTGGGGTTTAGGGTTTGCTGTGATATGGTGCCCACGTAGAGGCGGCAAAGCCACCCTATCCATATTAGGGTTTGGGTTTAGCACGGTTTTTGCTTTGTCTTTTTGGGGGAATGGTCCGAAGGTCCTGATGACGTGGAGGAAACCTTAAACCCTAAACCCTAAACCCTAAACCCTAAACCCTAAACCCTAAACCCTAAACCCTAAACCCTAAACCCTAAACCCTAAACCCTACCCCTAGCTCAAAGAGAAACTTCAGAACTTGAATCTCCGAATGGGTCATGACTTTGTGCAGGCCCTTCAGCTTGACATTCCGGGAATTCAGCTGCCGCCGATGCCGCCGAAGGCACTGTGAAATACGCCCGAAGCCACCCTAAACCCTAAACCACAAACCCTAAACCCAAACCCTAAACCCCAAACCCTAAACCCTAAACCCCAGACCCTAAACCCTAAATCCCTAAAGCCCTAAAGGTTTCAGCTCTGCGGCTTGGGGCTTCAGATCAAGGGACCAAGACTCGTACCCCCAAGGATGTACCCCCAACAAAGTTTTAGGGTTTAGGGTTTAGGGTTTAGGGTTTAGGGTTTAGGGTTTAGGGTTTAGGGTTTAGGGTCCTCTTCATGTTCTCCTCGTATGGCCCTCATACGACCTTAAGGGTCTTGAAAAAGGCTCCCCAAAAACCCAAAGGGTGCAACCTTATAGGGTCGGTTTAGGGTTTAGGGTTTAGGTTTAGGGTTTAGGGTTTAGGGTTTAGGGTTTAGGGACAAGGTACAACCCCTAGATAAGATCCTCTAGGACACGCAGACCCAGAAAAAGCCAAAGAAGGGCAGAGATCAAGTCGGAGCTGTTTTTTCACCCCGCGGTGCCCTTCAGTTCGCGCGCGTGTGAAGGGCCTGTGAAGGGCGTCAGGGTTTAGGGTATGGGGTTTGGGGTTTGGGGTTTGGGGTTTGGGGTTTGGGGTTTAGGGTTTGGGGTTTAGGGTTTGGGGTTTAGGGTTTAGGGTTTAGGGTTTGGGGTTTGGGGTTTCGGGTTTCGGGCAGAGGTGCATGGTCAAGTTGAGGGGGCTTCGAGGTGTCCGTAGGACCGTGAATCAACTCTAAACATTAAACCCTAAACCCTAAACCCTAAACCCTAAGCCCCCAACTCATCAAAACTAAGCAAAAGCCAGGGCGCGGACGGGACAGACGCTGCTGTCATCGGAGCAAGGAAGGTGCCGGCCTGTATTCTTTGAGGTACTTTACTGTAACTAACTTTAGATCCTTACCTTTTTTGGGTTTATTGGGTTTCTTATAAAGGCAGCTAAAAGTTTAATTTATAGCTACCCTCCTGAGTGCAGCCAAGTATTCGTGCTTTTGGTATTAGCTTGTCTTTAGGGGCTGTAGGTTTGGGGTTTTGAGGGCTTAAAGGGTTTAGAGTCTACTTTGTCAAAGATTCCTCTTCCTTTGATTTATACATGTATTTACTATTTCCTACCAGGGTCCAAATTTACTTGTATTTGGGGATGGGGGGGGCTTCCTTGCTTGGGGTGAGAGTGCTCTGAGCATTGAACACAGAAGGCTTTCAACCCTACTCCCGAAACCCGAGGCCCTAAACCCAGGTTCAGGAGTTCATCCTGTAAGCAGGTTCACGCCGCAGAAGTGACATTCACCCCCCCCCCCCCCCCCCCCCCCCCCAACTTGCCTAAACTTTGTATGGGGTTTAGGGTTTATGGCTGAGGCTTAGGGTGCTCTAAACAAGGGCCCCCTTCTTCATCCGGAATCCTATCTTGCAGGCAGCTTCTTTCAAGCACGCCACACACATATCCTAAACCTTCGTAGCCCAGTGGTGCCCTTTACCCTTTTTTTTGGGTTCTGGGTTCCCTTGTAAGGAAACCAACCCAAGAGAAGGGTGCCCTTTTTTGAATATGGTTACTGGGCTACAAAGAAATTATAGAGTTCTTAAGGGAGGGGGTTCTAGCGTGGTATATAACCCAAGGTTCCCTCATACTCCACACTCCTCCCTAAGGCTCCCTAGGAACCTCCCCCCTTGAACCCCCCCTAACTCTAACCCCCCTTGAACCTCCCTCCCTTAAGAACCCTACAAAGAATCTTCTGTGCGTCACCCTAAACCCTAAACCCTAAACCCTGAACCCTGAACCCGAAACCCTAACCCCTAAACCCTAAACCCTAAACCGGGCCTCGATTTGAGCGCACAATCCGTTACACAGCGGCCCAGGTGGAGCTGGAGAAGGTTCTCCGGGCGATGATCTCGAACCAGGAGGCGGCCAGAACTTCCTCAGTCGGGTTTAGGGTTTAGGGTTTAGGGTCTAGGGTTTGGGGTTTAGGGTTTGGGGTTTAGGGGTTTAGGGGGTTTAGGGGCTTAGGGCTTTTTTGGGTTCAGGGTTTAGGGTTTTTGGGCTTTAGGGTGTTGTGGTGCTGGGGTTGAGTTGAGGGCTTTTTGTTGGGTTGTGGGCGTGGGCCCCAAAGTGATGCCTTGAACCTTTGCGGGTCTTCTGTAGGGCCTGGGAATGTGGAGGCGTTCAGGGTTTAGGGTTTAGGGTTTCGGGTTTATTTAGGGTTTAGGGCTCACCACAGACCACCTTCTACTCACTCCTAGTCCTACATCCCTACGCCCGTGGCTAACAACCCTTTATCAGGTTTAGCGTTTAGGGTTTGGGTTTAGGGGGATGTTCCCCCTTATGCTAACAGTCCTGAATTGGGATTATAGTACCCCCCCCCCCCCCCCCTATTATAGTCCTTACTACGGACTGTTAGTATAAGGGGAGGCATCCCAAACCCCACCTTCTGACAGGTGATCATGGAGAAGAACTTACACCTGAGGACCTGGCATGTTTGTTGAAGCCTCCAGATGCTCCGAGGGACCCGGAAACCTTCCAGACTCCACTGCTCCGGGCCCCTACACCCTAAACCCTAAACCCTAAACCCTAAGGGAGCTGGGGTAGTTGCAGTCCTTCTGGGGTTGCTTGAGCAGACATCGCATCTAGTGTTTAGGCTTTGCTTGAGCAAAAGCCCTAAACGACACCCCACATCCTGAACTCAACAGTTCAGCTCAACCCGAAAGCCCAGACCCCCTTTGTGGATTTCAAACCTAACATAGAGCCCCTCCTGCCCCGCCAACTTTAAAATCCTACTTCTAGGAACCGAAGAAAAAGCGTACCCCGAATTTGTCGAAGCCGTAAGCCCTCAACCCCAATCAAGAGACTATATCCTAACCCCAGAAACTAAACCCCGAATTAGAAGCTCAGACCCCGAAACTCAAAACACCGAAACCCTACACCCTAAACCGACACTCTAAATCCCTAACAAGCCAGGTGGAAGTTCCTGGAGCTCGGGAACCCCACAGTCATTGCCACCAGGTTCGTCTCGGTACCCAGGCCAGCTTCTTTTTTGACAGATTCCCTTCATTTGTTTTTGGCGTTTAGGGTTTAGGGTTTTAGGGTTTAGGGTTTAGGGTTTAGGGTTTAGGGTTTAGGGTTTAGGGGTTTAGGCTCTGAAAGGAAGCTTATAACACCTTGACTTGTGTAGGGTGCCCATGGTAGATGGCGTGTGCTGCCAGTTGGGCCTTGACCCCCCTGGAAAGTTGTCCTCAAGACTCCATTACAGGTACCGAGGTTTGTTTGGGGGGCCCGGGTTGAGTGGTAAGCGGGGGCGTCCTCCTTTGGAACTGGATGAGGCCTCAAAGGGTTTAGGGTATTCAGGGTGTTCGGTTCAGGGTTCGCAGTTCTGACCAATGGTCGAATTGTTCGTGTTATTCTTAATGTTGGACTTGCTTGAGTATCCAGGGGTCCCCCCCCCCCCCCCCCAAACAATTTTGGGGTTTCCGGGGATCCTCTATTGGCTGGGACAGGGGTAGGCCGGCTAGGGGTTCAGGGTTGAGGGGAAGCCTCTAAGCTTTCCTGGCCTTGTAGCTCCCGGCCAGGGGGGCTGCGGATTAATGCGGGTAACCGAAACAATTTCCTAAAGGCGACTCAGGGCAGCTCATGGGCTACTCCCTTGGAAATTGTTTGGGGGGCTGTTTCGTAATGAAATTTTAAAAAAAATTCAATAAAGCCGGACCGACCCCCGCGCTTCATCCCCGGCCCGGCAACATCGCATAATTGAGGACCACCCTCATCAAAGGCTATAAGATTTTCGGAAAAAAAAACGCATAATAGTGCCCGCTTCCACTAAACCGGGTCCAATATTACACATCCCCAGATTCCTAGCCCCAGCATGCCTGGGAGCTTGGGCGACCCAGAGTATACAGGCCCTTGTTACTTTTCACCAAAAAGGGCACCCTTTTCATTCTTGGGTTGTTCTGGAGTCTGGGCTAGAAAGTGTTGGATTTGGAGCGCAGGGGTTTAGTGTGCTTCGCACCAATGTGTTTTGCAATCGAGGGCGTAGTTCAGGGTTTAGGAGAGAAGACCAGGACCAGACGAGGCTGCTTCTTCCTTGATCCCTGTTTCTCGAGGGAATCCTTAGAAGCGACCTTTAAACCAAAACGGTATTACCCTTTTCTTCCTAGGCGACTCGTGACTCGAGACTCTAGTAGAGGTTTTGGGGATGGGCAGCAGCATGTGCAGGGCACGGGGCACGGTTTTCAAGACCCTGGCAAAGCTCAATGACGAGAAATACCGTGACGACGTGCCAGAGCCTCAGCACACAGGCCTATTCGCTTAAGAACCCCCCCCCCCCAAATAATTCAGGCCATAAGGGCAATATAGGGATTATCTAGTCTTAGTATTGTTTGGGGTTCTTAAGCACATGGTGGGAACTGAATCCTAATGCCTGGCCTACGGTTGAGGGGTTCTGACTCGGGCAAGGAAGTTGGATTCGAGGGTGCGAATGGTTGCTTAAAAAGCCCTCAACCCTACGGTAAACCCCAACCGCCTAGCCATTGAGTTCACCCCCAAGTCCTGATCGAGGGATTGCATGGGTGCCCTGAGCCATGATTCAATTCTAAGACCCTAGACACCCTAAACACGGTATGACGGGTGCATGATGCTTTGAGCAAATCTGAAGACACAAGCGTTGCGCTGCAAGCGTTGTCAACACTTTGCAATTACAGTGAACTGCCTATCCTCGACACGTTCGATTCTTTGTTGACGTCTTCAAGACTGCTTGGGCGGCTGTTAGGGCCTTTCTTAGATGACTGCGTTCGATTCGTCAGATCAGTGGAAGAGGGCAATAGGTCTTGGGTCGAAACGTTCGGCATCGTGACGTCAGAGCCCATCCTCATGTATGACATGCCTTGTGGAAACGCTAGAAAGCCATCTGCAGAATTGATCTGCAACGTCCGTTGCGGGTAGCTCTCGTCAACGACAAGATGAAAATCACCGGGTCATCTTATCAGGTTGAGCTCATCATGAGAGATATCGAAAGTCGCTTTGAAGGCAAGATCGGCGACCAGTTCTCGCCTTTGACTCGATCTGAAGTGTCAAGAAAGAGGGCTCAATCAGGCCTGGCCCCTCAGGTGAGCTTCAAAACCTTGTTCCTGACACTCTAGGTCCTGGAATCTTAAATCGTGGACAGTAAGCAAAGCCCTAACGTCGTGGCTTATGGTTGGGGCGTTTGTGGGCTTACGGTTTGGACTTCGGGATTCCGGGCATATGGCTGAAGAGGTTAGCTGTTTGGCGTCTTGTGGCTTGCAGTTTTGGGGTTTCGGATGACGTGAGTAAGGCTGGTTGGGTTTAGGATGCGCAGCTTGCGGTGAGGGCTGAGTGGTTGAACCCAACGTATTCCCTCAGCTGCAGGCTACCCCCCCCCCCCCCCAACCACAAGTCCCTATATTTATAGTTTCGCTGTGTTTATTAAATGGGCATTAGGAATCTTACAGTTAAGGTGTTCAGGTTTGCAGGATTCACCCTCAAACCCCGCAACCGGGCAGCCCCTGAACCCTGAGAAACAGAAACTGTAGCTGAAACCCTAAACCAAAAACCCAAAAACCCTAAACCCTGAACCCTGAACCCGCTGAAGTGGCTGAAGCAGGCTTCCCATCACCGTACCTGATTCAGGGTTTCATTGGTCTGCAGGCCCGATACCCTACACCCTAAACCCTAAACCTTAATTCCTAAACCCGAAACCCGAAACCCGAAACCCGAAACCCGAAACCCGAAACCCGAAACCCGAAACCCTAAACCCTAAACCCTAAACCCTAAACCCTAAACCCTAAACCCTAAACCCTAAACCCTAAACCCTAAACCCTAAACCCTAAACCCTAAACCCTAAACCCTAAACCCTACCCTCCCCTAAGCCCTAAACCCAGAACGCTCTCAACCCAGGTACCGCCTTGGCCACACCAGCGTTACCGACTTGCTCCTGGAGGCTCAATTGGATGCGCACAAAACCTCAAACCCCCAAAAAACCGTAGACCCTGGCCCAGGTGGAGTGTTCCCTTTGATTGTTGGGTTCAGGGTTTAGGGTTTAGGGTTCTAGGGTTTCAGTCTTAGGCGAAAACTGTAGAGTGTCGGGAGCCCTAAAAGCCTTGAACCCCGTTTATTCAAGGCCCACCCCCAATGCGAGGCAGATTATTTGTCCACGAACTCTAAGTAAGCCTGGAACCTCGCTGAAAGACTCAACTAAGCCCCAACCTTGTATGTATATATATATATATATGTATCATACATACATACATACATAGAAATTTGGACTAGTAAGCCTGCAACCTGGTACCCTAAAACCCTACACCCGAAATCCGAGACCCCAAACAGGGCCTCCGAGAGCATCGGAAGGGCATGGACTCGGGCCATTGGCTGCGAGCTGAGGTGGTTTAGGGTTTAGGGTTCAGGGTTTGGGGTTTAGGGTTTAGGGTTTAGGGTTTCGGGTTTAGGGTTTAGGGTTTGGGGTTTAGGGTTTCGCCCATTGGGCCTGTAGGCTTTCGGGCTTTGAGAGTCTTAAGGCCTTTGGGGTTTGAGGGCTTCGGAATTTCACGCGGCTAAGATTTTGGCTCACGGCAAGTGCTTGGGCCCTTTGCGGGACGGAATGTCTGTTTTGGGGGTCAGGGTCGGGGGGCTTTGAAGTTAAACCCGAAACCCTAAACCCTAAACCCTAAACCCTAGGTTTTTGTTTAAGGGTTTTCGGGTGTTTGTATTCAGCGCTTTAGGGGGGGCGATCTGCCCGGTGCAAGGGGGGTGTTGGAGTGACCATTCGTATGTAGCGCCAAGAGGCTCCTATAAAGCCCTAACCCCATAAACCCTAAACAAACTTAGGGTTTAGGGTTTAGGGTTTAGGGTTTAGGGTTAGGGTTTAGGGTTTAGGGTCTAGGGTTTAGGGTTTAGGGTTTAGGGTTTAGGGTTTAGGGTTTAGGGTTTAGGGTTTAGGGTTTAGGGTTTAGGGTACATGGTCCCGCCCCCCCCCCCCCCCCCGTGCCCACCCCGCTTGTGCCTTCCATGTTTCCTCTTGATTTGCTTTGCCTGGCGAGGTAGTACGCATGTGTTCTTCAAGTTTTCGAGTACGGGGTTTATGCGCGCACAAACGATGAAGGACATCTATTGGTACCTGCGCAGGTTGTTTCTTGAGGTCCGCAACTCCTCCCTGCAACACTGAACAAAGCTTCACGACTAGCGCCCCTAGACCGTGAAGCCCAAATTCCGACACCCAAAACCTGCACCCGAAACCCTAAACCCTAAACCCTAAACCCTAAACCCTAAACCCTAAACCCTAAACCCCCAAACCTAAGGTCTTGCCAGAAGGAAGGCCCGCCGGATTCTCTTCAAACATGGGCCCACCCCCCCACCTCTATTCGGGTTTAGGGTTGAGGGTTTAGGGTTTAGGGTTGGGGTTTAGGGTTTAGGGTGTAGGGTTTAGGGTTTAGGGTTTAGGGTTTAGGGTTTAGGGTTTAGGGTTTAGGGTTGAGGGGTTGGTCCGTACGGATTCTGTTCACACTCGAGCTAGAGGAGTATACAAAGAGTCATCGGATCATGTTGGACTCGAATTGAGCATAATGATGCTGTGCATGTAAGCAGATTCTTAAACCGTTGAGGGCGGGACGTGACGGTAGCCTCACTTGCAGGAGCAGATGACAACCGAAATGATGCTCTCACAGAGCTTTCGGCCTCGAGCCTTGGTGTAGCCTCCTTGGGATGTTTTTCCCCTTGCACAAACAGTCATCGGGATGAGAGTGCCCCCTAGCATAATCCCTATAAGGGATCACTCCCATGATAAGCTGCATGTCATCTGGGGCCATGCTCCCCCAGGAAGCACTGCTTACATCCGGTATCCAAACGGCGCCGAGGGGCATGAGCAACATGCCCGAAGCCCTAACGCCCTAACAACCTATCACTCAAGGCTCACGGGATGAAGATTCGTACCCCTGAGGGTTGTAGCCCCTACTTTATGTTCCCTTTACAATCTTGAAAAAGGCCCCCCCCCAAAACCCGAGGGTACAACCTTAATGGTCCAAGGTACAACCCCTAAAAGGCCCTGAACCCTAAACCGTAAACCCTACAGGGTGGGGCCCCCTAGTTATAAGTAGAGTTATAAGGGCCCTAAATTGGGTTATAAGGACCCTAAGTTAGGTTATAAGTCCCTTAACTACAGTTAGTATAGTAAGGGGGCCCCACCCTGTAGGGTTTAAAACCCTAAACCCTAAACCCTAAACCCTAAACCCTAAACCCTAAACCCTAAACCCTAAACCCTAAACTCTCTACAGCACTGCCCCAGAGTTTGGGAGGCCGAATGCCCCTTTGTCAGCTGGTGGCTGGAGCGCTGGGTAGCTCACAGGCCGGGGCAGGGTTTCGGGGTTTAAAGGGTTCAAGGTTTAGGGCTACCCCAAACCCTAAACCCTAAACCCTAAACCCTAAACCCTAAACCCTAAACCCTAAACCCTAAACCCTAAACCCTAAACCCTAAACCCTAAACCTCAACCCTAAACCCTAAACCCAAGTAGGGTTAGTAGGGCTGGTACGGGTTTCAGGCTCCCCCCTCTCTCTCTCCCTCTCTGTCTCTCTCTGTCTCTCTCTCTCCCTCTCTCTCTCTCTCTCCCCTTAGTAGCTGAGTGAGTACACTTTACACAATTTGGGATACTACAATCCCCTTTTGAACCGAAAGTGTACCCTTTTTGGGGGGGCTTCTGAACTCAGCAACTAAGTCTCTCTCTCTCTCTCTCTCTCTCTCCCTCTCGATCGGATCCGAGCTCCTACAAAACCCGAAAGCCCGAAAGCGCAAATGCTGGAGGCACCAGGGGCTGCTTCGGGACGTTGCAGTGCTTAGGGTTTAGGGTTTGGGGTTTTGGGTTTAGGGTTTAGGGGTTAGGGTTTTGGGTTTTTTTAGGGTTTAGTGTTGAGGTTTTGGGGATTTAGGGACCCTCAACCCTCAGAACGCCAGTCTAGGCCCCCCCCCTAAACCCTAAATCCTGTCCCTAAGCCCTAAATCCTGAACCCCAAACTCCAAACCCAAACCCGAAGACTCTAAAACCCAAACAAAGCCCAAACAACCTGTAAAAGCCTACAAACCCTAAAAACACACCCAAAAGCCCTGAACGCCCTAAAAACCCTAATCCTAAACCGAAAAACCCTAAACCCTAACCCTTATAAACCCTAAATCCTAAATCCTAAACCCTAAACCCTAAACCCTAATCCCTGCACTTCTCGCGGGTGCAGGCAGCACGCGACCGGCTGATAGATGCCACCTGGCTGCACGCAGCTTCGGGGGGTTGCCGGGAATTTTAGGGGCCCCTTCTGGACGAATTTTCTTTTGGTTTAGGGTTTAGGGTTTAGGGTTTAGGGTTTAGGGTTTAGGGTTTAGGGTTTAGGGTTTAGGGTTTAGGGTTTAGGGTTTAGGGTTTAGGGTTTAGGGTTTAGGGTTTAGGGTGGTTAGAAAACGGGGTTTAGGGTTTAGGGTTTAGGGGTCCCTTCTTGATCATGTTTTTGGTTATAAAACGGGGTTTAGGGTTTAGGGTTTAGGGTTTAGGGTTTAGGGTTTAGGGTTTAGGGTTTAGGGTTTAGGGTTTAGGGTGGTTAGAAAACGGGGTTTAGGGTTTAGGGTTTAGGGGTCCCTTCTTGATCATGTTTTTGGTTATAAAACGGGGTTTAGGGTTTAGGGTTTTGGGTTTGGGGTTTAGGGTTTGGGTCTTGGGGTGGCTACAAAATGGGGTGATTCCCAAACCCCATTAGACCTTATGGCTTTCAAAGCCCGAGTGCAGAAAGCCCCAAAGCCCCACTCCTTCTGAAGCCTGCTGGGGGTTTCCGAGATCCCCAAGCCCTCAAGCTCAGCGTAAACCCGAAACCCTAAACCCTAAACCCTTAACCCTAAACCCTAAACCCTAAACCCCTGGCCACAGCCCAGGCTGGCGTCTGCGCCCCAGATTGCACCAACAACGCAGACAGGCAGTGGTTCTCTGTTTGGGGGGGAGGGTTTAGAGTATTTAGGGTTTCGGGTTCGGGTCGCACTGTGGGCGGGTATAGGAGGTGAGGTCGTTGTGTACTAGGCGGTCTAAGGCTAGGCTGAAACCCTTTTTGGGAGCCTTTAGGGGCGTGCCTGTGTTTACGTAGCCCCTTCAACCGTCATCGTGGGTGGATTGACGCGCCGGGTTCGGGGCTTGGGGTTTGGGGTGTAGGGTCTATAGGGTTCAAGGTTTAGGGTTTTGGGTTTAGGGTTTAGGGTCCGTAAACCCTAAACCCTAAACCCTAAACCCTAAACCCTAAACCCTAAACCCTAAACCCTAAACCCTAAACCCTAAACCCTAAACCCCCCTGAACCTGCACTTCCGTCACCAGCGGCTGAGGGCTGTGCACAGCAGCCTCGAGCATCCCATAGATGCCCCTTACCGGAGACACTCCCAAACCCTAAACCCCAAACCCTAAACCCTAAACCCCAAACCCGAAACCCTAAACGCTAAACCCTTAACCCTTAACCCTAAACCCTAAACCCTCTTCGAAGCCCATAAATGCCCTTGGACCGAAACAGGGGACTGCTGTAAGGCGAGTAAAAACCTGAACCTGGAGGTCCATGAGCCGAGATAGGTTGGGTTTCGGGTTTAGGGTTTGGGGTTTTGGGTTTTGGGTTTCGGGTTTAGGGCTTTGGGTTAGTGGGAGCCTTCGAACCTCAGCTGCCCCAAACGCCTGTCTCAGGGTTTAGGGGCTCAGGGTTTATCGGTCCCGAGGGCTTGTTTGAGACTTAGGACATCCATGCCTTCATCCTAAGCCCTAGACAAATAAACCCCTAAACCCCTAAAACCCTAAACCCCTAAACCCCTAAAACCCCTAAACCCCTAAACCCCTAAAACCCCTAAACCCCTAAACCCCTAAACTGAACCCTGAACCCTGAACCCTAGCCCTAAACCCTAAACCCTAAACCCTAAACCCTATGGGCTTTCGGGGGTTCGAAGAGCTGAGGTGATTGGCCTACTGCTGGGCTTAGTGCAGGCCGAGGCTGGATTCGGCTAAGAAGTTTAAGGGTTTAGGGTTTAGGGTTCAGGTTCAGGGTTTAGGGTTTAGGGTTCAGGGTTTAGGGTTCAGGGTTTAGGGTTTAGGATTTAGGGCCTAGGAAGTTGGCGGTTTCAGGGTTTAGCAGTTTTGTTCGGGTGTAAAGTGTTGGGTGTTGGGTTCAGGGTCTAGGGCCTTTGTTTGAGCC
Source organism: Symbiodinium natans (assembly GCA_905221605.1). NCBI lineage: Eukaryota > Dinophyceae > Suessiales > Symbiodiniaceae > Symbiodinium > Symbiodinium natans. Next base: position 596,306 of record CAJNDS010002601.1, on the reverse strand, counting down.
TTAAGGTTTAGATTGTTTGGTCTTCTGGACCTTCGGAAGCTAAACCCTAAACCCTAGACCCTAGACCCTAAACCCTATCCCTTGAGAAGGGTCTACACCGGGTGCCTTCTCGTGGCACGTTTTCCCGGTGATCGGAAGGATCCCTAAACGTCTTGGACAAACTTGTGGTTCCGGGTCTCAGGGTTGAACTCGTTTAGGGTTTATGGGGTTTAGGGTTTAGGGTTTAAAGGGCTCCAGGGGGGTTTATAAGGGGGGGTTCAGGGGGTTTTGTGGGCTTTAGGGTTTGGGGTTTAGGGTTTAGGGTTTGGGGTTTAGGGTTTGGGGGTGGGCGAACGACTTCTTGGGGCTCATAGCTGCTAGGGCAGAGGGGGGTGTGGTAGGGGACAGTGCTCCTGGGATGTTGACGCCCATAGTTCTGGAGAGCCCGCCAGTGGAACCGGGCCCTTGTGGTTCAGTATGGACTTTTCGTTTTAGAGATGACGGGTTTTGGGTAGCCGGCCGTTTGCTCTGTGAGAGACGTTTTTTTTCTGAAGCGTGCCCGGCAAGGGTGCCCCACTCCGAAAGGGGGTCCTGTTCATCCACGACGGTTAATCCACGACGAATTGCTTAAGAACCCCCCCCAAAAAAATCAACAATTTTCTTCCTTATAAGTTAACACAATGATTTTTTTTTTTTTTGGGGGGGGGGGGGTTCTTAAGCAAATAGTAGTTAATATACGGTGCCATACTCCAGGGGGCCGCAAAAAGGGGACCCGAAGTTGGAGAATTGCCGGCAGCCTTAGACCTGAACGCGTAAGCTTTCTCGAAGCCCGGCTTCCGAGGCCTGTACGCCAGGATCCCAAGGTTTAGGGTGTAGGTGTTTAGGTTTAAGGTTTAGGGTTTAGTTTTAGGGTTTAGGGTTCAGGGTTCAGGGTTTAGGGTTTAGGGTTTAGGGTTTAGGCTTTCCTTATCCGTGGTCGCTTTGGAGGACTCTGCGCTCGATGACGTGAGGCCGGGCCTGAACGTCATCGTCGCGCGGGAGGCTGGCGCGTTTCCTAAACCCTAAACCCTAAACCCTAAACCCTAAACCCTAAACCCTAAACCCTAAACCCTAAACCCTAAACCCTAAACCGCCCTAAACCCTAAACCCTAAACCCTAAAGTTATGCTATGCCTGCCCCCCCCCCCCCCCTCCCCGCCCTCCCCCGTGGTTTGCTACTGACTGAAGGCTGTAGGGCTAGCCTTCTAGGCTCCATAGAGCCCCACACGGCGACTTGTGCACACACTAGAGCTTTGACCTTTTAACCCTAACCCTACATCTTATGACTTGCAACAATAGCCCTAAAACCCTAAACCCTAAACCCTAAACCCTAAATCCTAAACCCTAAACCCTAAACCCTAAACCCTAAACCCTAAACTCCAAATCCTGTGGTTGAGGGTTTGGAAGAGCCAGGGCGAGCGCCTTGCCAGCCTCATCGCCCGGTTCTTGACCGGCGGCGGGCTCCTGCAACTGCTTGCCATTGCCTCAAACGAGGGTTGCGAGGACTTAGAGTTTGCTGTGTGCCGCTCGGACCTAAACCCTAACCCTAAATCCTAAACCCTAAACCCTAAACTTGATCGTGGTTGGAGTAGCTGCAGCCACCGACTCTTTGGCTCTTTATCTCAGGTCTAGTTTTCGGATTCAGGTTCTAGGGTTTGGGGTTTGGGGTTAGTTACCCTAAACCCTAAGCCCGAAACGAGCTTGCTAAACCCTAAACCCTAAACCCTAAACCCTAAACCCTAAACCCTAAACCCTAAACCCTAAACCCTAAACCCTAAACCTTTATGGGCATACTATCTTCACCTCGGTGGCTTTCAGCGCTTTCAGCTTCAGAGCATGCAACAAGGGTGCATTGCTTCGGCTTGAAGGCGGTTTAGAGGTTTTTGGGTTTAGGGGGTTTAGGGTTTAGGGTTTAGGGTTTAGGGTTTAGGGTCTAGGGTTTAGGGTTTAGGGTTTAGGGTTTAGGGTTTAGGGTGGTTTGGGGCTCCTGTGGGTATCATCGGGCTTGTAGAGCCTTCAGGAGCCCTTAGCCCTAAACCCTATGAACCCTGCAGTTAAGCCGGTTGATAGGCTTGTAGGGCTCAGATGGGTTAAAGGGTCTGTAGGCTTAGAGGGTTGCAGCGCTTAGAGTCTACGGGTAGTTTATGGTCCCTGGCCTGAATATGGTCGCTTACCTCCTTTAAAAGGGTTCTGAAGTATGGCCCCCCCTAGCAGGGTTTAATGGGTTCAGAATGCCATAAAGGGTCCCCCATTTAAAAGGCCATACTCAGGTACTTGTTAACCCAATGTAGCTGACTTATCTAACTGCAACTTGTAATCCATATTGGGGCACTGAAGGGGCTGTAATGGGTTATAACAATTCGCTATATTGGTTAATAAGTTCCATGATATCCAAGTAAAGGATGAGTGCTTTCTGGGGCTATAGCGCGTTCCACTGAGGACCCGTCAGCGAACCGCGATTCATGCCGGGCTTCTCACCATCCCTCAACCCCCTACACCTAGACTCCACTAACTCCGATCCGACCCCTAAACCCCTAAACCCCACACGGTTTAGGGTTTTAGGGTTAGGGTTTAGGGTTTAGGGTTTGGTTTGGGGATGTCGCCCTGTTAATCATCTTGTGGCGTGCTCTCGCTTGGATGGTCGCAGACGTCTTGCATAAACTACCTAAACCCCCTAAAACCCCTAAACCCACTAAACCCCAAAACACCCCTAGAAAACCCCTAAGACCCCTAGACGCCATCGGGCGGGGCCCGGAGGTATAACCGCCCCCCCCCCCCCCCCCGGGTTTTATTGTGTTGAGGTTTATTGAGCCTGAAAACCCCCCCCCCCCCCCCCCCCCCCCCCCCCCCCCCCCGTATTCGGAATAGTTTAAAGGCGGGGTCGGTTTCGGCATGATTTTCCGGAAATTGTTTTTATTGCTATTAGGTGGTTTTTCGTAAACTGGGGAAGTGATTAACCCCTAAACCCCGAACCCCCAAACCCCGAAATCCACCACTACCCCTAAACCCTGCCCGATGGCCGCCCCCCCCCCCCCCCCCCCCCCCCCCCCCCACCTCCCCCCTCAACTCTATGACCACCGGCTGGACTCGGAGACCACCTCTAGGGGGTGGCCTCAAATCCCTTCGCAGGCCCTCGCATCATGGCAAAGATGAGTCCCGAGAGAGGGCTGGAGCAAATCCCAGCTGTTCAAATGCCAAAGCACGCCGAATCAAGAAGGACGCAGCTGCATCTTGAAGACCGGGTTCAACCATTGCGCAGCGGTCCAAGCAGGAAAGCTGCGTTTAAGAATGGTCTACAATGACATGCAACAGGGTTTACATTACTGTTTTTTTTGTGTGTATATATATATATATATGTATAAGGTTCCCTTCTAATATTTGTGAGTGTATATACTGGATGTCCTTTTAGGGGTACAAGAAATTTATACCCTACTTCAATAGGGTTTGTCACCGAGAGCGAGTTGGCGCACCTTGTTGGGACCACCCTGAAGCTCAAAGCACACACGGTTTAGGGTTTGGGGTTTAGGGTTTAGGGTAGCAACTGGAGGATCGGAATGAAACGGTCTCTGGCTACATACTACATCAGTCTTCAAGATTTGCCACTGGAAACCCTAAACCCCGAGCCCTAGAAGCACTGCTCTAGAAGCACTGCCCCAGAAGCACTAAACCCTAAACCCGAAACCCCAAACCCGAAATACCCTAAATCCTACCCTAACCCCGTGGAATCTTAAACCCCGCAGTCAACCAAACCCACAAACTGCAGGGTTTAGTTTAGGATTCGAGTCCATCTGTCTTCGGCAAGGGACTTGCCGCGCAGCAGCCGGATTGTTGGCTTGCGTGTGAGAGTGGGAGTGTGATTTTTAGGGTTTTGCAGAACCCTAAACCCTAAATCCTAAACCCTAAACCCTAACCCTAAAGCCTAAACCCAGCATTAAAGCTCCGGAGCCCCTCCTGTGCCCATCTTTCTTGCCAGGAGTTTGTTGCCAAGCTCCTGCGCCTGAGCTGCACGCAAGCAGGGTCATGCAAAGATACTTGGACCTGCCTCCCCGCCCTACACCCCTAAAGCCCCCAACTGTAAAACCCCCCTAAACCCGAAACCCGAAGCCCTAAACCCTAAACCATGAAGAGTTCGCTGACTCAATGATGAAACTCCCATGGCGCACCAACCCTTAAACCATAAAAAGCCCGAGAAGCCCAAACCCCACACCACATAAGCACTGAGCCCGGGGTCTTCACTCCTATATACCCCTTGGGAATTATTTTTTGTTTATATAAAACCTAAGAGGGAATAATATACACATGTTCATTAAGGTTCCAAGGGGATTCTAGACTCGGAAGCCCTCAGAATTCAAGTTGGGGGCCTTCTGGGTGATGATGCACGTTTTGGCTTGGGGGGTTTGGACATTTTGGAGCTCAGATCCCTGTCCTTCTGGCTTCTGCTTCTCAGATGGCCAAATCTGATGCTAGGACCGGGAGTAGGCCCTTTTTTCCTTTTTTAGGGTTGGGGTTCCCTTATAGTCCCCTTAAAACCAAAAAGGGTACCCTTTCTATTCCGAGGCTACTCCCGGGCCTAGGATGGCACTGAAGAATGTCCCTATAGCCCTTTGTATTCTTTGTATCGACCATACACGGAATCGAAATCGATTTCCCTTCTTTCTTAGAAGCACTGGATAGATCCCCTAAACCCTAAACCCAAACCCTAAACCCTAGACCCTAGCATTCAGAGCATGGAAAGGTGGCTTGCCTGGGACGCCGCGACGCGTTCGGCCTTCGCACAGCCGGGGGGCGTGGGCTTGAAAGTGCTGCAGGCTGGGGGGGGGCTCCCAGAGACCTATCCTTAAAGACTATAACAGGGGTAGTACCCTAAACCCTAAACCCTAAACCCTAAACCCAAGTACAATGCCAAGACCAAGCTCAGCGAAGGAGGGTTTAGGGTTTAGGGTTTAGGGTTTAGGGTTTAGGGTTTAGGGTTTCTGCCACTGACTTCTCCGCCAGCACACGAAAGCAGGTGTGCGGCGTGGAGGTGTGAGATGCGGTGTTCCGGCGTGGTGTTCCACTACGCAGCGCAATGGGGGACACATCATGTATTCCCCCGCGATGCCCAGCCAAGGCCCAATGCGGATGGCGAGCCATGGCTGCGCGTTAAACCCATACCCTAAACCCTAAACCCTAAACCCTAAACCCTAAACCCTAAACCCTAAACCCTAAACCCTAAACCCTAAACCCTAAACCCTAAACCCTAAACCCTAAACCCTAAACCCTAAACCCTAAACCCTAAACCCTAAACCCTAAACCCCCTGGCAGCGCTCGGGCGAGTTGAGGAGTCAAAGCCCGGCCAAAGCCCTCCAGCGAGTAAGGGCTTTGAAGTAGTCGCAGGGTTTAAGAATTCAGCTAGGACCCAGGGTAGGTTTAGGGTTTAGGGTTTAGGGTTTAGGGTTTAGGGTTTAGGGTTTAGGGTTTAGGGTTTAGGGTTTAGGGTTTAGGGTTTAGGGTTTAGGGTTTAGGGTTTAGGGTTTAGGGTTTAGGGTTTAGGGTTTAGGGTTTAGGGCTAGGACCAAGAGTAGACCCTTGTTCCCTTTTTGGGGGTTTAGGTTTCCGTATATACCCCTTTAAACCAAAAAGGGCACCTTGTTTATTGCTAGGTTAACCTTGAGTCTAGACAGGGTTTAGGAACACAGGGTTTGGGGTTTAGGGCTGGTTGGGGGTCTGCGACGTTGAAGCGTCTAGGAACATCCGCCAGTTGGTAGCCAATACGCTTCAGCTACTGTTTGCTTAAGAACCCTCTATTGTCCCTGTAAGGATGTACATGTCCCATTTTCAGGGGGGGGGCGTCTAAGCAAATAGTCGTTTTGGAAGTCTGAAGCCCTACACCCTCAACCCTCAGCCCTCAACCCTAAACCCTAAACCCTAAACCCTAAACCCTGAACCCTGAACCCTGAGCCCTGAACTTGGGGACGCGTGTGTCCTGTCATGTCTCTGCAGAAATGAACTGGTGGAACCCTGGCCCTGAAGCTTGTAAGCCCAAAAACCCTATAACCCCCTTAAACCCTACAAACCTTACAAACCCTAAACTTTTGAAATTTAGCTAAACCCCAAACCTTTTAAGCCCTAAACCTTCTGAGCCCTAACCCCCCCAACTCTAAACCCTAAACCCTAAACACTAAACCCTAAATCCCCAAAAAACAAATCCAAAATCAACACACTTCTCGCCTCAACGGCCCGAACCCCAATCCCGGAACCCTCAAAACCCTCGAAGCCTTCCGGCTTGGATTTCGGGTTTGCGGTTTAGGGTTCGGGTTTAGGGTTTAGGGTTTAGGGTTTACGGTTTAGGGTTTAGGGTGTAGGGTGTAGGGTTTAGGGTTTAGGGTTTTGGGTTTAGGGTTTTGGGTTTCAGGCTTTATGGTTGAGGGAGGGTTTGGGGCTTCGGTTTCGGAAGGCCCAGACCCTAAACTCGAAACCAAAGACCCCAAGCCACAAACTCGAAGCCCCCAAACCCTAACCCCTAAACCAAACTCTATAAGCCCTGTTTAGGGTTTAGGGGTTAGGGGTTAGGGTTTAGGGTTTAGGGTTTAGGGTGTAGGGTGTAGGGTGTAGGGTTTGAATAGTCCCTACAAGCCCTATACTAGTCGCTACTAAACCCTACAAACCCTTTAAACAAAAACCTGCAAACTCTACAAGCCCTACAAAGCCAAAAGACCCTATAAACCCTGCAAATCCTAGAAACCCTACAAACCCCAAAGACAGTGTAAACCCTAACCCAACCCCTATAAACCCCACAAACCCTACAAACCCCAATTAACCCCACAAACGCTACACACTCTAGAAAACCCACAAAGCCTATAAACTATAAATCGAAACCCTGAACCCTAAACCCTACACCCTCTGATGACCATCAACCCTAAACCCTACACCACAAACCCTAAACCCTCTTATAACCCTACACCCTAAACCCCCAAACCCGAAACCCTGGAAACACTACAAACCCTGCAAACCCTAGAAACCCTAGAAACCCTAGAAACCCTACACACTGTAGAAACCCTAGAAGCCCTACAAAGCCTACAACCCTACAAACCTTGCAAACCCTGCAAACCCTGCAAACCCTAAACGATACAAACCCTATAAACCCTATAAACCCTACAAACCCTACAAACCTAAAACCCCAAACCCCAAACTCTAAACCCTAGATCCTCTACACCTTAAAAAAACCTATGAGCCCTATGAGCCCTACAAACCCTACAAACCCTACACACCCTACACACCCTACACACCCTCCAACCCTTAAAACCCTAAACCTTATAAACCCTCTTGCAACCCTGCTCCCCAAACCCTATAAACCCTAAACACATGCACCCTAAACACCCTAAACAGCCTAAAAACCCCTAAACCCTACAAACCTGACAAACCCTATAGACCCTACAAACCCTGCAAACCCTACAAACCCTACAAACCCTGCAAACCCTGCAAACCCTGCAAACCCTGCAAACCCTGCATACCCCAGACCCTAAACCTCAAGCCCTAAACCCTACAAATTGACAAAAACCGAAACCCTTAACCCTAAACCCTACAAACCCTAAACCCTTAACCCTAAACCCTAAACCCTAAACCCTGCAAACCCTGCAAACCCTAAACCCTAAACCTTAAACCCTAAACCCTAAACCCTAAGCCCTACACCGCCAGTCCCTGCTGCGATCCCAAACGCCGACCTGCGGTCTCCTTGGGGCGGCGCCATGACAGAAGCGTTTCCGAGTTCCGGGGTGGTTTGGGGTTTAGGGTTTAGGGTTTAGGGTTTAGGGTTTGGGTTTAGGGTTTAGGGTTTAGGGTTGAAGGCGATATTCTCGCAGAACGGCCTTTCAGGTAGAGTGTCAGACTGAGGAGACCAAGCTGAACGTCGAGCACTTCGCTATCCTACTCGTCAGCGTGTGCTAAGCCAGTAAGGGAAATCGACGTTGCAATGCTGTGCATAAACCTTTTCACTCAAGGTTTTGCAGGGTGCCTGAACCTTTTTCCTTTGCTGCCCCACCCATCCCACCCCCGGGATACCTCTGCCTGGCTCATGGCAGCAGTGTTCAGCATTGTACAGGCTGGCCAGATGAGTTTTTTCCTGTGCATGTGGTCTCTAACCAGCAGCCAGACGCAGGCGCATCCAGGTCAAAACGGAGCAGTTTTGTCGATTGCCTTTATGGTCTACTGCTCGCACGCTCTCTGGATCATCGTGCCCATTTATCTGGAAAGGAGTGGGAGATAGTGGATGCGAGAATGAGGGTTTAGGGTTTAGGGTTTAGGGTTTAGGGTTTAGGGTTTAGGGTTTAGGGGTTAGGGGTTTAGGGGTTTAGGGGTTTAGGGTTTCGGGCTGTTAGGGAATGTTTAGGCTCGAGGGTTCAGGGGGCTTGAGGTTGGATATTGCTTCCGGTTTATGGGGCACAGGGGATGATGCTGCGGGGTTCTCTTAGGGCATGGGTTTAGGGTTTAGGGTTTAGGGTTTAGGGTTTAGGGTTTAGGGTTTAGGGTTTAGGGTTTAGGGTTTAGGGTTTATAGGGTTTAGGGTTGAGGGTTTAGGGTTTTTTGGGGGGCTTGTGGATGTTGAGGGATTACACGGTTCAAGGTTTCTGGAAGTTCGGGATGTAAGGTGTCTACAGCCTCCCAATCGCTGCTCATGCTGGGAAGCTGCTGACATATGCATGAGGGTTGAGGGATCGGGGTCTAGGGTTTGGGGTTTGGGGTTTAGGGTTTTGGGTTTAGGGTTTAGAGTTGTGTGGCATGTTTGGCCATGTCCTGTGTGTTTGCCCATTGTTGGCGACACCTCTGTCGTAGTGGGATGTCTTTGCTGAGTAAATCAAAGGCAGGCTGGACACCTCGGCTGAAACATTAGGGTTTTGGGTTTAGGGTTTAGGGCTTAGGCCTAGGACCGTTTTCAACCCTAAACCCGAAACCCGAAACCCGAATGTTGACGGAGGGTCTGGGTTGCTGGCAAGGCGTCTTCCTAGTGAGTTGCTCTCAGCTCTAAAGCCCGAAACCCTGAACCCCTATAGACCTTTGGACCCTAAACCCCAAGACCCCAATACCCCTAAACCCAAAATCCCTAAACCTGGACCCCTACGCCCCGAATCCCCTAAACCTCTAAACCACTCAACCCCTAAACCCCGAATCCCCTAAACCTCTAAACCTCTAAACCACCAAACCCCTAAACCCCTAATCACCGAAACCCCTAAACCCCTAAACCCTAAACCCTAAACCCTAAACCCTAAACCCTAAACCCTAAACCCTACACATCTCCGAGAAACGACCCTCCCAGGTGCTCTTGGCTGGCATGGTCGCCGCCGGGGACTTCTCTGACGCCAGCCATCGGACTGAGGCCCACTCTTTGGGGTTTTGGGTTTTGGGTTTAGGGTTAAGGGTTTAGGGTCTAGGGTTTAGGGTTTAGGTTTTTAGGGTTTAGGGTTTTTAGGGTTTTTTGGGTTTTGGGTTTTAGGGTTTCGGGTTTTAGGGCAGGGGTTTAGGGGTTGATGGGTTTAAGGGTTTTAGGGTTTAGGAGTCGAAATCACAGTTCTTAAGAAGGCTAATGCTTCTGGCTTTTGTTTTTATCCTGGTTCTAGACTATGGTTTTCTTAGGCATTGGCGGTTGGGTTTGGGGACTGGGGTTTAGGGTGTAGCGGTCAGGGTTTAGGGTTCAGGGTTCAGGGTTTAGGGTTCAGGGTTCAGGGTTTAGGGTTTAGGGTTTGGGGTTTAGGGTTTAGGGTTTAGGGTTTAGGGTTTAGGGTTTAGGGTTCAGGGTTCAGGGTTTCAGGGTTCAGGGTTTCGGGTTCAGGGTTTAGGGTTTGGGGGGTTCCGGGGTTGGGGTGTTGCTGGCACTCAGAAGCGGCGCAGAAGCGAGCCTGCACCCACAAGACTGCCGAGATGCATTGGTACGGCTACTGGCAATTCCTGGGCTGGGACACCAAGACTGTACCATGTCAACCCTAAACCCTAAACCCTAAACCCTAAACCCTAAACCCTAAACCCTAAACCCTAAACCCTAAACCCTAACCCTTGAGGACACAGGCAAAACCCTCGCTCAAGGCTTGCTTCCGGCACCTGGAAGAGGCCTTCATGCTTCAGTCTCCACCTCTGTTTAGGGTTTAGGGTTTAGGGTTTAGGGGGATTAGGGCTTGTCCTCTGGCACCTGCGGTCCGCGCCGGTGCGGGCAAAGGGCTGCAGCGTTTGCCCAGGATCCTGCCAAGCGCAAGGTCTGTCTCGTGACAGCTTGTGGACATCCTTCTACGTTCTGCTCAGCCGAGTGCCAGCCTTACATACAACTTAAACACTGAGGCATAAACCCCACCAAACCCTGAGCATTTAAGCTACTCCTTTAACCCCAAGCCTGAAAAGCCCCCCAAGCCTAAACCCCTCGACCATAACCTTAAGCCCTGATCCCCTCTCCATGCCTTGAATCACTCGCCCTAAACCCTGAACCCTAAACCCTAAACCTCAAACCCCCAAAACCCTAAACCCTAAACCCTAAACCCCAATGAGAGTGTCCTGTTGCTGGGTTTGAGAGGGAGCCTATCCTCTTACAAGAGGGGGAATAGGGCACCATTGCTTGTCCTATTCAGTCGTTTAGGGTTTATAGGGTTTAGGGTTTAGGGTTTAGGTTTTAGGGGTGGTTACTACGCAATTATAACTGTACTTTTGACCCACATAGAAGCCCCTTTAAGTGCCCTAATATGGCTATAAAGTACAGTTATAATTAAGTACAGCTGCAATTGGAAAATGAGCACCATAAACCTCCAAGTACAACCGGAAATCCTGAACCCTCGAACCTGAACCGTAAGCTAGTCAAAGCCGAAGCCCCGAAACTTGCAAAAAGGCGGCAGCTGCGGCAGCAAAGATTGGGTTAGGGTTCAGGGTTTAGGGTTTATAGGGTTTAGGGGGTTTAGGGGGTTTAGGGGGTTTAGGGGGTTTAGGGGGTTTAGGGGGTTTAGGGGGTTTAGGGTCTTGGGGTTTAGGGTTTAGGGGTGAAATAGGCATATAGGGCACCACCTGGTTCAGGGTTTAGGGTTTAGGGGGTTTAGGGTTTTGGGGTTCAGGGTTTAGGGGCGAAATCGGTAAATAGGGCACCACCTGGTTCAGGGTTTAAGGTTTTTGGTTTTGGGGTTCAGGGTTTAGGGGTGAAATAGGTAAATAGGGCACCACCTTTGCAAGGTTGAGCGTGTGTACAGGTTAGCTAGGGCTCGCAGCTTCATTTCTGACAGTGTAAGCCAGCCTTAAACCTAAACCCTAAACCGTACACTCTAAACCCAAAATCCGAAACCCTATGCCCTGCACCTTGAACTCCAACCCTACAACCCAGAACCCAAACCCTGACCCCCGAAACCCTAAACCCCCAAAACCCTGAACCCTGAACCCTGAACCCTGAACCCTAAACCCAAAACCCAAAACCCTAAACCCTAAACCCTACCATCAGCTAACAGCGCGCGAGGCGTTGAAGCTGGTTCGGGGCACCCTGGAGCGGCCGGAGGCAGGGGGAATAGGGTTTAGGGTTAAGGGTTTGGGGTTTAGCCGAGGGTTTAGGGTTTAGGGTTTAGAGTTTAGAGTTTATGGGGTTAAGGGTTAGGCGCTTTGGCGCATGTAGGTGTTTTTGCTTACGGGTTTGTAGGGTTTATAGGGGTAGGCGTTTGGGCTTTTAACACATGGGAGAGGTAAGATTTCTAAGGCTCAGCGTGCAGAGGACGTTCCAAGCAGCCAAGTGCGCTGGAATGACGCACGATGCGCTGGAGGAGCGCGCCCAGAGAGCTTCTGCCTGTGCTGCCAAGCAGAAGCTGCCGGGGGGAAGACGCAGTGTCCACCATTCTCAACAGCATGACCTCGTGGGAGGAGGCATGGCGGGATAAATATACTGCAGAAACCTAAATGCCCCCTAAACCCTAAACCCTAAACCCTAAACCCTAAACCCTAAACCCTAAACCCTAAACCCTCGATTGACCAGGCCTTGAAGGCAGCGAAGGTGACGAAGCCACTGGCTGCTGTAGCCTGCAGGAAACTTATTCCGTGTGGTTGTAGAATATCAGGGTTTGGCGGGTCTTCAAGGCTTTTGGGCTATAGGGTTGTAGAGCTTAAGGGATTTGAGGTTTCCGAGTAATCGGAAATAGGTTTTAGGTCGTAGGCCTCTGAACGCTGCCCTTTACACCTTACGGTTGGGGCCATGCCATGGGGCCCTGGTATGGTCCCTTACCGTAGTTTAGTATGGACCCTTGCCCTCGTTTAAAGGGAAAAGGATCCGAAGTATGGGCCCTTATTATGTGTAGTGTATATCACGTGACCCAGTTTAAGGGGCCATACTTCGGACCCCAAGCCCTAAACCTTAAACCCTAAAGCCTAAACCCTAAACCCTAAACCCTAAACCCTAAACCCTAAACCCTAAACCCTAAACCTCACCCAGACTAGCTCCATCTTCTGGGTTTCAAGGCGGCCAAGGACCCTGCCTTCGTCAAAGCGCTGGTGGGTGGCAACTCTGCCTCCTGGCTTAGGGTTTGGGGTTTAGGGTTTAGGGTTTAGGGTTTCGGGTTTAGGCCCTAAACCCCAAACCGTAAACTTTAGGGTTCAGGGTTAGGGTTTAGGGTTTGGGGTTTGGAGCTTGGTGCTTGGGGCTTAGTTCCTAGGAATGACCTAATCGCAGGGTTTACGGTTCAGGTTCAGGGCCTAGGGTTCAGTGTGTAGTAATTATAGGTACAGGGTAGTATCAAGGGAGTGCAGGAGGAACCGTTATAAGGGACCTTAGGGGGTTATTTAGAGGTTATTCAGTATAAATAAGCAAATACCTGTATACATATATACGTATAAAGGTTATTTTGGGGAATAAGGTTAAGGGGGTCCCTCCTTATACCCCTTAAGTGTAGCTTGTGAACAGGGGGGTCTCGAAGTGGCTGAGGCCTTCCTGCGTCTTGCCGCCATGCTGGAGGACAATCCGCATAGCACCACCCTAAACCCTGAGCCCTAAGCCCAAAACCCTAAGCCCTAAGCCCTAAGCCCTAAGCCCTAAGCCCTAATCCTAAACCCTAACCCTAAACCTATAAACCCTAACCCTCAACCCTACAAACCCTCCACCCGCCTCTAAAGCAAAGCTCCTGCCCTGAGCCACGAAACCCAATCCGAGGCCCGGCAGCCCTAATCCCTAAGCCCCAAGACTAAACCATAAGCTTGTCTAAGGTGTCTTAAAACAGCTCAACGCTCAAACGTCCTAATACCTTGGCAAGGTGGTGAGGCTAGGGCTTAGAGAATTACGGCTTCAGGGTTTTGAGTGCAGAGAGGCTCGGTTTGCTACATGTGGGCGCGAGAACCACCACCGTAATCCTTGTGCAGCTCTCAGATGGTTTCTTCAGGTTTGGTCTGTGGCGTCCTTTTGTCTCTTTCTGTTCAGGGGAAGGTTATCTGAATAGTGGATGGTTTTTTTGCTTCCTAGTTGGGAACACGACATGCCACCCTTAGCCCGAACCCTAAACCTAAACCCTAAACCCTAAACCCTAAACCCTAAACCCTAAACCCCAAACCCTAAACCCTAAACCCTAAACCCTAAAGCCTAAAGCCTAAAGCCTAGGCCCTAAACCCTAAACCCAAACCCTAAACCCTAAACCCCAAACCCAACATCCCGTGGAAGGACCCTGATTTGGCACCCCTGGTTTTGAACCTGCTCTGCGTGGCCAAGTGGGGGCTCTCAGACAGGGTTTGGGGTTTAGGGTTTGGGGTTTAGGGTTTAGGGTTTAGGGTTTAGGGTTTAGGGTTCAGGGGTTTAACGTCCTTAGCAAGAGAAAAGTTCAGTTCTTTCACTTTGGGTATGCTTCAGGGAACTTGCGGGAGCGCGAGTGTGCCTGGGCACGGACTGGCCACGGACTGGCCCAACATCAGCAAGATCGTCGCGGCACAGCTGGGTCAGGACGACGTGCACGACAACAGCCTTGGGAATTAGAAGCGATCCGTAAAAAGGGGTTTTTTTCTGGATCATATACCCTAGCAGGATTTATAATTGTACAGGGTATATGATTTCAGTTTTGGTGTTCATTCCGAGCCCTGCCAGTGAGGCTAGGGATAGGCTTCAGGGTTCAGGCTTCTTCTCCACACGTACAAAGGGCCTCTCATGCTTTTATGTCATGTAGCAAGCCTTTACACCCTAAACCCTAACCCTCAGTTTCCCTTGCCATTGGTGATGAGCTCGCACACTTTCATACCCTGCCTAGCCCACTTAGCCGACTGCCGAACCAGTCTCCAAGATTTTCACATCTTACTGTTCGATGTCTGCAACACCATGGTTTGCGCGGGGGTATTTAGGGTTTAGGGCTTAGGGCTTAGGGTTTAGGGCTTTTTTTTTTTGGGGGGGGGGGGAGGGGGGGGGGTGGGGCTTCCATTTGCATGATGGTGACTGTTGGCACAACCCTGTTCCTTCGTTGGAGTCTATGAAAGGAGATCCACCGCTTCTTTTGTTGCATGCTCGTTACGATTTGGGGACAATCTCACACGACTCCTCCATGGAAGCTTGAAGCTGCGATGGGATTTAGGGTTGAGTTATGACAAGGCATAACGGGGGTGGGGTTAGGGTTTAGGGTCTAGGGTTTAGGGTTTAGGGTCCCTCGGGATCAGGCTAAACCTGCCGATATCAGGCCACCCGCCGCCAAGATGGGGCAAATCTCCGGGAACCTCGCGTCGCTTGTGGCGAACAAAGGCCGTCAGAGGTTTAGGGCTTTTGGGGGAGGGGTTGTTAGGGTTCTAGGGTTCAGGGTTTGTTTGTTTTGAGGCTTTTTTGGGTCTTGATTTGTAGAACAAAGGAGCTTAAGGGCTTGAGATTGCTAGGGTTTGGGGGCTTCAGGGGTTCAGGTTTGGGTGGCTTAGGGGTCAGGGGGGCTTGAGGGGTTTAGGGTTTAGGGTTTAAAAGGGTTTGGGGTTTAGGGTTTAGGGTCGAGTGCTTGAGGGGGTTTTTGGGTCTCGGTACCGGCCACGCTTTCGGCGAAATCCTAAGCCCCGAAACCCAGATCCGTCAACCCAGTTGGGTTCTCAGAAGTACGGGCCCTTCAGATATTCCCATCAAAATGCGGAGCCTTCTATTCAACCCAAGCCCCAAACCCGGAACCCTAAGCCCTAAACCCTAGCCCCTTCAGGGTACCCCCTAATTTAGAGACCAAACACCCCAAAGCCCAAGCCTCTAGCCCCAAACCCCAAACCCTAAACCCCAAACCCCAAACCCCAAACCCTAAACCCTAAACCCTAAACCCTAAACCCCTCCAATCATCCGTCTGGAGGCGGCCTGCACAGCGAGCAGACGAAGGCCCGGGCAGCGGAGCTCCTCCTGCAGATCCAGGCTCGCCTTTGGGGCATATGCTAGGGTTTAGGGTTTAGGGTTTGGGGTTTGGGGTTTGGGGTTTGGGGTTTGGGGTTTGGGGTTGAGGGTTTAGGGTTTAGGGTTTAGGGTGCAGATCCGGGCTCGGCTTTTGAGGCTGTTGAGAGTGTTTGGGGCTTTTGGCGTGTAAGGGTTTCGGGTTTGGGGTTTAGGGCTTGGGGTTTAGGGTTTCGGGTTTGGGGTTTGGGGTTTAGGGTTTCGGGTTTGGGGGTTTTGGGTTTGGGGTTTAGGGTTTGGGGTTTCGGGTTTGGGGTTTTGGAGGGTTGAAGGGTTTGGGGTTCCAGGTTTTGGGTTCAGGGTTTGGGTTTTGCGTTTGGGCTTGCGGATTTGGGGTTAAGAGTTTGGGGCGTAGGGTTTTGGGTTCAGGGGACTCATGAGGGCTTAACATCTGGGTTTAGGGTTTGGGGTAGGTTTTTCTGTCGCTGCTATTTTGTCGGTTGAGCACTGGTAGCCCCGATTGCCCCAGATGGTGCCCCTTCAACCCCCCTGAAGAATCAGTGACGGTTAATTTGACGGACGGGGAAGCTCGCATAGTTGGTTGGTTTTAAGGGTATGAGCGGCTTAGGGTTTTGGATTAGGGTTTCCCGAAGGTCAAGCCCAACTTGACGATCTAGTTGGGGCTTGCAAGGTTTGCTAGTGTTGGCGTCTGAGGGTGGGTAGATGTCAAGCTTTGGGATCGTGCAGTTCGTTGAGGGAACCCTACACCCAAACCCCCAAAGCACCGAAGCCCGAAACACCCCAAGAACCTAAAACTTAAACCCTAATTAAAGCCGAAACCCTAAACCCGAAAAAAACCCTAAAACCCACAGACCCTAAACCCCAATTAAAACCCTAAACCCTAAACCCTAAACCCTAAACCCACAGACCCTAAACCCCAATTAAAACCCTAAACCCTAAACCTGAAAGCCGCTTGGAGGTTTATAGGGGCGTAGAGTCGCAGGATGCGTGGTTGCTTGGTAGCTGCATTTGAGACTAGGGGTTGGGAGCTTTTAGGTTTAAGAGTTTGGGGTTTGGGTTTTAGGGTTTAAAATATTATTGTTCTAAACCCTAAACCCAAAGCCGTCAACCCTGATCCCCAAACCCATAATGTGGGGACCGTCCCGAGACAGCGGGTTGTGTGACCACGGAGAAACACTAAACCAATGTCGTACCTTTTTTCCACGAGTCACGCGCGAAGAGGTCCCCACAATACTTTCCGTTTCGGCTCCATTTGGGACTTCTGTAAACCCCAGACCCTAACCCCCAACCCCAAAAACGCACCCTAGACCCTAACCCCTAAACCCTAACCCCCCTTCCGATAGACTCGTAGCCCCCCGCCCCTTCAGGGTTCGTCATCTACAACAGAGGCTGCTGGGACCACAGAATTCGGGTTTAGGGTTCAGGGTTCAGGGTTTAGGGTTTTCGGTTCAGGGTTTAAGGTTTCGGGTTTAGGAATCAGGGTTGATGGCTCAGGGTTTTAAGGATTTTCGCACTTTACTGGCCTTGTGGGTTTTGGGGCACCAGGCGTTGAATCTTCCTTCAACCCGGTGGATGACTTTACGGTTTAGGGTTTAGGGTTTGGGGCTCAGGGTTTATGGTTGGTTTAGGCCTTGGGTGTTTTTTTTGCACTCCTGATGCCTATTTGTTTGGGATTTAGGGCTTAGGGGTTTTCAGGTCCCTGTGCCCCTTATGCAACCCGCGGTGTCCTACCCAGCCCCTTACAAGGGTAGCCCTAAACCCTAAACCCCAAACCCTAACCCTAGACCCTAAACCCTAAACCCTAGGCACTCCAACTGATGGCTCCTTTCCTGCATTTCGTGGGGTAGTTTGGGGTTTAGGGTTTCGAGGGTTGAGGTTTCAGGTATGGGGCTTAGGGTTTGGGGTTTAGAGTTTAGGGTTTAGGGTTCAGGGTTTAGGGTTTAGGGCCATGTTTCCCTGGCATTCGTCTGCGCCGAACCGTGGTCGGAGCTGGCCAGCTCGTTCGCACACTCACGGAGATTGCCTTGGGCTATATCCCCCTTGGGGACCCTAAACCCTAAACCCCAAACCCGAAACCCAAGAGGATATTATGTTTTAATTGAGGTTCCAAAAGGAGTATAGTGGAGGAGCCGGATGAACCTCAGAGATCTCGCTGCAAGGCCTGGGTTTATTTGGGGTTTGGGGTGTAGGGTGTTGGGCTTAGGGTTTTTGGGTTTAGGGTTTCGGGTCTAGTGTAGGGTTTGGGGTGCCTGCTGACAGGCTCTTGCCACAAGACAGGCGCTGTGCGCCCTCACTATCGCAGCAAAGAGTGACCCTGAACCCTAAACCCTAAACCCTAGACCCTAAGCCGCTGCTTCCATGGCCCCTACCGAAGACAAGGCTCGATTGGCGGATCACGTTGTGGAGCCATAGGTTCAGGGTTTAAGGGTTTAGGGCCAGGGTTTAGGGTTTGGGGTTTAGGGTTTAGGGTTTAGGGTTCAGGGTTTGGGGTGTCGGGTTTCGGGTTTAGGGTTTAGGTTCAGGGGTTTAGGGCTTGAGGGGGCTCAAGCCAAAAAGACAGGTGGGTGGGGGTGGGGGGGGGGGGGGGGGGTGGGGGGCGGGGGGGGGGGCGGGGCGGATGGGGGGGGGGGGGGTGGGGGGTGGGGGGGTGGGGGGGGTGGGGGGGTGGGGGGTGGGGGGGGGGGGGGGTGGGGGGGTGGGGGGTGGGGGGGGGGGGGGGGGGTGGGGGTGGGGTGGGGGGGTGGGGGTGGGGGGGGGGGGGGTGGGGGGACGAGGGCGCCCCTACCCCCCTGTGCTGAACGCTGTGCGTGCGTGGCGCGGTCCTCCACGAAAAAATTGTGCACCGACCCCCCCCCCCCCCCCCCCTTAGTTTCGGCGGACCCAAGATCATCCTAGACCCTAAACCCTAAACCCTGAACCCTAAACCCTGAACCCTGAACCTTAAACTTCATGATATGATCATCCCTCCAACAGTATCATGGCGGCCTTGGAGGAACTTCCCCCCATGGCTAGCTCGAAAGCTGAAATGTGGCCTGCAAAATCAAGTACCTTCTGCTACGACCAAAATGCCTCAGGGATTCCCAATTTTGAGGGTCATGAAACTGGATGATCTCAGGCCCTCAGCCCTAAACCCAGACATCAAGCCCCTAAACCTTAAGCCCCAAACCCAACCCAACCCCCCCCCCCCCCCCCCCCCCCCCCCCCCCCCCCCCCGCCCCCCTCAACCCTCAACCCTCAATCCTCAACCTTGACTCAACCCTAAGACCCTCAACCCTCAACCCTAAATCCCCCGCATCCCAGAGCCCACCTTCGTCTGCCTTGAGGTCGCCAGTGGGGAGGTCTCGAGCACGGCGCCACTGGCGCAGTTGAACCCTAAACTTTAAACCCAAACCCTAAACCCAAATATGAGATTTCCGGGGTGTATAGGGTTTGGGGTTTACTGTCTGGAGCTTCGAGTTTAGGGATCCGCTTTGGACTGTTTACCATTATCTCTCTTTTTCCTATTATTTCAATTGATGCGCATTAGTACTCGTGTTATCCTTATTCCTTGTTATTCCTATCATGTGTATTCGTACTCTTATTACTTTTCGTACCATAAATACTCGTATCACTCTTCTCTTTATTTTCAGTAGTACTCTTCTCGCTATTAGTACTCTTATCTTCTTGTGACTACTATTTCTCTTATTACCACTCCTATTACTCTTAACTAGAATGAGTTAATATTACGATTACTAGTAGTACTCTCTTTGCTATTGGTACTCCTCTTTCTCCGAGTACTCTTATTACACTTATGACTCTTATTGCTCTCACTACTCTTATAACTCTTGTTGCTCATAATACTCTCATGACTCTTCCTACTCTGATTACTCTTAATGCTCTTATCACTCTTACTACTCTTGTTACTCTTGTTACTCTTGTTACCCTTATTACCCGTATTAAACTTATTACTCTCATTACTCTCATTACTCTTATTACTCTTATTACTCTTATTACTCTTATTACTCTTATTACTCTTATTACTCTTATTACTCTTGTTACTCTTATTTCTCTTACTACTCTCATTACTCTTGTTACTCTTTCTATTGGTACTCCTATTACTCGTATTGCTGACGTCAAGCGCCAGGCCTCCACGCGTGCCTCCATCAACGACCTGCTGGAGCGCTGCGAGGGCATTGCGGCCCATGAGGTCGGCATTTTTGGTATGGGGGATGGGCTAGGGTTTAGGGTTTGGGGTTTGGGGTTTGGGGTTTAGGGTTTAGGGTTTAGGGTTTAGGGTTTTGAGGCTGGAGGCTTTTTGTCTTCAGGGTTCGGGGGGCTGAGCCTTGTATGGGTGTAGCAGCCCATCCTAGTTGTGGAGTGATTTTTGGGAATCAGAGTACAGGGTTTAGAGGCCAGGGCTCATTGAAAGGCCTTGCCAGGGAGGTTTGGGGGTTTTGGAGTTTTTTGGGTTTTGGGGTTTTTAAAGGTTTGAGGAATTTAGAGTATAAGGTTTCGGGTTTAGGGCTTGGGCCTGATACGGGTTGAGGAGTTTAGGGTCTGAGGTTACAAGCAATTTAGGGTTGAAGAGGCCGTTAATTTTTTTATAACGGGCCTACCCCAGAGTTGGGGTTGAGTAAGAAGTCAAGTTAGCAGGTCGCGTAGGGGTTATGAAGTGTTTGTGACAAGGACTGCCCACAAAAGAAGACCCTATACCTATCTCACCGCTCATCATGCAGTCCCCCAAGCCCTAAACCCTCAGCCCTAAACCCGAAACCCCTATAAACCCTGAACGACCCAGAGCTGCAGCCCCTTTGCCGGCTGCGACTGCCAAGAGTGCATCTGGCTGGGCAGACTGACCTTTACCTGAGGGGGCAGGGTTTTCAGGCTTAGGATGGGGCAAACATTGAGACTAACCCTGTACTTTCAAACGGGCACTACTCAACAACTGAGGCACATATTTTCTTATGAATATAAGGCCACCAAGATCTGTTTTGAGGTCTCCATGGTAATGAATTTCTTCTCTATACTATGAGGTACCGAAATTGGTCATTATTCTGATCGTGGGGCGGACTTCATCCTTCCAAGGAACCACCCTCTTGAGGGGCTCTTTGCAATGTCAGCGTAGGATCCGAACCCCACGACCCTGAAACCCCACCTCTTATGCATAGGGCACCCAAAAAGGGACCATAATTTAGAGAACTCACCGCATCAGCAACTCGGAACCAGAGTCGGTCCTTATTCCCTTTTTGGGGGGCTTCGACTCCTTTCTACGCCCCCTAGAAACCAAAAAGGGCACCCCCTTCTTATTCCTGGGTTACTCTTGGGTCTAGTCAGCAATGTTGCGCGTGCGCATGATGTCCTCGGGCCTGGAAGTGGCATCGCTTTCTGCGGAAGACTTCGAGGACGGGACCGAGACATCGGGAGGCATCTCGGTGCGCCGTCTGCAACTTGGGGAGTGTTTGCAGCAGATTTTTTCAAAAGTTTGTTGAAGGCACATTCAGGCCCTAAGTCCCCTAAACCCTAAACTAGGTGCCCCAAAAAGCACATAAGCTGAAGGGTCCTACCATTCCCTATAAGGAGGAGTCTGTTTGTAGAATCCCTCTGTGTTTCTTGTGGTTTTTTCTGGCGCCTATTATGAACCCTAAACCCTCCAAAACCCAAAACCCTAAACCCTAAACCCGAAACCCGAAACCCTACACCCTAAACCCTGAACCCTAAACCCTAAACCCTAAACCCTAAAGCCCCGAGCTGCAAAGAAGCCGTCAGGAAAGTGTATCTGTCGACGCTGACTGGGCAACCACGCTTCCGACAGCGGCTGCTGCAACTTGGCAGCTGAGTGAGTGCAACTTTACACTTTTTGAGATGCCATAGCCCCTAGAGAACCCTAAACCCTAGACCCTAAACCCTAAACCCTAAACCCTAAACACTTTTTTGTTTTTCTTGTTGGGGGGGGGGGGGGGGGCTTATGAACTCAGCAACTAAGGCAAAGCGGCAGCATCTTGCACGACGACACGCAGCTTACTCTTCCAATGGAACCTGGGCGGCAGGTTTAGGGTTTAGGGGTTGGGGTTTAGGGTTTAGGGTTTAGGGTTCAAAGCTTTTTCAATTAAGCTGCCATAGCTGGGAAGGTTCATCAGCTTGTGTACGATATCCACATCTGAAGTTAACATAAGGCATTTGTTTATGAGCGCTTTGTTTCTGGTGCTTATAAACCCTAAACACGAAGCCCTAAGCCTAAACCCTAAACCGTAAACCCAAACCCAAAATCCTAAACCCTATGACATGAGCAGCCTGGAAGGACTTGAGCTTGGTGCTCTTGTCATTGTGCACCCCCGAAGCTGAGAAGCAAAGTGAGATCCACCGCGCGATTGTCGACGACGACGGCGCGGCGATGGATTCCCTTCTCCAGCACCCCTTCGACCCCAACCTCCCAGTGGTCGAAGATCCTTGGGGACTACATGAAGGGGGCCCTTAGTACCTTAGGGTTTAGGGGGCAAGTTGGGTGCAGGGTGTAGGGTTTAGGGTTTATCGGGCTTGCTGTGATAGAGCGCAGAAGCTGTGAAGGTTGGGATGCAGACTAAGCAAAGATGACTCGCTCTGCATACCGCTCAGCGCGGTTTAAAGTTTGTTGTGCAACAACAAGGCGGACATAAAAGTTT
Organism: Symbiodinium natans; assembly: GCA_905221605.1. NCBI lineage: Eukaryota > Dinophyceae > Suessiales > Symbiodiniaceae > Symbiodinium > Symbiodinium natans. The sequence goes on along the minus strand of CAJNDS010002601.1, from coordinate 574,332 downwards.
AGTTAAATGACATAATATATGGATCTAGATCTTATCTAGATCCATGAAATAATTAACCATCTCCCTCCTTCTCTCTTTCTCTCATGTTCGACTCCTTTGCCTCTCGGACTTGCAGTATGTCGCTCCACACCACGCTTGGAATCCCTTCGCGTACCGATCACAGTTCGGACTGTCAACTTTTTTTTTGGGGGGGGGCACTTCGAACTTCGAACCCCGCCCATCTTTTATACCTGCCCGCGCAACCTACACCCCAAGCCCTGCACCCGACATCCTAAACCCGATAAACCGAAACCCCTAAACCCTAAACCCCAAACCCTAAACCCCAAACCCCAAACCCCAAACCCCAAACCCTAAACCCTAAACCCTAAACCCTAAACCCTAAACCCTAAACCCCTCCCGGTTGCTTAGGATGTTCCTTGTCTCTGTTTGGCGGCTGAGCATGGGTCTCTGAAGTCGGGTCAGCTGCTCTTCGAAGCAAAAGCCGACGTTGGAGGTGCCTTGGGAGGCCAAATATGGGCATCTAGGGTTTAGGGTTTAGGGTTTAGGGTTTAGGGTTAAGGGTTTAGGGTTTAGGGTTTAGGGTTTACCCCGAAATTGAAAATTGGGTACGCCCAAGTCTCAAGTGGACTTGGGAACCTGTGCCCAAGCTACGACCCAGGGGTTTTGGGTTTCTGGTTCAGGTAGGATCTTGTACCCTACACGGCCATTAATCCCTAGCCCAAGTATGTGACCCGTACGCACTGCTGGAGCCCTAAACCCTAAACCCTAGACCCTGAACACCCTAAACCCTAAACCCCAAACCCCAAACCCCAAACCCCAAACCCCAAACCCTAAGCCCTAACCCTAAACCCTAAAACCGCGAGGTGGTGCCACTTCCTGGATGCCACCGCTTCACAGCGCGAGTCGACGAGGCCACGGTGACTTCGTGCGGTGGCTGCTGGAGTCACGTGCTGATGCACCTCCGGGACAGTATGAAACCCAAAAAGGTTAAGTCTAAACAATAAACCCTAAACCCTAAATCCTAAACCCTAAATCCTAGGGTTTAGGGTTTGGGGGGTCCATATACCCTACTTCGGCTTTGTTCACTGGAGCACAGAATCATGTCTTTCACCTTCACTTGGTCTAAACCAAGGTAGGCCAGACATTTACAGATGGAGCCGCCAGAATCACGACCACAGCCCTGCATGTCGCTTGTGCGCGTGGCCACCTGGATGTTCTGCAGGCCTTGATAGATGCAGGTGCCAACGTCAATATGCTGCTGGGTAGCCCATTGGTACCCTTTACCCTTTCTTTAGTTCACGGCTCGCTTATAAAGTAGCCTACCCCAAAGAAGGGTACCCTTATATCATAATATGGTTACCGGAAACCCTAAACCCTAAACCCTAAACCAAGGCTGCCAACAGGCAGTAGCAGCCTGCGGCCCATGATGATTGCGTGTGCTGGAGGCCAGATTGAGGCAGCCCGGCTATTGCTCCAGGCGCGCGCAGAGGTCGACTGCTCTTCGGCAGATGGTACCACACCCCTCCTGTGCGCCTGTGAGAGGAAGAAGCTTGATATGGTGGACTTTTTGCTGGCAGCTGGCGTGGACATGGAGAAAGCCACATTTTCTGACCTCTTCCCACTGGCTGTCGCTTCAATTCTGGGGCATGATGCTTGGTAGTCCAGTGGTACCCTTTTTCCCTCTTGTGGTTCCCCTCATAAAGTAACCAACCCCAAAAAGGATGCCCTCATTATAATATATCATTATAATATGGTGGTTTCCGAAATTTGGGTACCTTATTTGGGGTCCCTATAATGGGAATCCTACTATTGGGGGGGGGGGTTATGTTAGGGGTCCCCTGATTTCGTACACCCCCGCATGGTTTTTAAACCCTAAACGCTAAACCCTAAACCCTAAGCCCTAAACCCTATACCGGGGCAACCAAGGATGAAATCGTGCGCTCGCTGGTTGCCGCTGGAGCGAACATCGCTCGGCGCTGGCGGAGTCCAGATGGGATGCTACCCTTGCACATCGCCTGCTCCAGCGGCCATTCGTCTGGGTTTAGGGTTTAGGGTTTAGGGTTTAGGGTTGAGGGTTTCGGGTTGAGGGTTTAGGGTTTAGGTTCTTCTGGAAATCTAAACCCTGAAAACCCAGAATCCGAGTAAGTTTGTTGCTTGTTCTTTTTTTGGGCGGCGGTTCCCTGGCGCACAGTTTGCAAGCCCAGAGTCAGAACGAGGACATGTCTTCCTGCATGTGGGCAGCTTTCTAAATTCTGCATTGCTCCTTTTCTGGGTACCCGAAATATGATACAAAGGCCAGTGTTCTTTAAGGTGTCTCGGCAGGGACCTGAATGTCTCGCCATTTGCACCCAGTTGGAAGCTTACAAGTTCCCTTTGTTGAATTGGGATTTCTAAAGGTTGCAATATGAGCCTGAATTGCTGAATGTATGTATGTGTTTAAAGCGTTTGTGTCATGTCCCTAGACTTTTAACTTCGGCCTCAGAACTAACCCTAAACCCTAAACCCTAAACCCTATCAACAAGGGGGATCTTGGACAGCCAAGGGCACCAGGAGACAGCTCGTGTCCTGATCCAGGCCCAAGCCGACTTGAATGTCAAAGCAAGTGGGAGCACACCACTTGACATGGCCAACGCATTTGGGCATCATGAAGCGAGGTTGTCTTTGGCAAGCCGTTTTCGTCCTTAGCGTGCTCCCTAAACCCAAAAACCCTAAACCCTAAACCCCTTTTGTTGCATGTCATGGCGGACCAGAGAGATCCAGCAAACACTGTACCTTCCTTGGGGTCTAGAGTCTAGATGAACCCTGAAAGCTCGTGTGGTCACGTCGTGGAGTATATAATCCCAGCATGATTGATGTGGTTATTTTGATTCACAAATTCTGCCATTATCTTATTTGTACACTTATATTGTTATTGTTGTTTAGGGGTATAGGGTTCAGCGTTTAGGGTTCAGGGTTTAGGGTTTCCCATGCTCAAACCCAACTTGACACCAAGGACGTCGCAGCTGTGATCATGGAGGCCATGGCAGCTTCTTAGACTGAAGAAGTGACGAGCCCAAGAGACCTGAAACGGTTGAGGGTTTAGGGTCTACAGCGACAGCCAGAAAGTTGGAAGGTGGAAATTGGAACGGATGGCCGGAAATGCAATCTTCCAACTTTCGTTGTGCGGGAATCCCGAATCTTCCAACTTTGCGTTGGCACCGCCGCACTGTTGGGTGGCGGTCGCTCTTGTTTGCCCTTAAGGGTTCTCTTTTTTTGAGGTCCATTTTGTCCTTTCAAAGTGCTTCGTTTTCTTTTTCACCTCAAAGTTGGAATAAACACAAAGTTGGAAGAGTCAAGTTGGAAGAATTGAAAGTTGGAAGGTCTGCGACCCATTTTCGAAAGAGCGGAAAATTTGGATGGACACCTTCCAACTTTTCGGCTGCCACCATAGGGTTTGGGGTTTAGGGTTTCGGGTTTAGGGTTTAGGCTTAGGTCTTAAGGTTTTATGGATTAGGGTTTTGGGTTTAGGGTTTTTAGGGTGGCTCTGGAAGCCCCAGCTCAACGCTCGGGCTCTGAGGGCCTCAGGGGCCTTGCCCTAGAAACCTCACACACCCGAAGCCCCACACACTCTAAACCCTAAACCCTAAACCCTAAACCCTAAACCCTAAACCCTAAACCCTAAACCCTAAACCCTAAACCCTAAACCCTAAACCCTAAACCCTAAACCCTAAACCCTATCAGTACCGTTGTAAGTACAGTTCTCATGGGGTTATATAATCAGCACCATGAACCTCCAAAAGACCAAGCCAAAGGATCTGCCACGGCCCAAGCGGAGGAGGACGAAAGGCCCTCCGTAGCGCGAGACGCAAGGAAGGCTCTTGGCATGAATTGGGTTTAGGGTTTAGGGTTTAGGGTTTAGGGTTTAGGGTTGAGGGTTCAGGGTTTAGGGTTTAGGGTTCAGGGTTTAGGGTTCAGGGTTTCGGGTTTCGGGTTTCGGGTTTCGGGTTTCGCATTTTGGCATACTGTTTGGGGTTTGGTTTTAGGGTTCAGGGTTCGGGGCGTAAGGTTGATGGTGCATGGGATTTAGGGTGCATGGCTTGCGATGGGCTTCTCGCATGCTTCCGATTTGTCAGTCCGCACGCCGTTTGGAAGGCATGAGGCAACATTAAGGGTTTAGGGTTTAGGGTGTAGGGTTTAGGGTTGTAACGTAGCCTTGACACTGCCAAACTTAGGTTTCCTGGAGCCTTTGGCCGGGCTGTTTCATGACCTCCCCGGTGAGAAAGGCCACTGAGGCGATGCTCGAGCGCCGGCATCAGCCAAAACAGGGTTCAGAGTTGAGGATTTAGGGTTTAGGGTTCAAACTTTGTCCTAGTGGGGCAACATTTTTGCATCTTCAAGGGTACTTCAACTCAAGAAGGAATAGAAATGTGAATCTTTAATCCTATCCCAACCATGAACCAGCCAAACCCTCAACCCAAATCTCTGAAACCCAGCCCTAAACCCAGACCCTAACCTCACCCCTAAGGTCCCAGAATCCCAACCAACGTCCTATGGAGTCCGAAGGACTCCATTGATGCGAACTTTGCCAAAGTCTTTCGTACCATAGCGTTTCGGGTTTCGGGGGTGCAAATCTCAGGTTTGGGTCCCACAGTCCTAAACCTTAACCGATGGGCACGACATAGCCTAGGCAACTAACCTAAGTATTCGAAGCCTTACGACAATTGCCCCTAATGCGAGGCTTGATAAACAGCTCGACGATTGTGTGGTCTAAGTAAGGTCAACCCTCAACCCTAAGCACTAAATTCCCTAAAACCCTAAACCTTAATTGAGTCTTCTCAGAATTTCAGACATCTCAGATTCTACGAGGCCCATAGCACTTAACACCCCTAACACCCCTAGCACCCTAAGCCCTAAACCCCTAAAACCCTCACCCCTTTCAACCCTAAAACTCTTAACCCTTAACCCTGACCCCCTTAATCCCTAAAACCTAGGACCCTATAACCCTTAACCCCATAATTTCCTGAAGTCCCGAAGACCCTAAACCCCTAAACCCCACATGGGCTCTGGTTGTCCGCCCCGACTGCGGGGTTTAGGGTTTAGGGTTTAGGGTTTAGGGTTTAGGGTTTAGGGTTTAGGGTTTAGGGTTTTGGGTTTTGGGTTTTGGGTTTAGGGTTTAGGGTTTAGGGTTTAGGGTTTAGGGTTTAGGGTTTGGGACGTCCAGCTTCCATGCCTCTTGTAGAGAGCGCCTCCCCAGTTTGTTGTTAAGTTGGGTTTGGGGTTTAAAGCTTCGGGGATGTACGGATTAGTTTTTGTTGAGGGTTTAGGGGTTTAGGGTTTAAGGTTTAGGGTTTTTCGGGTTTAGGGTTTAGTTAGGGTCTAGTGTTTAGTTATTAAGGTTTTTGGTTCAGGGATTGGGCCTAGAGGCGAGGATTCTCTAACAAGCCCCTTCTAGCAAAACAATGGGGCTCCCTTTGTGTTTAAGGTTGCTCTGGGGTTGAGGGTTCACGGTTTGGGGTGTAAGGCGTAGGGTCCCGTTTTTGTGCACCCTTCTCCCCTCCCCCCCTCGACCCATTTGGGCTTTCGGGATTTAGGGTTTTGGGGTTTAGGGTGTAGTGGACCCTAAGCCCTAAGCCCTAAGCCCTAAACCCTAAACCCTAAACCCTAAACCCTAAACCTTAATCCACCAAACCCAGTTGAAGTTGCTTTTGTTACTTGAGAGTTGTAGGAGTGCACGGTTTCGGGGTTTAGGAGTTTAGCACTAAGACCGCTGAGTTCTGAGCGTTTCAGGGGGTTCGGCTCTGGGAGTTTTAGGAGTAAGGGTTGGGGTTTAGGGTTTAGGGTTTAGGGTTTAGGGTTTAGGGTTTAGGGTTTAGGGTTTAGGGTTTAGGGTTTAGGGTTTAGGGTTTAGGGTTTAGGGTTTAGGGTTTAGGGTTTAGGGTTTAGGGTTTAGGGTTTAGGGTTTAGGGATCCCAAACCCCAGACCCTACACCCCAATCCCTAAACCCTAAACCCCAGTATCCACACGCTCGTGGTTCTTCGAGGGGCTTAGGAGTTCCGGGTTTTTAATCCTTGGAGCCAAGGACCTCCCACAACCCACCCTCAGTCCCTGATCCCTTGCCCTAAACCCTTCACCGGAAGCGCCGAAACCCGAACACCTCCAAACCCTCAGCCCCAAACCCGAAACCCTAAACCCCAAACCCTCAGCCCCAAACCCGAAACCCTAAACCCCAAACCCTAAACCCCAAACCCTAAACCCTAAACCCCAAACCCTAAACCCCAAACCCTAAACCCCAAACCCTAAACCCCAAACCCTAAACCCTAAACCCCAAAAGCCTCCAAACCATCCCTGCATGCAGGAATCCCTGGAGAGCGCGCTGCGTGCGCAGCTGGAAGAGGGCATCGCGAAGGGCTTGAAGGACCTCTTCCAAAGAGCGGAGGGGGTAGGGGGTTTAGGGTTTAGGGTTTGGGGTTTGGGGTTTAGGGTTTGGGGTTTAGGGTTTGGGGTTTAGGGTTTAGGGTTTAGGGTGTAGTGTCTTCAAGGTGTCTAGGGTAATTTCGATTTTTTGGGGGGGGCTTGTTTAGGTGTTTTACTTAGGGTCTCTATAGACTTGATAGGTGGCAGACAGAGATGAGAGAGAGGGAGGGATGCCGCCGACTTTTGTATGGCTTCGGGGCATGCAAGCTGAGCCCAGAACCTCAAGCCCTAAACCCTAAACCTTGCCATATTCTAAACCCTGACCTCTAAACCCTGGACCCTAAACGCTAAACCCTAAACCCTGCTACACCCGAAACCCCAAATCCTAAGCCCTGAACCCCCGGTGCCCGGAGACGTCAAACCATGAGGCCTGGGGGGCCGAACTGAGAGAAGGTACCATAAGCCCTGAACCCTAAACCCTAGACCCCAAACGCTAAACCCCAAACCCTAAACTCTGAACCCTAACCCTAAACCCTGAACCCCCGGAGTAAGCACACCACACGGTTCGACAACTTGTGGTTTGGGGTCGAAGGGTTTAGGAGTTTAAGGATCTAAGGTTTTAAGGGTCTCAGGGTTTCAAGGTGTTAAGGTTTGAGGGTCCAAGGTTTTGAGGGTTCAAGAGTTTGATGGTGTAAGGATTGAGGGTTTCGACCTTAGGTTCCCTTTGGGTTCCATATCGGAAAGGAGCGAGGCTCTTATGGTTCGGGGCTTTAGGAATGCCAGTCTAATCTAGCCCCTCAGATTCCCACAGACGTAGGAATACTCAACGCCGTGCATCATGCAGCCATACGGTTCCTTGCAATGCCCATCTAACTTCGAAGCCCTGAAAGAAGCAACCACCCTCAAACCCCTGAACCCTGGAACCCTGGAACTCTCGAACCCCCGAACCCTCGAACCCTTGAACCCTTGAACCCTTAGACCTTAGGGCCTTAGGGTTTAAGGTTTAGGTGCAGGGTTCAACCCTAAACCCTCAAAGCTGAAATGCCCCAACCCCAAGCCCCTGAAAACGCAACGAAGCCCACAAGCCCGCTAAACCCTAAACCCTAAACCCTAAACCCTAAACCCTAAACCCTAAACCGTGACTTAAGCTTGCAGCCATGAAGCTCCGAAACGATGGGGGCCTCACTTGGTTTTTGTGCTGGGTAGGGGGCATTTCTTGGACAGGGGTAGTATGGCATCCCCTAAACCATAATCCCTACACCCTAAACCCTAAACCCGAAACCCTAAACCCCAAACCCTAAACCCTAAACCCTAAACCCCAAACCCCAAACCCCAAGCCCAGTCACGTGGAGGACCTCGAGCCCCATGGCCAAAGCGTGCGGGAGGTGGGTCATCTTGCCCAACAGCGTCTCAAGGACGTTTGGGTTTAGGGCTTAGGGCTTAGGGCTTAGGGCTTAGGGTTTAGGGTTTAGGGTTTAGGGTTTAGGGGATAGGGTTTAGGGTTTAGGGTTTAGGGTTTGGGGGTTTAGGGTTTGGGGTTTAGGGTTTAGTTTTCAGGGGGTTGAGGGTTTAGGGTTTTAGGGGGGGGGGGTGGGGGGGGGGGGGTGGGGGGGGGGGGGGGTGGGGGGGGGGGGTGGGGGGGGTGGGGGGGGGGGGGGTGGGGGGGGGGGGGGGGGTGGGAGGGGGGGGGTGGGGGGGGGGTGGGGGGGGGGGCTTCGGGCTCGTACTGGGGCTCGTACTGGGGCTCGTACTGGGGTTTAGGGGCTCAGGGTTTAATTGGGGCTTAGGGTTTGGGTGGTTTACGGTTCTTGTCGGGTTTAGGGGTTTCGCCCGAATTCAGGTTTTTTTGGGCTCCAAGTAACTTAGTCAAGGAGGCCCTTCTTCGGGGTTTTCAGGGGCGCTGGGCTTCGTTGGCACCGGGCGTTAGGGTTTAGGGTCTAAGGTTTAGGGTTTAGGGTTTAGGGTTTCGGGGTCAGGGTTTAGGGTTCACGGTTTAGGGTTAAAAGCTCTAGGTTTCGGGCTTTTTCAGGTTTGAGGGTTTGAGGCTTCAAGTGTAGAAAGACAGCAATGTAAGGTGGGCTTGGAGCTGTAAGGGTTTAGGGCGGTTTAGGGTTTAGTTTTAGGGTTTAGGGTAAGGGTTTAGGGAGGCTTGAGGGTTCAGGGGTCATGTGGTGTAGGCCCTAAGCCCTAAACGCTAAACCCGCTTCGTGTGCTTTTGATTATGAGCTCTCGCTCGCGGCCTTGGGCACAGAGCCCGAAACTCTTAGAACTCAAAGTCTAAACACGAGACCTTCTACATCTAGGGCACAGACTTCGCGCGGCGTTTAGTCTATTAGAAGTGTAGTCCTACTAAGCCCTAGAAGCTAAACCCCGAACCTTAGCCCCAAACTAAGCCTCCCACAGCCTAAGCCCGAAACTCCCAAACCCTAAACACGAAAACCAAAACACCCTAAAACCCTAAACCCTAAACCCTACCCTAAACCCTAAACCCTAAACCCTACCCTAAACCCTAAACCCTAAACCCTAAACCCTAAACCCTAAACCCTAAACCCTAAACCCTAAACCCTCCACCCTGAGCCCCATTTTTTGCATGCGACATTCCACAACTGTCTTCAAGCTTGAGGTCACGAGGACCCAAAGGCAGAGCCGAAACGGCGACTTCTTTGATTATCCTTCTGCATTGCTAGGGTTTAGTGTTTAGGGTTTAGGGTTTGGGGTTCAGGGTTTAGGGTTTAGGGTTACATGGGTGTTTATACGAGAATAGGGGACCCCAAATATAGACCCTTTTAGGCAACCCCTACATGGGAAGGAAGAAGTGGTCCAGATATCAGTTCTTGTGATTTTGTGGTAGGGGTTGATATTCAGGGTATGATTAAGGGTATACCCCTATTGTTGCATAACTGTAATGCGCATCTGTCACCATGCCCCCTTTTCATGGTATGTATCTGCCTTCGTCCTCCTCGAACCCTAGCAAGCTAGCCTGCACCAACCTCCTCCCTAAACCTAAATGCATCGGTTTTTGCTTCCGAGGTGTCAATGCTTGCTCCGCCTTGTCAAGCTGGCAAGTCGTCCTTAACCCGAAACCCAAAAACGCAAGACGAAATCTCTCCCTGAACCCTAACCCTCACATCGCCTACACCCAACATCCGAAACCCTATGCCCTCTTCCGTAAACTGTTCTGCTAAGCCAGAGCTTCAGGCACACCTGAATCCCCTAGAGCTTTAGGCGTTAGAGGTTCGAATCCCATGGTAAGAAAACACCGCTAGAACCCTGTCCAACCCTGACCCCGCACCCTCACCCACCCTGTTTCGAGCCAACCATGGGACCAAAAGAACCCTAAATTGAGAGCACGTACCCTACACTACCGTAATGATATAGGAAACCCTAAACCCTAAACCCTAAACCCTAAACCCTAAACCCTAAACCCTAAACCCTAAACCCTAAACCCATGAGTGTCCCAAAGGCAGAGTTAAAGATGCCACCCCTCCGCGCGCCATGGTCTTCGACTGCGACGTCGTTGCGCCCCTCCACTTCCACGTGGAGCCGTTGGCAGTGCAGCCTCCTGTTGCAAGATTTGACCCCGGAGAATTCGCACCCCAACACCCTACAGCCTAACCCCTAAAAAGTTAGGGTTTGGGGTTTAAAGTTTCGAGTTTAGGGTGAGGGGGCTCAGGGTAGAAGGTTGTTTGGCGGTTTGCTTTTGATGCTTTGGCAATGGCAAGTTTGGCGCGAAGCGAAGCAATTGCCTCCCCAAACTCCACAACTGAGTTCTCCAATGCTTTAGCAGTCTTCCGGCGGCACCGTGCGCAACCACGACCACTAGCGCCTGAACATAAGAGGCTTAAAAGGGGGTTTCCTAAACCTCAAACCCTAAACCCGAAACCCTATAAACCCT
>CAJNDS010002601.1:499043-559043 GCA_905221605.1 Symbiodinium natans | reverse complement strand
CCTAAACCCTACTTTACTATAAACCCTTCAAACCCTAAACCCGCAGAGTTTTAGGTGAAGGGATCCCCTAAAACGTACTGTAGGGCTGCGGCATCCCGAACATGGATTCCGGGCCTTTCCTCCCCATAAACCCTAGGGTTTAGGGTTTAGGGTTTAGGGTTTAGGGTTTCCCTATAAGCCTTCTTCTTGAGCAAGATGCCGGTGTGACAAGAGGCGGATCCAGCGTGCGAGAAAAGACGGCCGTGAACGTCACCAAGATGGGTTTGAAGTGGTTTTTGGTGTTTGTATGAAATGATAGTGAAAGACGTGAAAATGAAGTCAAAGGACTTTACAATCACGTTCCCCGAGCTGGCGCGGCTGTGGTGGGACATGAGCGCCAGGCCGATGGTCGAGAGCATCGACCGGTTCTTCTGGGAGAACATCGCCACGGAGAAGAGGTCCAGGCAACAAGACCAGTGGAACCAAAGCATCTTCGACACAAAGTGGGCGGACGAGTACGGCTTCACAGGGTTTAGGGTGTCTAGGTAGTACAATGCTTTGAGTTCAGGAAAGACAAGTAGGCGAATTCTGTAAGGAGGGGTTATAGCTTACACTGCTTTCTCGTGCCCTACGTGGTCTGCATGGGCAGAGGTGGCTGGTTTTGTTCATGGGTATCCAGTAACTAGGATTTAGGGTTTAAGATTGTGTAAAGATATTACGGTGGTCGGGGCTCAGGATCTAGTGCACTTTTTCGGGCGTGCCGGTATTTTGGTTGCAATCCTATAAACCACTGAAACCTTAAATTTCTGAACCCTAAACCCTAGCCCCATACCCTGAACCCTGAAGCCCTAAACCCTAAAGCCCAAAACCCTAGACCCTAAACCCTAAGGATAGAACCCTATTGCTACAAAAGGCCTACAATGGCTGCCTCGGCGCCTGCGGGCGCGTAGGCTGCTGGTCGCCATGGCCTCAGATCCTGGGGCACCTTGACGACCGAGTAAACCTCCATAGTTGGGGTGAGGGTTTAGGGTTTAGGGTTTGGGGTTTGGGGTTTGGGGTTTAGTGTTTCGGGTTTAGGGTTCAGGGTTTCGGTTAATTATATGGTGGTTTCCGAAATTGGGGGGGGGGGGGGGGGGTACCTTCTTGAGGTCCCTTTTTGTATGGGAACCCTATTTCGAGGGGGGGGGGGTCTATACTAGGGGTCCCGTATTTTCGTAAACTCCCCATATGGGTCTAGAGTTTACGGCTAAGGGATGGGTAGGGTTTTGTGTTACTCTTATTGTTGTTTGTATATAGCTATGCTGTGCGTATACATGTTTACGAATGACCTGTGCATAAGGTGCCTTGCAAGTTCTATTGTCGCGCGAGGTGCCCCATAGGGGATACTTGCAATATAAGCTCAAACAGGGCTGATGGTTCATGTAGGGCATACCCTCAACCCTAAACCCTAAACCCTAAACCCTAAACCCTAAACCCTAAACGCTATACCCTAAGCAGAGTGTTTTTGGTTCAGGGGTTTGAGCTTAGGGGCCCTATCCGGGGACTGTTGGACGCAGCCCCTGCAAGGTTTCAGATTGGGGGCTGGGTGTTTTGGGGTTTATATGGAGGGTTAAGTGGTTTGTAAGGTTTGTGGTAAACCCTAAACCCTAAACCCTAAACCCTAAACCCTAAACCCTAAACCCTAAACTCTGTCTAGAGTTTGGGGCTTCAAGGCGCTTCGGGTTTGGGAGTTTCAGAGTTCAGGGGCTTACGTGTTCATCCTACACCTGCAACCCTAAACCTCTGCAATAGTGCAAACAGTTTTAGTGCTCAACAAAAACGCCAGAGGCAACAGGGCTGCACCATAATGCTTCAGGGTTGCCGGTTTAAGGTTCAGGGTTTGAAGTCTAGGGCTGCGGGATCACCAGAGTTTCTGGCTACGTTCCTCCAGTTCTCTTGTGACAGAAACCAAAATCGTCTTACCGCTCTCCCTATATCAGGGCTCTCGGAAATGGGATCTTCTCGAGTCCTACACGCTGCAATGAAAACCATGCTAACGCCGAGGAAGCCGCCAACCCGCATTCCCCCCCCCTCAGACCCTCTTCCCCCAAGAAACGAAGCCCGACCTTCTAGACCCTAGGCCCGACATCCTAAACACCCGAAACCCTACTACGGATCATAAACCTTAAGCCCACAAGAACCCATAAACTAGAAATTCCGAGTTCCCATAAGCTGTCGAGCCCCAACCCTATAATCTACAAACCTTAAACCCAGAACCCTCAACTCCATACCCCCAGAATCCCTAACCCCTAAACCCTTAAATCCCTAAACCCCAAAATCCCGCAACCCTAAACCCTAAACCCCCAGAATCCCTAAACCCCAAACCCTCAAACCTCTGGACATCCCCGAGGGAGGCCTTGGCGCTCATGAAGGGCATGGCCGTGCCCACCTCAGCTTGTAAGGGGCTTGCAGGTTTAGGGTTTGGGGCTTAGGGTTTAGGGTTTAGGGGTTTAGGGTTTAGGGTGTAGGGTTTAGGGCTTAGGGGTTCAGGGTTTAGGGTTCAGGATTCAGGGTTCATGGGACTTATCAACCAATTATAACTGCACTGGGGTTTAGGGTTTAGGGTTTAGGGTTTAGTGTGTAGGGTTTAGGGTAATTATAGGGGTTCAGGGTTTGGGGTTTGGGGGTTTAGGGTTGTGTTTGGGGCTTTAGGCTTTTCTTGGAATGCGGCGGCTTGGTCCTACAGGGTTTAGGGTTCATAGGGTTTGTTTAGGGTTCGGGGTTTCTAGGGTTTATGTGGTTCGGGTGGGCTTTTTAAGTCTTTGGAGTTTCTGCTCTATGGGATTTAGTGGGGGGCTGGGTGTGGTTTTCAGGCTTGGGGCCTTCAGGCGTTCAAGGTTGTAAGGCGCAAGGATGTTTTGGCGGGTTTAGGGTTCCGGGTTTAGGGTTTGGGGTTCGGGGGGGGGGGGGGGGGGGGTTAGGGCACATGGACCCTGCAATCTCAGTCTATACTCCTCTAGATTGTGTGGATCCCTGTTTGGGTGTTCCAGCGACCCAAGGTAGGGCTCCCCCCAAACCTTGTGCCCTGAGGTGACCTACGGAGGGCCGCTATCAAAAAGCCTAAGGCCTTAAACCCTAAACCCTAAACCCTATAAACCCTATAAACCCTATAAACCCTAAACCCTAAACCCTAAACCCTAAACCCTAAACCCTAAACCCTAAACCCTATAAACCCTAAACCCTAAGCACCTCAAACCCTAAAATCCCTACCTATGGTAATTCTGAAGCCCTAGAAGTGGGGATGTTTCCCCTTAAGGTCCTTAATGAGGATTACAATGGGGGGTACTAGAATCCCTATGAAGGACTGCTAGTATAAGGGGGAACATCCTAGACCTAAACCCTAAACCCGAAATCCTAAACCCTAAACCCTTAACCCTTATAACCCTTAACCCTAAACCCTAAACCCTAAACCCTAAACCCTAAACCCTACCGCCGAGCTTTCTGAAGGACCTTCCCCGGCTCTCTCGGCCGACGACGGTGTCTCTAGCTGCTTGCGCTTTGGGCTGCGAGAGGCTCCCTGCGGGAATGGGCATGGGTTTAGGGCTTAGGGTATAGGGTTTAGGATTTCGGGTTTAGGCTTTAGGGTTTAGGGTTTAGGGTTTAGGGATGTTTCTGTTTAGGGGCTTAGGGGATTAGCATGCCTGAGGCCAGGACAAGAAGAATGGATTACGGCTTCAGGAGGTAAGCCTGCTTCGAAAAGCCTGAAGACTTTTATCCTCCATGCAAACCACTGCGCTCCACTGACAAGCATCGACGCAAAACTCACGCTCACAAAGAGTCAGCTGGGTCCAGGAGCCCTAGGAACGCGCCCCAGAGTTCAAAAGCCAACTCTGAAACCCTAAACCCTAAACCCTCAACCCTAAACCCAAAACCCCAAAGACTAAACCCTAAACCCGAAACCCACCCTAAAAGGTTCACGTATTATTCCCAGGTTACTCCTGGGTCTGGATGCCAGTAGCATTCCCTTCTCAACCCTATGTATACCCAACTTGTATTGCAATGTAGTGTATTGTGTGACGTTATGCTATGATATAAATGTTGTTTCCTTATCCTAGTCTGTTTTTTCATATTTCATGCAGTTTATATGTTATTAAAAGCTCTCTCTCTCTCTCTCTCTCCGTATCTATATATCTATATATATATGTATATACATATATGTTAGCAGACGTATGTACTATAAATACATATGTTGTAGATTGTGTAGTTTATAGTAACGGTTGCAAATTATTCTTTTGATGCTTACAATCTATGTGTGTATATATATACATGTATTTATCTATTTGTTTTTAAATTATTTGCAGCGATATGCAATCTATATTTGTATACACTATGTATTGCATTGTATGCGTTGTTCTGTTCTATCCGTGATGTGTTTTTCGTATTCATTTACTGTACATGATATAGTGTATACATACAAGTTGATTTTTCATTCATTCAACACAGTAGCCAAACAAGAGCCACGCTCCAGGAAACAACGTTCTGACTAAAGTTAGGCCCCATATTCTACTGTTGAGGAACGCCAAAACCTAAACCCTAAGCCCAAAAACCCTAAACCCTAAACCCCAAACCCCCAAACCCCTAAACCCGTAAAACCCTAAAACCCTAAAACCCTAAGACCCTAAAACCCTAAAACCCTAAACCCTAAACCCTGAACCCTGAACCCTAAACCCTAAACCCTAGACACTAAACCAAAGCCCTGCCTCTGCAGGGCTGCCAGATGGCGAGAGGTCTTGGGCCTTTTGGATTACGGCCGCCGGGAGCACTGGCTTGGTCCCAAGAGCGACGAGGCCGGCACGCGCAAGCCAGGGTTTAGGATTTAGGGTTCAGGGTTTAGGGTTTGGGGTTTGGGGTTTGGGGTTTGGGGTTTTAGAGTTCTTAGGTTTTAGGGTTTGGGTAGGGCTTGGGAGTGTAAGTCTAGGTTCACTACTCGGCATTCTTTGTTGCTAGAGGTATTCGGCGCCTAGAGAAAGAGCCAAGCTCACCAGGAGATTCGCAGAGTTGTTAAGGTTGGCCTAAACCCTAAACCCTAAACCCTAAACCCTAAACCCTAAACCCTGTCGCAAGGCTTTCAAGGTGCGACAGTGAACTTCCGCGAGCTTGGACAAGAGCTAGGATCCAGAGTTTAGGTTCCCTTGTAGGGGCCCTTTAAGCAAAACGGGGCGCCCTGTTTATTCCTAGGCTAGGTTTGGAGTCTGGAGCACTTGGTTGGCGAAATTGCTTTCCAGGCGCTGCAAGTGGGCTAACAGCAGTGGAGCGGCAAAGCACGACTGATGGGGTACGCAAGAGGAGGAAAATGAGGGTTTGGGGTTTAGGGTTCAGGGTAAGGTGCAGAGCGAGGAACAAGTCCCGAGAGAAGCACTGTCAAGTTTGAGACAGCGTGGTGTTATCTCAAGCATTGGGGTCAGCGCGAACCCGAAAAACCCTAAATCCAGAAACCTTAAATCCAGAAACCCTAAACCCCACCCCAAACCCTAACCCCCACCCAACCCCCCCAAAGCCCGTAAAGCCACGCCAGGCCTCCACCGCGCCCGCTGCTCGCCGCGGACGGCCGCGGCTTACGACAATCACGGCTGCCTTCCGTGCCTGCCTGGGGGCCCGGGACGTTTCGTTCGGGATTTGGGGTTTCGGGTTTAGGGTTTAGGGTCTAGGGTCTAGGAGTCTAGGGTTTGGGGCTGCATTTTGAGGGCTTAGGATGTTTCTTTGGGGATTTTGGACCATTTTAATTTCCTTGTTTTGGGTTTCGGAGGGACATCCTAGCTTTCTTTTAGGATGCTGGGCTGCGTTTTGGGGGTTATATTGGTTGCTTCGCTGAGTCTTTAGGAGGTTTATGTGATGTTGAAGATTAGGCATCACACAGTCTCAGAGTTTAGGATTCAGGGACTAAGAGAGGCCGTGGCGCACCTATATAGGGACTAGGATCAGGATTTCTTGTTGGACTGGGTTTTGGAGTACTATACTTTAATGCTTGTTTGTATACTTTTTCCCGGGTCTACTCCAAAGTAGGGTGGAGAAGGTCCCAAATTTACGATTTTTGAGGGCAGGAAGGATTTTCGGGTTTGTTTGGCTGTGCAGCAATGGAAGGGCACAGGGATGCGGGGATACGTTAGGGGGCTTAGGGTTTAGGGTTTAGGGTTGTATGGGGAATGGTTGAGTTCGAAGGCAGGCAAAAGCCCAAATACAAGCGCTCAGAGCGAGGTGCCGCACGAAGGATCCCCTTAAAATAAGGACCGCGCTAGGCCCTACTTTGGGAAACCTCCGAAGATGTACCGCTCAGGTGAACGTGCAGGTCGATGGCGTGACTCTCTGCGCCTACTGCCGGAGATGCTCATGGAAGGCCCATTTCCGAAAGCCCCTTCGTCCGAACCCGAAAGCCTCTAGGGTTTACGGTTTGGGGTTTAGGGTTTAGGGTTTAGGGTGAGGGGTTTAGGGTTTAGGGTTTAGGGTTTAGGGTTTAGGGTTTAGGGTTTGGGGCTTAGGGTTTAGGGCATAAGCCCTGCAGCAGACCTAGGACCTAGAGACTTTGGTCTCCCAACGGCCTCTGCATGCAACGCCCTCCCCAGCCTAAACACTCAGCCCCTGACCCTAAACCCTAAACCCTAAACCCTAAACCCTAAACCCTAGACCCTAAACCCTAAACCCTAAACCCTAAACCCTAAACCCGAACACTGATCGTCTCCTGTTGCTCCCAGACCTTCCTCGTTACAAGCAGACCCGACAGGGTTTTACTTCAGGGTTCACTAGCAAACCTCAGGATGAGCGTCGCTTGTAGTGTTGAGCCCGGTTTAGGGTTTAGGGTTTAGGGTTTAGGGTTTAAGGATATCCTCAGGGGTACGAGTATGACTCCTTTGAGTAATGTGGCCCCGGCTTCCTCGTCCTGCTCTCAGAAAAATTCCGTCCGAAAGCTTGAGCACTGAACCCCAAGCTTGCCAAACCACCCTCAACTCTAGCCCTAAACCCTAAACCCTCTTGCCCTAAGCCCTGCACCTTATGGGGCTCGCAAGAAGGCCGTGGCTACGAACCCGACGTGATGACCTTCGGAACTGCCTTTCAGGCCGGGGTTTGGAGGTTTGGGTTTTGGGTGAGGGGTTTAGGGTTTGGGGTTTAGGGTTTAGGGTTTGGGGTTTAGGGTTTAGGGTTTGGGACCCTCAAACCCTCAAACCCTCAAACCTTAAACCCTCAACCTTGGGAGGGCTTCGACAACCAGGGCAGGGTTTTAGGGTTCAGGGTCTATAGGGTTTAGGATGCAGGGTTCGGGGTTCAGGGTTCAGGGTTCAGGGTTCAGGGTTTAGGGTTTAGGGTTTAGGGTTTAGGGTTTAGGGTTTAGGGTTTAGGGTACGGTTGGGTCTGCAGGGATTGAGGGTTCAGGGTGCAGGGTTGGCACGTTCCCCAAGGTGTGCGAGAGCAGTCGACAGGGAGCTCTGGCGAAGCAGCTCTTCGAGGAGTGGCGCGGGAACAGGGATGCGACGCTTCGTAGAGACCCTAAACCCTGAACCCTAAACCCTAAACCCTTAACCCTTAACCCTTAGCCCTTAACCCTTAACCCTAACCCTAAACCCTAAACCCTAAAACCCTAAACCCTAAAACCCTAAACCCTAGCCCGAAATCCTAAACCCTGAAGCGTAAGGGGCCCAAAGAGTCCTTGCACTCTTGGGATTAAGACTCGTACCCCTAAGGATATACCCCCAACAGGCTTGCCTTAAAATACTCCTACTAGGTTGAGGGTTTAGGGTTTAGGGTTTTAGGGTTTAGGGTTTAGGATTTAGGGTTTAGGGTTACGGTTTTAGGTTCTGTTAGAGGCTTTGAGAAGGGTACAGCCTTAGGGGCCCGAGCTAGAGTCTAGAGTAGCATGGACCCTTTTTTAGTAGGACTTTAAGGTCTGGGTTTAGGGTTTAGGGTTTAGGCTTTAGCCTGTAGGCTTTAGGGTTAGGGTTTAGGGTTTAGGGTTTAGGGTTTCATTTCAGATCCAGGGAAGAGGCTACACAACATCGCTGCGTCTGCAGGCTTCGAGGTTTAGGTCACAGGGCGCCTCCCCTGCTTCCCACCATCCTAAACCTTAAACCCTGAACCCCCTAAGCTCTAAAATCGTAAACCCTAAACCCTACTGAAACCCTAAACTGTAAACCCTAAACCCTAAACCTTAAACCCTGAACCCCCTAAGCTCTAAATCGTAAACCCTAAACCCTACTTAGACCCTAAACTCTAAACCCTAAACCTTAAACCCTGAACCCCCTAAACTCTAATATCGTACACCCTAAACCCTACTTAAACCCTAAACCCTAAACTCTAAACCCTAAACCTTAAACCCTAAACCCCCTAAACTCGAAAATCGTAAACCCTAAACCCTACTTAAACCCTGAACTCTAAACTCTAAACCCTAAACCCTTAACCTGCACAGAGTGTTTGTTCGGTACTTGCCTAATGTCAAAGTGTGTCGCGATACTGCGCGACAGTCCCTCAACCCGCATGACCTGAAAACCCTGATCCCCATGAACCCTGAAAACCCTAAATCCTAAACCCTAAACCCTAAACCCTAAACCCTAAACCCTAAACCCTAACCCCCCTATCGTCCGTATTTTCGAAAGCCTGAACCCTTCTTGCCACAGTGAGTCCTGAAACCCTTAACATGAGCCCTGAACCCTAAACCTGAAACCTTAAGCCCTAAGCCCTAAACTCTAAACCCTAAATTCTAAACCCTAAACCCTAAACCCTAAACTCTAAACCCTAAACCCAAACCCCAAACCCTAAGCCCTAAACCCTAAACCCCAAACCCTAAACCCTAAACCCCAAACCCTAAACCCTAAACCCTACATCCGAAGACCCAAGAGCTGGCCCGGGGGAGGAGATGTGTCTGCGTGGCCTCCAGCCGAGCACCATCTCCTGCAACTCTGTGGCTTGGCTGCAGGGCAGGTAGGGTGTAGGGTGTAGGGTGTAGGGTGTAGGGTGTAGGGTGTAGGGTGTAGGGTGTAGGGTGTAGGGTTTAGGGTTTAGGGTTTAGGGTTTAGGGTTTAGGGTTTAGGGTTTAGGGTTTAGGGTTTAGGGTTTAGGGTTTAGCTGCGTAAATTATAGCCAGGTCAGCGAGGTCACCGCCGAAATTGCGTAGTTGCCCCCATGAAATAAAGCCGTATTTCAGCGAGGTTGCCGTGGTTGAAATAGCGAGGTCTGTCCCCAGTGTGGTCTCACCCATAACAGGCAATTCCCTCACTTGTTTCCATTACGGTTTTTCAAGCAAAACGACTGGGTTTTTGGACCCCCGTCCAAATCCCAAGGATGCAGGGGAAGGAACGGAGACCCTAAACCCTAAACCCTACACCCTAAACCCTAAACCCTAAACCCTAAACCCTAAACCCTAAACCCTAAACCCTAAACCCTAAACCCTAAAACCCTAAAACCCAAACCCTAAACCCTACACCCTAAAGCCCTAAACCCCAAACCCTAAAGCCTGGCACCGGCAGCCTGAAGGTGGTGGGCGCGTGCGCAAGCAGCTTGCTTTGGAAGGAGAGCGCCTGCAGGGGGGTCTGAGAGCCCTAAACCCTGAACCCTAAACCCTAAACCCTAAACCCTAAACCCTAAACCCTGAACCCTGAACCCTAAACCCTAAACCCTAAACCTTAAACCCGACAGAAGCGCGAGTCCAAACCCTTCATAGGGGTATCGATGGTTCTCGAAGGGGAAGTAAGCCCCCATGTGTTCAAAATGCGCTGACTCAGGCAGCAGCGTCGCCACAACCCAATTCAGTGTCATCCTCCAGGGTCAAGGGTTTAGGGTTTAGGGTTTGGGTTCAGGGTTTAGGGTTTAGGGGGGGGGGGGGGTTTAGGGTTTAGGGTTTAGGGTTTAGGGTTTAGGGTTTAGGGTTTACGGTGAATGTTGTTTGTCATGTATATATTTGTTGGGGCTAAACGCTAGGTATTAGTCTAAACCTAAACCCTAAACCCTAAACCCTAAAAACCCTGTCCCTGAGAATGAAGGAGCCGCTTGACCTCCTCGAAAGGGCACGGGCGATGAGCCTCGAGGCCCGTCAAGGTGTCAGCTTGGCTGGCTAACCTTGGACCCTAAGCCCCGAAGCCACGATTGGGTTTAGGGTTTAGGGTTTAGGGTTTAGGGTTTAGGGTTTAGGGTTTAGGGTTTAGGGTTTAGGGTTTAGGGTTTAGGGTTTAGGGTTTAGGGTTTAGGGTTTTGACTTGCCAACTGGTACCCTTTTCCCCTTGCTTTGCTTCAAGGTTCCCTCGAACCCCAAAAAGGGCGCCCTTATGATAATGTGGTTACTCGGCTGCCATATTTGACCACTCTCAACCCTAAGTCTTCATCGCCCCTGCGAGGTTGCTGTTAAGGAACTTGAATACAGCTGCGACAGTCTACTGCGGCATGACGTTAATCAACCTGATTCCTGGTTACGATGGCGCTCAACCCCAGACCTTAAACGAAGGTTTTGCGATTCTTAGGAGGGTTGAGAGCTTCTGGACTTTCGGATCTTAGGGCTTTGGGGGCTTTAGGGCTTCAGGGTGTGCAGGGGTGCAGGCTAGTTGTAGGCTTTGGCCTGGGGATTCGTATGGGCTTTCAACATTTTACGGTTTGCAGTTTAGTTCTTTTTTTGTTTTTCCTGTTTTTTTGGGGGGGAGAGCTGCAGCGGTATATACGCTGAAGTCGACATCTGCGAGGCGCATGCAGAGAGCCATGCCTGAGTGGTTTCTTGAGAGAAGGGCTCCGACTGCTGCTGAGTGTGAAGACATGGGAATTTGATCCAAGTCTCTGGACCAGATGGGAGAATTGATGAGGCGATGGACCAGCTCGATTGGAGACGTCTCGAGAAAGGTGAAAGCATTGTCGAGTTACACTGCGTCCTACAGTGAGGCATCTTCCGTGTGGCTCCGGTACAACCGTGATGATGAGATGCTGCTCCTGACAGAGCCCATCGACATGAAAGTGAATTGGGACACCTCCACTACCACTACCCGTTCGAAAACAATGGGAGTGGCTCTGGTTGTGAGAATGGTTGGAAAAGAGTCCAAACCGGGAGCAGTTGGGATGGAAAACATGCTTGAAATGTGAGAGAGAGGGATTTCCAAGCGACGGAGTGTGACTTCAAAGGTGAAGGACTTTCGAGCATTGGGCATTGGGGCGTAAACGGCCCAAGGTCCTGCTCAGGGCTGAGGGTTTAGGCTTTAGAGTGTTTAGCGCTCAAGCCGCAGTTCGCCAAACTTAACTTGGGAGACGTTCCGCCCTTATACTAACAGTCCTTAGTAGGGGTTATAGCACCCCCTACTATAAACACCTATTTAAGGACTGTTAGTATAAGGGGGAACATCCCAAACCTTAACCCTCAACCTCGCACCTCTCGCTTCTCAAGCAGGAGCCCTGGTTTAGGGTTTAGGGTTTAGGGTTTAGGGTTTAGGGTTTAGGGTTTAGGGTTTAGGG
Organism: Symbiodinium natans; assembly: GCA_905221605.1. Taxonomy (NCBI): domain Eukaryota; class Dinophyceae; order Suessiales; family Symbiodiniaceae; genus Symbiodinium; species Symbiodinium natans. Next base: position 547,613 of record CAJNDS010002601.1, on the reverse strand, counting down.
TTTAGGGTTTAGGGTTTAGGGTTTAGGGTTTAGGGTTTAGGGTTTAGGGTAACATTATCATCATTACCGTTGGCGTTATCACGAAGATTATCATTTTCTAAGTCTCTTCACCGATACTACTGTCATCATTGCACAGTCTGTATATATACAAGTTATCGCACTAAACCCTGAACCCTAAACCCGAAGCCCTTTCTTTCCAGGTCCCCCTCAGCCCTGGACCCTAAACCCTAAACCAAAAACCCTAAACCCTAAACCCTAAACCAAAAACCCTAAACCAAAATTCCTAAACCCCAAACCCTAAACCCTAAACCCTAAACGCTAAACCCTAAACCCTAAACCCTAAACCCTAAACCCTGAACCTAAACCCTAAACCCCAAACCCTAAACCCTAAACCCTAAACCCTAAACCCTAAACCCTAAACCCTAAACCCTAAACCGAAGCCCTTTCTTTCCAGGTCACCGCCCTCACCGCCACGTCGACCTTGAAAGCAGTGCGCTGCCGATGGGGAGTCGCAGCTCAGTCGCGAGCTGGGGTTTAGGGTTTAGGGTTTAGGGCTTAGGGTTTAGGGTTTAGGGTGTAGGGTTTCAGCGTTTTAGGGTTTCAGGGTTCTAGGGTTTTGGGGCTCTAGTGTTTTAGGGTGGGAGGGCGTTGGGGTCTTGGGGTTGTGTTTAGGATTTTTTTTCAGGTTTTTTTTTTTTCAGGTTTTTTTTGTTTAGGGGTGGAGGGGGGGGGGTCTAGGGGTTCAGGGTTTAGTGGCTGGGGCTCCGGATTTTGAAGTGCAGGTCTTGGGGCCGAGGGGCTTTGCAGTTAGGGCTTTACAGTTGAGGATATCTTTGGAGGTGAGGTTTGGGAATCATTTTTTTTGCAGGTGGGTCTGGTAGGATTTCTGCACTGGTCAGAAGGAAGCGCAAGTGCGAACATGTATTTTGTGCTTCGGTGACCACATCCCACGGTCCCTTAGAGGCAATCTCGAACGGGGTTTAGGGTTTAGGGCGTAGGGTTTCGGCTTTAGGGTTTGGGGTTTAGGATTTAAGGTTTATAAAGGGTTTAGGGTTTAGGGCCAGGGTTTAGGGTGATTGTTTAATAGTGTTTACCAGCATAAACCCATATACACATGCTATACACCGGAGTACTGGTGGTGGTAAGTCCCATTGTTCCCCACCCTCGGTGTGGGGTTGTTAGATTTTAAACTCAACTCTTCTCCTCGCCCGGAACTCTTTTCTCCTCGCCCGGAGCTCTTCTCCTCACCCGGTCTACTCATCGCTCATCCCTGGAGTTCCCAACCCCAAAGTGTCCCTGGAGTGCCCAACTCTAGAGTGGAGTGCCCAACCCCCGGAGTGCCCAACCCCAGAGTCTCCCTGGAGTGCCCAACCCAGACTGTCCTCCGCAGCCTCCCTGATGCCAACCCTTCTGTTCCCGGAGTCTCTCTGGAGTGCCTAAAGCCAGAGTTTCCCTGGAGTTCGAAGTAAATATTTTTTAGTGTTTCGTGTTGTTTCAATATTAGGCTTACTATTCTCGACATATGTGTGTGTGTGTGTTTATTTATCTATGTATCTTCATAGGTGGGTTTTTCTACATCTACTTGCCGTTTACATGCAAACACAGACATCATCAAACCATTAGATGCGTCTTACAGACGTAAACTCTTGCATGATTTCCTGTCCTCAGAAGCTCACTGGTCCCTAGTAGGGTTTAAGGTTCAGGGTTCAGGGTTTAGGGTTTAGGTTTCAGGTTCAGGGTTCAGGGTTTAGGGTTAGTGAATGAATCTGATACCTTACACGGAATGTATAGGGAACCTAGTTCCCGAATTGTCCCTACTGAGACCCGCGAAGACCCAGCAAGATGAGGTGACCTCGCTTCTGCGGGATTTCAAGGCCACAGGGGCTGCGGGATTAGGAGGCTGGCGCAGGTACTTTGAGGTTCATGGTACTTGTTAATCAGTTATAACTGTACTTAAAACCCACTTATATAAGCCCCTCAAGTGCCCGAATATGGTTGTAAGAAAAGTCATAAGTACAGTGATAACTGGTTCATAAGTACCATGAACCTCCAAGTATGTATATGGAATTGTCGATGGAACCTCAGAATTGTTGATTTAGGGGAGGGGGGTTTAGGGGAGGGGGGGGGGGGGGGGGGGGGGGGGGGGGAGTGGGGTCCTCGTTGTCAAACCCTCAGGCCGACATCTAAGCCCTTAAACCCTAAGCCCGAAACCCTAAGCCCTTTGATGTCCAAAGCCAGAGCTGCTCCCATTCTTGTTGGGAGGCCGCAGGGCTGGAGGCCAACACCTTCACCACCAGCGCAGCGCTAACGGCCTGGGCACCGGATGCCGAAAGCTCCTGGCCACTCGGAGACCCTCTAAACCCTAGCCCTAAACCCTAAACCCTGAACCCTAAACCCTAAACCCTGAACCCATATTCAACCCCATAAACCCTATAAACCCTACAAACCTTATAGACCCTATAAACCCTAATACACCCTATAGAGACAGGAAAAGTGTTTTAGGGACCCCGGGGGGTTTAGGGTTTAGGGTTGAGGGCTTAGGGTTTAGGCTTTAGGATTTAGGGTTTAGGGTTTAGGGTTTGGGGTTTAGGGTTTAGCGTCCTTTGGGTTTTGAAGGTCTAGGGCTTAGGGCTTAGGGTTTCGGGCTTAGGGCGGGGTGTTAGGGTGGGGTGTAAGGAAGTTGCTTAGGGGGCTCAGGGACTCGAAATCCAAATCCTTGAACGCAAGACCTTGAGATATGGGGTTTAGGAACATAGGGGACACCAAAATAACCCCCCCCAACAAAAAAAACATAGCAGGATTCCCTCATAATAAGGTACCTATAAAAACCACCATATAAGCCACAACCAGAAACTCTGGATCTTGCATTCATGCGACACCCTAAACCCTAAACTTTGATGCCGAAACGCGGTTGCACACCGGAGGTTTGCAGTTGGGTCCCTAAACCCCGAATCCTGAAACGCCTCTAAACCCTCGGGAAAAAAAACAAGCCACGCCCCCACAAGGGCCCAAAAACCAACGACACCTGAGGCCACTCTCCGAAACATGCCCGGTCCCCTGATCATGAACTCGATATCCCAAAAGCCCAAGGAATTTTTAGGGTTTGGGGAGCAGGGTTGAGGGTTTAGGATGATCCCTGGCGAGTTCTTTCGGCCTCGCCAAGAGGTTTCGAGGATGGGGACCTAGTATCGGCCGCGTCATCCTCCTTTGCCCACCCGGAGACAGATGGACAGCAATAGTCATTTCGCCGCTTGGACATGCAACTTCGATGCGAGTTGTTTCGGCCTCGGAATACGCCTGAGAGCTCTTGTGTCGGCCGCGTCATTCTCCCTTGCTCACCGGCGCCCATACGGGGGGGCGGCGGGGGTCACCCTTAAGCAGCTCCGCCTTTTAGTGCTTACGTTCCTAAGGTGTTTTTTTGAATTCCTTGAACCTTTTCACGTTTAAGTAATCATGAGTCACTGAGTATTGCGATCTTTTACCCAGTTGCATGCCAGAGATGAAAAGGTTGAGGGTGCGCACACATTCAACAAATTTGGCCATTCCAGCACACACGTCTACAGAAAGACAACAGCTGCCCTTCTCTTCTCAACCTGGCCTCGGGACACACAGCCAGGGTCGGCTGCACAGCGCGCACGGTACGCAGACGTACAACCCCACTCCTCCTGCCTCAGCCCGGCCTTGGGACATACAGCCAGGGGACGAGTGCGCGCGCTCACACGCACACGCAGTGCTAGTTCACAGACACACTGCGTGACAGGCATGGGTCTCGGAGTGAGAACGCAAAGCTGACAAGCATGCCACCGCTCCATTCCACCAGACGCTTCTGCAGCTCCTTGACACAGCTGCGTAGCTCTGCACTTCCGCTTCCCCTCGACTCTCGACCTCGCTCTGTAGCCGGGGCCTGAAGAAGCCATTAAAACATGCGTTCGGCTCGAATTAATGTATGAAGTAGGTCAAGAAAACGGCAGAGATTGAGAGAAAGAGAGCGAGAGAGAGAGAGAGAGAGAGAGAGAGAGACAGGGAGAGAAAGAAAGAAAGAGAAAGAAAGGGAAAGAATGAGAAAGAAAGCGAAAGAAAGAGAAATATAAAGAAAGAAAGAGCAAGAAGCATAAAGAAACATAAAAAAAGATAAAGAAAGAGAAAGAAAGAGAAAGAAAGAGAAAGAAAGAGAAAGAAAGGGAGGGAAAGAGAAAGAAACATACAGAAAGATAAAGAAAGAGAAAGGAAGAGAAAGAAAGATAGACAAAGATAAAGAAACAAAGAGTGTGAACATATGACAAAAAGACCAAGATAGTTTCCTGAGTTTAGGAAACCCTAAAAAGCGGAGCTGGTTAAGGGTGGGATCCGCCCTTTACGGGCGCGGGTGGGCAAACGAGCATGACGCGGCCGATGGGCCGAAAGAACTCGCAGCGAAGTTGCGCGCCCACTCGGCGAAAGAACGATCATCGGCCCCCCCATTGCGACACCATAAACCCTAAACGCTGAAGCTCTAAACCCTAAACCTGAAACCTTAAACCTTACACCCTCAGCCCAAACCCTGAAACCAGGCAATCCCAAAAAGCACTGTAGGCATGCCGCTCTCAGCTACCTCTCAAGCTCGGCAGCGTCCGGAGTGAAGTGGCTGGGCTCCATCGTCGGTGGGTGCGGATCAGGCTTCAGGTTTTAAGCCCTAAACCCTAAACCCTAAACCCTAAACCCTAAACCCTAAACCCTAAACCCTAAACCCTAAACCCTATAAGCCCTAAACCCTAAATCCTAAGCTCTAGGGTGCCTGGCACCTGCGACTCAGGGACCTTGGCTTAAACCTGCGGCTTGGGGACTTTGCTTCCCAGGGTCTCTTCTGAAGAAGCGAAACGAGTGATCCCTAAACCCTAAACCCCAAACCCCAAACCCCAAACCCCAAACCCTAAACCCTAAACCCTAAACCCTAAACCCTAAACCCTAAACCCTAAACCCTAAACCCTAAACCCTAAACCCTAAACATACCCTACTCTTTTCTCCTTACTGTGAACTTAGGAGACTTAAGACATTGAGGCAGCAGCCCTGACACCCCTTGGATAGAGTCGCCCGCTTGAGATTTCGGATTTAGGGCTCGGGTTTAGGGTCCAGGGTGTAGGGGTCTAGGGGTCTATGGGTGTAGGTGTTTTGGGATTTAGGGGTTTAGGGTTTTAGGGTTTAGGGACCCTAAACCCTAAACCCTAAACCCTAAACCCTATTCAGGGATCCGACAGGGGCCTTGGGCGTGCAAGGTACACGCCTTTCAGCTGCTCCGCGGCGCTGAAGGTGCCAGGAGTTTGGGAATTTCGGAGGAGTGTCAGGGGCTCCGAAGCCTCTAAATCCCAAAGCCTAGGGTTTAGGGTTTAGGGTTTAGTGTTTAGGGTTTGGGTTTTAGGGCTTAGGGTTTAGGGTTTTTGGTTTAGGGTTGGGTTTCGGCTGAATCCCAAACCCTAATCAAGCGGCCTGAATAATTAGAACAGAGTTTTGGGGGGTTATTCTCGTTTCATTACAAAGGGACCATGAAGGAATATTAAAAGTGATTTTTCCGGCCCCTGTAGACCGTGCCTGGGGGTGGCGGTCCTTGTGGTATCCTCAGCTTCAGACTTCTGAAACGTACGTCCTTCGTGGCAAATGATGCCCATGGCTCACGGAATCCTATCCACTACCTCTACTAACCCGAAACCCTAAACCCTAAACCCTAAACCCTAAACCCTAAACCCCTGAATGAGTAGGTGCTGTACCTGTATCGAAGTGCCTGCAGCCCCAAATTGCAAAGCGCGCACCGACACAGGGCTCCCAGACCCAGAAGCATCCCTGAGCCTAAGCCCTGACACCACAGACCCCAAACCCCAGAGGTTTAGGGTTTAGGGTTTAGGGTTTAGGGTTTAGGGTTCAGGGTGTCGGGTTTAGGGTTTTGGGCCCTAAGCCCTGCGAAGCCCTAAGCCAGGCGTGTAGCAGCTCCAGCCACTGGGCACATTCACTCGCTTGGCTTCTGGGCCCGCCACTGGAAAGGGTTTAGGGTTTAGGGTTTGGGGTTTAGGGTTTAGGGTTTAGGGTTCAGGATCATGTAGTGTCATTTCGGTTCGGGCACTAGGGTTATTCGGGTTTGGGTTTGGGGTTCAGGGTGTAGGGTTTAGGGTGTAGGTTTTAGGGTGTAGGGTTTAGGGCTTTAGGGTTTAGGCTTTAGGGTCTGTATAGGGGGGCTTTTGGGAGTTTAGGGGGACGGGGAGGAAGCTTGAGGGGGTTAGGGGTTTGGGGGAACTGCAGCCACCCAACACCTCCAAGCGCACAACACCAATCTAAATCTGCAACCCCAAAGCAACACAAAGAGTTAATTTCCATATCCCAACTTTCGAACTCAAGGGTTTATATAAGGTTTTGGGCTTGGGTCAATATGTTGGGGGGGTTGGTAGGGGGGGTTGGTAAGCAAGTACTCCTAAACACTAAACTCGATACCCTAGACCCCAAACCCCGCGCGCGGCGTCTGGCTTCCGGACGCGGGTGAGGCTTCCCAGTTGCATTGTGCAGAAGACGGAAGACGCAGTCGTGAATCAGCAGCCTGGCTGGTAAAGGGGGTTTGGGGCTTTGGGGGGGGCCAGCTCGGCTCGGGAGATCCCTAACCCCTAGGCCCCTCGACTCACAGAAACCCTTCAGGCCCCCAAGCCAAGATGCTAGAGTGGTAGCCCAGCAACCATCTTGCGATAAGGGCCCTTTTCGGCGGGGTTTGGGGTGTATCTATATGGAACCCACAAACAGGGGCGAAAAGGGTACCACTGGGCCATTAAGTGAACCTTTGTTTGGGTTCGAGGGGGGTTTAGGGTTTAGGGTTTAGGGTCTAGAGTCTAGGGCTTAGGGTTTAGGGTTTAGGGTTTAGGGTTTAGGGCTAGTTCTACGCTGCTTCTGGGATTTCAGGGCCGCCTGGTGCGCGTCAGCGGGGAGATGCACTGGATCTTCGGGGTCTGAATTCCTATATCCCTTGGGAATTATTTGAGTTTTGTGTATTTAGAACCCAAGAGGATATTCAGCATAGTAGTTTATTGAGGTTCTAAGGGGAGTAGAGATTCAGGGTTTTGTAGGGCTGCGGGGTTCTGGTGGCCATTTCAGGGTTTAGGGGTTTAGGGTTTAGGGTTCAGGGTTGAAGGTTCAGGGTTTAGGGTTTACCAGTAGGGGCTTAGGTGCCAGGTGTTTGTGAACTGGGAACACTCAACCCAGAGCCCGAAACCACAACCTTATTCTTAAAGCAACCCCCCCAAGGGGTGCCCCTATTTCCGGCCACCCACAAACCCTGAATCCCTCCATAAACCCTAAACCCTCAACCCTAAACCCTAAACCATAAATCCTGAACCCTAAACCCTAAACCCTAAACCCGAAATTTTAGGCCTAGCGGCACGGGCCGGCCCCCGCCCCACAAAACAGGAAACCTCGAAGTGGGCATCGTTTTGTTTTTGTTTTTCTGCTCCGTCTTTATTCCGCTGCCTTGTCTGTCACCCCCCCCCTCTCTCCTCTCTCACCATCTCTCTCCTTCTGTCTATGTTGGTGTCTCCTTTTCTTTTTGTCCGTTTCCATTTCAATTCAATATATTGCTCCCTTTCTCGTTTCTCGCTTTCTTTCTTGCTCCCACTCTTTCTCCCTTTCTCCCTTTGCCTCTTTCTCCCTGTGTCCCTCTTTCCCTCTCTCTCTCTCTCTGTCTCGCTCGCTCTCGCTCTCTCCCTCTCGCTCTCACTCTCTCTCTCTCTCTCTCTCTCTCTCCCTCTCCCTCCCTCTCGCTCTTCCCCTCCCCCCCCGCGCGCGCACCCGCATCAGGAGCATCAGTGGGGTTGGTTTGGGAGCCTTAAAAACATTCTAAGCACGCGTTTTGCCTTCGAAAAACCTTCAGAATACGCTGTAAACACGTGTTTTGGGGCTTGGGAAGCCTTTTGGGACCCAGGAAAGGGAGCATCATGAGCATCAGCGGCCTCCCCCAAGCCATCCCAAACCCCCTTAAACGCGCCGATTATATGTGCTTGAACGCTTGCGTGCCTGGGCACCCCCCAAAGCAAGACCCCGAATGCCCTTAAGCGCATTCGGGGTCCTGCTGTTCGGGTGTTTTGTAGGCACGAAGCCGTTCGAGCGCGTAAAATGAGCGATTTTAGGGGCGTTTTTACGTGGACCCACAAAACACTCGGTATTTGCGAGGTTTTCTGCTGTTGGAACACCCCCCCAAACCAAGCATCATGAGCATCAGCTGGGTCTCTGGGCCGTGGGCCCGGACCCCCCCACGAAGCCCATGAGAAGCGATGGCCCGATGATGCGCCGGACCCCGCGCATCAGCAGCATCAGCAGACCGTCAGCAGACCCCCCCCCCGGACGTGGGTTTCGATGATGCGCACTTTGGGGGCGGGTCAAGGGCAACAGGGGTGGGGGTCGGAGGCACGCGTGAAAAACCTCATAAAAAAACGGTATTTACGGTGATTTCAGCGTTTTTCAGCGTTTTTTGTTGCCTTGGGGCCGCGGGCCAGGGCTGCTGATGCTCATGATGCTCGCCTGGTTTTGGGCTTCCGGTACCCCCCCCAAACCTTGAAAAACGTGGTTTCGGCCTAGCGCGCGCCCCATGTGAAAAGCTGGGGTCGATGATGCGCCCCCGTGAGGGTTTAATGGGGTGCTGCGGGTGTTTTGTGGCCTCGGTTTTTCGTAAAAACCCATGGTTTTTACGAGGTTTTCGTGCTTTTCGCACCACCGCGTGTTGCGTCCCCTTGGATGCCGTTTTGGAGGCCTCCCGAAGGGCCCCGCGCGAATTTGAAGCAATTTTGGGCGGGTCGGCGGCTCGGGCGCTCGCCCCTTAAAGCTAGCGCTTGAGTGCGACGCGGGCTCCGCCCTGGACCATGGGCGGCGCGGGGGCCGGATTTAAGAGCCTCCGGCTCAAGCCGCCGACCCCCCTAAAGCATAGTTGAAAGGTTTAAGGATGCCAAAAGTTGATTTGCTTGAGCCTCTGTGAAACGTTGGGGGGGGGGGGGGAGGGGGTAGCACCAGGACCCAAACAGGAGCTGAGGGTAGGGGTAGGGGGGGTAGGGGGGGGGTTGGGGGCAGGGGGGCCGGGGGGGGTGGGGGGGGGGGGGGGGGGGGTGGGGGGGGGGGGGGGTGGGGGGGGGGGTAGGGGGGGGTAACGAGCCAAGCACAAACACTCAGCCCGCAGCAAAAAAGGTGTACCCCCCCCCCTCCCCCCCCGCCCACGTTTTGGGGGGGTAAGGAGGGAAAGAGGGACACCTCCTTTTCCCATCCAACACGCCGCCAGGGTCGGCGGACCCTAAACCCTAAACCCTAAACCCTAAACCCAAAACCCAAAACCTAAACCCTAAACCCTGAATCGAATCCCCCTTGCCCCTAGGAACATCGTGGCCGACGCTGCGCTTGGCGGTGGCCACTGGCGGCTGGCCGCATCACTCCTGGGAGCCCAGATGAGACGCTCATTTATTGTTTAGGGTTTAGGGTTTAGGGTGTCGGTGCAGCTGGGGTTTAGGCTGTCAGGGTGTCAGGGTTTTATAGCGTTTCAGGGTTTCAGGGCTTAAGATTGTAGGGTTTCAGGGTTTCAGGGTTTCAGGGTTTCAGGGTTTCAGGGTTTCAGGGTTTCAGGGTTTCAGGGTTTCAGGGTTTCAGGGTTTCAGGCTTCAGGGTTCAGGGTTTCAGGGTTGCGGCGTTTAGGGTTGTAGGGTTTAGCTGGGCTTGAGGACTCAGGGTGTTAGGTTTTCAGGTCTGAGGGATTTCGGCGTTTTACGGTTTAGGGGCTTTTCGTTTTTGAGGGCATAAGGGTTTTGGGGTCTAGCGCTTGGGGGTTTACGATACTCAGGGACCCGAAAAAAGACCCCAAATAGTAGGATCCCCGTATCAGACGGACCCCAATTAAGGTACCCCTAATATCATAAGCCCCCATTCAGGGTTTAGGAATAGAGGATTCTTAAGGGATGGGTTCGGGGGGGTAGGTACTTAGGGAATCTTAGGGAAGCTTGGGGAGCATTACGGAGTAGTGGGGAGTTTTAGGGAACCTTGGGTTACATACCCCTTTGAACCCCCCCTCCCTCAAGAACCCCATAAAGAAATTTATATGCTGTCCCTGGTGTTGAGCGTGGGTCGCGGAAGCAGTCGCAAGGTCTTCGGTTTCGGGGCCTCGGCCTACTTGATCGGGCGTTCCTGCAGGGGGAAGAACTGCGAAGAACTTCATAAACTAAGGGCCCAAAGATAGATCATGATCCCGAACACGGGGCTGAAACCCGACATGAGCCCAAAACTACCTTTGCTAAGGAGAGGCTGTGCGATGACCTGCAGATACTTACACCTAGAAAGCCCTTAACCGAGAAAATCCTCTAGACCTTAAACCCCAACCTCCCAGAACCCAAAACATTCTGAGCCCTCAACCCTAAACCCTCAACCCTCAACCCAACTCTCAATCCTAAACCCTAAACCCTAAACCCTATAAACCCTATAAACCCTATGAACCCTATAAACCCTATAAACCCTATAAACCCTATAAACCCTATAAACCCTATAAACCCTATAAACCCTACCCTATAAACCCTAAACCCTGAAGAGCCTCCGAGGACACCAGCGGCTCTGTCCCGACGCCGCGTCGGCTTCGGGCCTCGTCTCCGCGCACGGCAGCCTCCTTGCATTGAGCAGTTGCCTGCGGTTTAGGGTTAGGGTTTAGGGTTCAGGGTCTAGGGTTTAGGGTTTAGGGTTTAGGGTTCAGGGTTTAGGGTTTAGGGTTTAGGGTTTAGGGCCTACTTTCGGAAACCCCCCCATTTCGATCAGCCCTTGTGGTCAGGCACGTGGAAGTCCATACTCCGTGCGTTGGAGGCAGCCTGGGTTCCTTTTCAGTGCAGCACGCTGCTTAAACCCTAAACCTAAATCCTAAACCCCAAAACCTAAACCTAGAAAGCTCAGCCGATGAGGTACCCCGAAGTCCTAAACCCTAAACCTAACCCCCCCCCCTCTTCCCCTCTCCTTCGAAGCTTAAGGAGCCCCACAGATGCCCATGCCCCCAAAATGCTTAAGTCCCACCTGGACCCCCCAAAGAGCTCGTTAATAAGGGCCCTAAAACCAGAAACCCTAAACCCTAAACCCTAAACCCTAAACCTCAAACCCTAAACCCTAAACCCTAAACCTCAAACCCTAAACCCTAAATCCTATAAACCCTAAAGCCTTCGCATGGTTTTCTTAAAGTATCTTAAAGAGCGGCCCAGGTCCGTAGCACTTTTGCTCAGGGGTGCCCGCGGAGCGGACTGATTTCACTGCAGAGGTTCTCACGTCAGAAAGGTTTAGGGTTTAGGGTTTAGGGTTAGGGTTTAGGGTTTAGGGTTTAGGGTTTAGTGTTTAGGGTTTAGGTTTTAGCGTTTAGGGTAAATTTGTCGAACAATCCGGCATAATCCCATAGCCCCTTATGCGAAGCTCCTTAGGTTAAGGTGCCGCCGTCGGAAGTTCATATTGACCCCTATATACTAGCCAAATATCCTTTCAACGGACAATCCTAAACCCTAAACCCTAAACCCTAAACCCTAAACCCTAAACCCTAAACCTAAACCCTAAACCCTAAAGCAGGCAACAGGGACCTCCAGTCTTCGGAAGCCCTCCACGTGCGCAGGCGCTTGATGCTGTCGTGGATCCAGCAGCTAAGATCACCGCGGCTGCACTTTGGGCTGAAGTTCAGCGTTTTAGGGTTTAGGGTTTAGGGTTTAGGGTTTAGGGTTTAGGGTTTAGGGAGGTGTAGCCCCAAAAGCCTGTTGGGTAGCCTTGACCACATGCCCTGGAAACTCCTCAAATCCCAGGTCCTACACATGTAAGCCCTATAAGCCCTTAACCTGAAGCACTCCTCAAAACCCTGTATCCAGAAACCCTATACCCGGGTTCAGGGATCTAAGGTTCAGGGTTTAGGGGGTCCTGGCTTTAGGGTTTCGGGCTGTAGGGTTCAAGGTTTAGGGGTGAGGCTTTAGGGTTTGGGGTTCAAGCCCCCAAATGACTTCTTTGCGAGCGAGGTTGAGCTGATCCAGCAGAGTTGCTGGGCGCAGGCCCAGTGTCAGGTTGACATTTCAGGGCTTTGGGCTGCTTAGGGTTTAGGGTTTGGTAGGGTTTAGGGTTTGGTGTGTAGTGTTTAGGGTTTGGTGTGTAGTGTTTAGGGTCTAGGGTTTAGGGTCTAGGGTTTGGTGTTTAGTGTTTAGGGTTTAGCGTTTAGGGTTTAGGGTTGTCGGTTCAGTCTGGGCATCTGCTTCTTTTCAGAAGCCTAGTGTCCGGAGCAGAAAATCCAGATTCTACTTCTTGCTTAAGACCCCCCCCCAACCAAAAAAAAAACAATAAAATGACATGATAGTCGTATTCTCAGAAGGGTGATACGCTTAAGGTGAATGTTTAGGGTTTAGGGTTTAGGGTTTAGGGTTTAGGGTTTAGGGTTTAGGGTTTAGGGTTTAGGGTTTAGGGTTTAGGGTTTAGGGCTCCTTGCGAGTTCTGGGTGTTTCGGGGGAGGCAGAGGGTTGGTTTTACAGTGCATGAAAGGTTGAGGTTTTAGGGTTTAGGGTTTAGGGTTTAGGGTTTAGGGTTGAGGGTTGAGGGTTGAGGGTTGAGGGTTGAGGGTGGGGGGGCTTTCTTGAAGGGTAGGTACCTAGAGAACCTTAGGGAAGCTTAGGGAGCCTTCGGGAGTAGCAAGGAGCATTAGGGAACCGTGTTCTATATTCCCCCTTGAACCCCCTATTCCTTAAGAACCCTATAGAAGCTTAGGGCCTTGTGGGAGACCCAAGCGCCCTAGGCCCCAAGCCCTTGTAAGCCCTACCGCTCGTACTCTATCCCTTACAACTCTTAAACACGACAACCCTGAACCCTAAACCCTACAACCCTAAGCCGGAAACCCTAAACTCTAAACCCCAAACCCCAAACCCCAAACCCCAAACCCTAAACCCTAAGCGCCCCAAACCCTAAACCCTAAACCCTAAGACCCCCCAAACCCCGAGAGACGCAGGCCTTGGCGGTCTTGAGACCCCACCTCCCGCCTCAGCACAGCGGCGACTCGTACCCAGAGGCCGCCTCTGAGGGTTTAGAGTTTAGGGTTTAGGGTTTAGGGTTTAGGGTTTAGGGTTAAAGGGTTAAAGGGTTAAAGGGTTAAAGGGTTAAAGGGCTAATGGTTTAGGGTTAAGGGTTTAGGGTTTAGGGTTGATTGGGGTTAGGAGTTTGAGGTTTTAGTTTTTGGGGGGTTCGGGAGGGGGGCTCGGGTAGGTTCAGAAGTTGGGGTGCTGCGGGCTCTTTTCAACTACGCTCAATCCGAAGCCCTTGCAAGTTGTAGACTTCAGCCCTTCTGCCAGAGGCCTTAGTGCATGAAGACCCCTGAGCCCTAAACCCTAAACCCCTAATCAATCCCACAGTAAGCCCTGGAACCACAAGCTGCTAAAATCTAACGCATACTGAACTCCTCCTACTGAGATTCAGAACTCCTGGACCCCGTTGAAGCTAGAACCCTAGCTTCTGTGACCCCGCCCTAGCACAGGTTTATGGTTTAGGGTTTCCGGGGGTAGGAAGAAGAGTGTCTAGGACCCAGGGTAGGCCATTCTTCCCCCTTTTTGGGTTCAGGCTCCCTTCCAAGCCCCTTCAAAACCAAAAAGGGAACCCTTTTCATTCCTAGGTGACTCGTAGGTTTAGGGTTGAGGGTTGAGGGTTGAGGGTTGAGGGTTGAGGGTTGAGGGTTGAGGGTTGAGGGTTGAGGGTTGAGGGTTGAGGGTTGAGGGTTGAGGGTTGAGGGTTGAGGGTTGAGGGTTAGGTGACTCCTGGGCTTAAGTGTGCATTGAGACCATCGACACCTGCGGCACCCTCAAGTACTCCGGCATGTCCCTGAACTCCCGCTTCAACCCGTTTCGAATCCTCTATCCCTGACCGATCTACCCTAAACCCTTGGCCCTAAACCCTAAACCCTTGACCCTAAACCCTAATCCCTAAACCCTATTCCAGATTCAGAGAAAACCAAGGTGCTTGTCACGGCTCTCGATTCGTTTGCCGCTGGCTCACAATCGGACCAGGCGACGACAGCTGCAGAAGTTTAGGGTTTAGGCTTTAGGGCTTTAGGGCTTTAGGGCTTTAGGGCTTTAGGGCTTTAGGGCTTTAGGGCTTTAGGGCTTTAGGGCTTTAGGGCTTTAGGGCTTTAGGGCTTTAGGGTTTTAGGCGTTTGGGGTTTAGGGCTTAGGGTTTAGAGTCTGATGCCTGGATCCCAACTCTTGAGCATGGGCACTACACCTCGAAACCTGCGACCTTTAAACGACGATCAGGGTTCGGGGTTTAGGGTTTCGGGTTTAGGGTTTGGGGTTTGGGGTTTAGGATTTAGGGTTTAGGGTTTAGGGTTTAGGGTTTAGGGTTTGGGGTTTAGGGTTTGGGGTTTAGGAGAGTTCCCCAGATTAGGTACCGAATCTTGTGGGGGCCCTACATTGGGCACAATGCTCTACCAGGGCTAGAAAAGGGTTGCTGTGCCGCTATTTGGGGATCTTGCATACGCCCCTCCATATCTCGGTGAGGGCTTTGACATATTTCGCGTGTTTCTGCTGTGGCTTTCGAGGACCTAGTTTTGGAACGAGACCCCTCAACAGGATTCGGCGTGCTTCTTGTTTTTACAGGGTTTCGCGCTTGGGCTTTGTGCCCTAAAGCCTGAACTTTAAACCCTGAGACCTAGAATCTCAGAACCGTGTGGACTCAAGTTTCCCCTGCACCCACAAGTGCTCACGGGGCCTAGGGCCCTTTGCAGGATGAAGGGTTTAAGGCTTATGGTTCAGGAGTTTTTGTTTAGGCTTCCGGATTCATGGTTTAGGGTTCAGAATTTTGAGTTTCGGATTCAGCGGAGGTTAAGGTTGCATGCGATAAACATGGACCCCGCGCGACCCGAGACCCTGCAAAAGTATGACAGTTCAGGAGTTACTTGGAGGTTCACGGTACTTATTTGCCAATTATTGCTGTACTCTGAACCCACCACAGTTATACTAATTGGTTAAAAAAATACCAGGAACTTACAACCCTAAGGGTCCATGTACCTGTATAGTGTATACTTGGCCCTAAAGCCACGGTATAGGGCCCCCTTGAAGGCCCAAGTATCTACCATACAGGTACATGGACCCTTTGGGCAAGTAGGGCCTGGGGTGTGAGGGCTTGGAACCTCGAGGCAAAGATGGCACGACCAGAGCCAAAGAGGGACCACGTAGTCAGCAACCCCAAGATTAACCCTAAACCCTAATAAGCCCTAAACTCTAAGCCCTAAACCCTAAACTCTAAACCCTAAACCCTTAGCCCTGAACCCTAAACCCTAAACCCTAAACCCTAAACCCTAAACCCTAAACCCTAAACCCTAAACCCTAAACCCGAAACCCGAAACCCGAAACCCTAAACCCTAAACCCTAAACCCTAAACCCTAAACCCTAAACCCTAAACCCTAAACCCTAAAAACCCTAAACCCTAAACCCTAAACCCTAAACCCTAAACCCTAAACCCTAAACCCTAAACCCTAAACCCTAAACCCTAAACCCTAAACCCTAAACCCAGACCTGAACCAAAGGCCTTATCCCTTCTTCACGCAGTGTCGGCCAGCGGCGTAGAGGCCGGTGTGGCTGCGATTGCCACGCAAGCGGAAACCCGAACAGCCTCAACTGAAGGGAGGTGAAGGTTGTTTGGGGTTTGGGTTTGGGGTTTAGGGTTTAGGATTGTGGTTTTGGGTTTTGGGGGGTCGTTCTACAGGTCGATCAAAGGAATAGACTTAGACCATGAGAGAAGAGTCCTCAAAAGGGAAACATGACTGCAATGGACGGGTGTTTCGAATAGCTCAGGGCTAAACCCTGTAATGTTGTGGAGCTTAACCGTTGCTGGAGCCCTCCTCCCAACTACCAGAGCCTCTGCGTTATGGGGTCGTTCTTGGGAGTTTAGGGTTTGGGGTTTAGGGTTTAGGGTTTAGGGTTGAGGGATTGGGGTTTAGGGTCTAGAGGGTGCCGCAGCGGACAAAACACTCTAAAGGGGGCCCGAAATTTAGGGAGCTGAGCTGAGCATTGAGCAAGATCCAATCTCTAGTCTAGTCCTACCCTAAACCCTAAACCCTAAAACCCTAAACCCTAAACCCTATCAACCCCAAACCCCTTGCTCGATCAGCAGCCGGGAATGTGCGCTGTGCTAGGTGAGCGCTCCTCTCTATGCAGCTGCGGCCTGGCCTGTGAGCTTGAGATGTAGGGTTTAGGGTTTAGGGTTTAGGGTATAGGGTATAGGGTATAGGGTATAGGGTTTAGAGTTCAGAATTTAAGAATGTAAGAATTTCAGAATTAAGGGTTTAGGGTAGAGGGTTTAGGGTTTAGGGTGACCTGGTAACCAGTTTGGGTCTGGTATGTGTGGGAGATTTCCCTCCAACAGAAGAGGCTAATATAGGGGCCTTAATAATTAGACTAGGGTTTTGCGGGTCATAAAAGTATAATTGCAGAGGGATCATAAGGGAATACTATTCGCCATTATTCCGACGCTTATAGTGCCGCTTGAATCGCTGACCTTGTCAGTTCGTCCACACCGCCCTGAACTCTAGTCCCAAACCCTAAACGCTAAGCCCCTAAACCCTGATGCTTGGTAGATTTCACGATCGTGGGGGGTTGTAACCGAGGTAGTAAGCAGAGCAACGGTAGATACAATCGGCCATTACCTCATTGCTTGGGGCACCTTTGACCCTACATCATGAGCCTTTAGCTCAATTTAGATCGCACTTCTGCTTAGAAAGTCTTCCGAAACCCCTGTCCCTTTTGTTTTAGGGTAGAAGCCCCTTTAAGCCAGAAAGGGCACCTGTTTTGTTCCTAGGTTCCTCCTGGTCTAGCTAAACTCGAAAGCCCCTCAAAAAGCCCCTAAAGACCCCCCTAAAGCCTGCAAGCCGATGCACAAGCAGGGCCGAATCGCGGGCCGTTTTGGGGGGCAGCCAGGGTTTAGGGTTTAGAGTTTAGGGTTTAGGGTTTAGGGTTTTAGGGTTTGGGGTTTGGGGTTTGTGGTTTGGGGTTTAGGGTTGCCCTGATTTCTGCAATCCCTGACCCCGACTCCTACTTAGACCCTGGTCCCTTACGAATACAAGCCTTAACGACCGAATCCCAAATCCCTACACCCCAGAAATTCATAATCACCACCCGGAAGGGCCCCTACAAACCCTAAACCCTACAGTAGCCTCCCAACTTCTAGAACAACGTCATCCTCATGCCCCCAGAAAGTCACTAAAGCGAATCCCAGCACTACTCGCCCTTAACCCATGTTCCAACTTTCTGGAGTGTACTGTATCCTAGGTGAGAAAAGGGGGGCCCTTAAAAGGGAACCCCTTCTTAACCCTCTTCTGGCTCTCTGAACAAGGGACCCTATTCAGAGGGTCTATATCCCCAAGGGTCCCCCTAATCCTATCCCCTACTGTAAACCCCATAATCTTCTGATTCTGTAAGCCCTAAATTCCAAGCAGCGAAAACCGAGAGTTGAACCGACCAGCGAGTCCCTAAACCCTAAACCCTAAACCCTAAACCCTAAACCCTAAACCCTAAACCCTAAACCCTAAACCCTAAACCCTAAACCCTAAACCCTAAACCCTAAACCCTTGCCGCTTGAGGCCATTCAAAGCCTCAAGGGCTACGAGGTGAACCGCCGAATTAGAGTTTAGGGTTAGGGATTTAGATTTAGGGGTTAGGGTTTAGGGTTTAGGGTTCAGGGGTTTAGGGGTTTAGGAGTTTAGGAGTTTAGGGGTTTAGGGTTTAGGTCTAGGGGTTATGGATTTGGGGCGGCACGTGGCGCGGCCTTCGGGCAGAAGGTACTGAGGGTTGAGGGCTTTGGGTGTGGACTTGGGGTTTTGAGTGTCGGTGTTGTGGTGGTTTGGGGTGTAGGGAATCGGGTTTTGGGCGTAGGTGTTGGGGATTTTGGGGTGTAGGGTTTTGGTTTGTGTGTCGGCGTCTGTTAACATTACCCAACTGCTGCCCTTTATGCCTGCCTGGTACACACCAACCCCCTAAAACACCCCTAAACCCTAGACCCTAAACCCCAAACCCTAACCCCTAAACCCTAAACCCTAAACCCTAAACCCTAAACCCTAAACCCAAAACCCTAAACCCTAAACCCTAACCCCTAAACCCTAAACCCTAAACCCTAAACCCGAAAGCATGCGACGCCAGGGCTTGCCGTCGGACTGGCCCCGCGCGCTGCGCACCTTCCGGGATGCGGCGGCGACGGGGCTCGCTCACGAGGCGTCTGCTTAGGGTTTGGGGGTGTAGGGTTTATAGGGTGGTTTAGGGTTTAGGGTTGTGGGTTTTGGGGTTTGGGGTTGAGGGTTAGGGATTAGGGTTTTGGGGTTTAGGGTTTTCTGGATTTGTGTTTTTGTGGATTTCTGCTTTTGCGTTTTTGGATGTTGGGTTTGGCGTTTGGGGAAAGCGGGTTTCGGCAGCGTTGGGTCACCTGAGGTTTCGGGTCAAGGAAGGGTTTCAAAGTTGAGGGTTCGGGTAGACTTTGGGGTCAGAGGGCTCCCTCAAATTTAGGAGCCTCCGCCGCCCACGCAGCGGAACAGGGTGTAGGGTTCAGGGTTTAGCGGCCAAACCCCAGACAGAGAAGGAGCTGCCCTATGAACCCGAAACCCTGAGCCCCAGCTCAGCGGCGAGGGGGGGGGGGCTAAGCTGTGCACCCTCCACCCTAAACCCTAAACCCTAAATCCGAAACTCAAGCCGAGAGAAAAAGCAGAGAAAAACTGCCTGCAACCCGAAACCCTGAACCCCAAATAGGGTTTAGGGTTTAGGGCTTGGCAGCTTGCGTGCGCGCATGGGCCCTTGGTGGCTCAATCCGGTGGCTCGGTTGGCTCGGTTGCTCGCGTGTCGCGCGGTGGCTCAATCTGGTGTCTCGATGGCTCGCCCTTTTGCCGGCCGCCCACACTGCGGTGGCTCGCTGGTTTGCCTGTTCGGTGGCTGCATCTGGTGGTTCGGTGGCTCAATCAGGTGCTGTGGCTCGCCCGTTCGCCCGTTCGTGGCTACATCTGGCGGCTGGGTGGCTGGCGCATGCGGTGGCTCGGTCTGGTGGCTCGGTGACTCGCCCGCTTACGCTTGGTGGTTGCCTGCGCGGTGGCTTAATTTCGTGGCTCCGCGGCTCTCGCGCTTGGCGGCCCAATCGGTGACTCAGTGGCTTGGTGGCTCGCCCTTTCGGTGGCTGAAAATTTTGTGGGCATCTGGACTGGACTGCTTGGGGTCTTCGGCGGTGTAATGCACAAACCCTACCACGGCTTGTGAGAGGTACATGGAAGCAGCTGATGTCAGCTGACACGAGCGTCGGGATGGTTTGGTGGCGTCGCGAGTCGCCGCAGTGTTGTTGGCTCTAGAAGCTGCGATACGCAGCGCATCCCAACCGCTGTCCATAGTAGTACTGCTGCTGCTGGTGCTGCTACAGCTACTTCTACTGTTATTGCTACTATTATTTTACTAGCTACTAGATAGATGACCTTTTTAATTGCGGTCCCCAGATCCAGTTTCTACAGTCAGGCGCGTGCTCACATCCCTTACGCTCTTGGCAGCCAGCCTGTCAGCTGAAACTTTAGTCACCGCGATTTGCTTTCCAGATTGTAAACTGTGTAGACCCCATGAGCGTATCCGCTGTTGAAAATCTCAGTGCATGTATTTGTTATCATTGACTACTATCATTTTATAGTATGTCTGAATGTTGTTAGTGAGTACTATTGCCACTACATCACTTCTGAGGTCTGCCTTTGCTACCACGGTTCTCGTGAAGCATGTGGCATGCAAGGGCTGGTGACATGGCCGTCGCGCCAGAAATGGAACAGCTGGACATCCTGAGCGGTACTGTCAGAAGGCCACTGGTTCTGCGGGTGCTCGCGCTTGTTCGAAAGCGCTAAAGGAAGGCTATATACCTGGAAGCTGCTAGAGAACCATGCAGGATCCTGCGGGTGGGGCAGCGCGGAGTCATGAGATCTTCCGTGCTGACAAGCCTCCCATGACACCACGACTACTACGCTTTTCAAGGACCAAGGAGTGTGGCATAGAGCTCCTCCACATGTTCTCGTCGACTTCGTGTCAAAGAAATCAGTTAGGGATGTTAGTCCCACGTGGCAAGTGCGCTCCACGCCATCGCCGCAGCGGAGTTGACTCAAGCGACTTCTCTCCACCTCTCGCCTCGTGGACTCGATGCTCCCTCTCGAAGGCAGGAAGTTGTTCAACTTAGATGTTTTTGCATTTTGAACGTTAGGGGGGTGTAGTACGAAGGCCGCAGAAAAGGATCACAAATTTGACACATCTCTGACTCGTTCGCGTGTTGATTTGCCAGGGAGAGAAGTTCAAGCTCCAGCTATACCTACTCCACCGGATGCTCAACGCCGAGGGCCAGCTCCCCTCGGCCTTGACATCTCGTTTGCCCCGCAAGGCACTTATACTTCGCAAGCTGTGAGCTAACTTCACGCTGCAGACAGCGCGTGTGTCTAAATGAAGGTCACGATGACATATAGAGTACATTGCAGCGCCGCTCAAGAACGTGCGTCGCATAGTCCTCTCCTGAGACAGCACGTGACAATATTGGGTTGAAGCGCTGTGTTACGTCCCAAGCAAAAGCCGCCGGGGCACCCCCCCCTAAAACCCATCCAAAACGCCGCAAAAGTCCTCGGATTTTTCCAAACATTTACCCTAATGTTGACTTCGCATTAATAAACCCCCCCCCCCCTCCCCCCCTTGATTGATCAATCTCTCCGGCCAGGGCCTCCTCAATTAATATTCGCCTAAATCCTGGTAGGACGTACTATTAGTTTTGGTATTAGGTAGTAGCACCACGCCCGTAAAAAAATATTCCGGACTGGATTTTATAATTGTGGGGGGTTACATTATTGTGTTCCGGCAGCTGGATTTTATAATTGTAGCGGGAATCATTAATGTGAAGTCAACGTTAATCCCTAAACCCTAAAAACCCTCAACCCCAAACTCTAAACCCCAATATGTCCTCCCGGTCGATGGCTCCTAATTATGCCCTATGCGATTAGGGCCTGAGGGTTCCCGACATGCCCTTTGTCGGCAGCTGCAGCCCCTAAACCCCAAGCCCTAAACCCCAAACCCTAAACCCCAAACCCTAAATGCCCAACCCTAAACCCCAAACCCTAAACCCCAATCCCTAACACCCTAATCCAAGCCCTCCCCCCTGCAACCATGATCCCAGCTTGCACTCTCTAGACCGTGATAAATACTAAGCAGCCCCGGCTTAGTGTACCCCCAACCCCAACTAGCCCCACCAACCCCACATGAAAAGCAAATGGCCCTACCCTGAACCCTCAACCCTACACCCTCAACCCTGAGTAGCCATAAGAAAAGGACAAAGCCCGAAAACAGCTTGATGAGGTTGGTCCTTCTGTCGCGGCCTTGAGCCCCAGAGGGTTCTTGGCTAGAGGGGTTTAGGGTTCAAGGGCTTTGGGGGTTTAGGGTTTGGGGTCCGTTGTTTAGATTTAGGAGTTCGGCTTTGGGGAGGTAAGATTCTTGTGGCTCCTAGGATTTGGGGTATGGGGTTGAATTGGGGTCTGGGGCGTGCATAGGTTCATAGCGTTTTGAGTTTTTGGATTTCAGGTTTGCGGGTTCAGGATTTGGGGTTTGGGGGGAGGGGGATGGGGGTGAGGTATAGGGCTCAGAGGTTTAGAGATTTACAGGTGTAGGGCTTCGGGTTTCAGGTTAGAGCAAACCGCCGTTTCGCCGCCCTCCTCCCTCAGAATTAAACTCTGAAGGCCAAGTGAATCAATCCACCTGAAACCCTACACCCAAAGCCACCTAAGCCCTAACCCCCAAACCCTAACCCTAAACCCTAAAACCCCAACCCCCAAACCCCAAACCCTAAACCTTAAACCCCAAACCCTAAACCCTATCAACCCTATATACACTCCAACCTGTCCCAAAAACCCTGAAGCCCACGCTCTGATTAGGCGGAGGCTTCGAAAAGGCGCACGGACGGGCAAGCTTGAAGTTGAAGTATTAGGGTTTAGGGTTTAGGGTTTAGGGTTTAGGGTTTAGGGTTTAGGGTCTCTGTTTGCTCAACTATCTTCCCAAATCCTCCCGAAGTGACTTGAGTTCTTGGGCAAGGCGACCCTTCAACCCTGAAACCCTCGACCCTAAAACCGAGCCCGGCACGGTGCCTGAGGACTCCAAGTACGTAAACACGACCTACTGGGAGCTCGACCCTAAACCCTAAACCCTAAACCCTAAACCCTTATGATTTGCATAGTCATTGTTTGTGCTTTGGCTTGTTGTGTTCTTGTGTTCCTTGTTGTCCTCATTGTTAGGCAGAATTCTTGTATTACCGCACAAATGCCCGAAGCCCTAAACTTTGAGGATGTTTAGGGCTTAGGGTGTAGGGTTTAGGGTTTAGGGCTTAGGGTTTAGGGTTTAGGGTTTAGGGCTTAGGGTTTAGGGTGTAGGGCTTAGGGTCTAGGGAACCCGAGAAGGGCATCCTAATTGCAACTTCTAACCGCAGGTCGTGCAAGCCCCGAACTCGGAAAATGTGAGCCCCAAGCTGTAAACCCTAAACCCCTAAACCCTCAACCCTAGACCCTAAACCCTAAACCCTAAACGCTAAACCCTAAGCCCTAAACCCTAAACCCTAAACCCTAAACCCTACCTAAGTCGTTCAGGCGCATGGTGGACAGAGCGCGGGACCGAGCTAGGGGGGATGAAGGTACGCAGATAAAGGGCTTAGGGTTTAGGGCTTAGGGTTTAGGGTTTAGGGCTGTATAGGGTTGTGAGGCGTTTGGGCTCATTTTGCCTGGGGTGAGGCGGCTCTAAAAGCTCACAATGTCTGCTAGGCCCGCCCCTACGCAGGGACAAGACTGAAGAGTTTAGGGGTTCAGGGTTTAGGGTTTAGGGTTTAGGGGTTCAGGGTTTAGGGTTTAGGGCTTAAGGTTTAGGGCTTAGGGTTCAGGAGGTCGGGGTTTATGGCTTAGGGGTTTGGGCTGAACTTGGTTGGGCTAGGGTTGCTCAGCAGTAGCGGGGGCTTTCTTCAAGTCTGTCAGGGAACGCCGCAAGAGGCATCCTCTGGGCAGGTCTGATGCAACAAAGTACTTGCGCAGGGTTTACATAGCTGTTGTTGGTGAGTGTACATAGGGTGTCCTATTGTGAATACTAGCAATAAAAATCCCTAGTATCGCAACAGTCCCTGGTGCCCTGAACCATAAACCCTACTGGTTTCGGGTTTCGGACTTAGGGTTGTCTGACTCCTAAACTACCCTGAACCCCTCACCTCGAAACCCACCCAGCCTGCGCAAGCGAAAAATTTAATGAATGCAAATAGTCTTTTGTATATAAACATTGTGAAAATGATAGGCTTGCTCAAGGCCTAACAGCCCCCAACGAAGTATTCATATTTTGTCTATGAAGCTTAACCTTCGATTCCGTGGTGGACGAAGCCCTGGAGACGCTTTTCATCGATGCCGCGGTGGAGGGTTCGAATTCAACGAGCCCGACGATGCGGGAGCCGCCTGATGATGCAGAGTTGGTGCATGAGCAGCATTCCTTCATCAACCATGAGGCTTGACGTGCGCGGCCGATCACACTGTAACATATAGTGACCTTTGCTTTTTTCGACCACGGTTACCATTGGCACATTCTTTATTACCATGGTTGCCATTGTTGCGTTTACACGTGCATGTACCATGACTCAGTTTTGCCATGAATCCTTACATCATTCACCCCAAGCCCTGAACCCTAACCGTAAGCCTCAAACGAGGTCCTGGACGTTTGTTCCGGTGCCGCCTGGCACCATAGCCTCAGTCTTCTTCACGAAGCTCGAAGGCGAGGGGGCCTAGCTTTGTGAGCCTTCATTCATGGGTTTCCGGACTAGCCCCCTCCATACTACCATTTTGCAGGGAACCTAGGGGGGTAGTATAGAGGGGGGTAGTAGGGGAACCCATGATTCGTGCGGCTGTAGGGTTCAGGGTTTAGGTCCAGGGATGTGGCAGACTTGGCAGGGCTCATCATCCCTGAGCTCTATAAATCCTGAGGCTTATAAGCCCTAAACCCTAAACCCTAAACCCTAAACCCTAAACCCTAAACCCTAAACCCTAAACCCGAAACCCTTGTTTCAGAATCACGACCGGCGGCCTGATCCGATTCTCCTCCTCCACCCCCTCCTTGTCATCATCATCTCCTTGTGGGGAGGAGATCGTGGCCACAAACTCTCAGCCTTGCCTTTGCAAAGCCACGCTGGCATTCCACCCCCTCTGTCAAATTCATCTCCCCTTCCGCCTGAATACAAGCCCCATGTGAAACCTGACACCTTGTCCTAAATCTTCTCATCCATCTGCTGTATTCCTGGGGGCTCGTGGATCGGGTTCTCATATCCCCTTCACTGAAACACCAAACCCTAAACCCTAAACCCGAAATCCTAAAACCTAAACCCTAAACCCTAAACCCTAAACCCTTGATAGGCCGTACAAGCCCAGATGCTCTCTCGTACTTGCAGCATTCTTAAGCCCGCGTTTAGCCCTTCAGGTCCGAGCCCTGAAGCAACCTAAACCCTCAACCCCCCAAACCCTAAATACTAAAGACCCTGAGCCCTAAAACCCAAAACCCTAAACCCTAACCCCTGAACCCTGAACCCTAAACCCTATAGACCCTAAACCCTAGACCCTTTCACCAGAGGCTGGGTGCGGAGGTGGATATGTGGAGCCTGCGAGCCCAGAGAAAGGGGGGGAGGGTTCAGGGTTTAGGGTTCAGGGTTTGGGGTCTAGGGTTTAGGGTTCAGGGTGGGTTTAGGGTTGAGGGTTGAGGGTTTAGGGTTTAGGGTTTAGGGTTCAGGATTTATGGTGTAGGGTTTAGGGTTGAGGGTTTAGGGTTTACGGAGGGATTCAGGTTTGTGGGTGGCCGGAAATAGGGGCACCCCTTGGGGGGGTTGCTTTAAGAATAAGGTTGTGGTTTCGGGCTCTGGGTTGAGTGTTCCAGTTCACAAACACCTGGCACCTAAGCCCCTACTGGTAAACCCTAACCCTAAACCCTAAACCCTAAACCCGGAAATGGCCACTAGAACCCCGCAGCCCTACAGAACCCTGAATCTATACTCCCCTTAGAACCTTAATAAACTACTATGCTTAATATCCTCTTGGGTTCTAAATACACAAAACTCAAATAATTCCCAAGGGATATAGGAATTCAGACCCCGAAGATCCAGTGCATCTCCCCCCGGTTCGGGGTTTGGGGTTGAGGGTTGGGTTGCTAGGGTAGGGTGCAGGGCTTAAGGTGTTCGGGGAGGGGTTGTTAGAGTTGAATACTCCCTTTACCCTGAACCTAAAACCTGGAACCCTGATCCCTTATGTATTTGGGGTTTTAGATCCGAAGCCCTGAACCCTAAACCCTCAAAGAATCATCTTCGCATCCCCAAAGACCTTGCCCAGTAGAGAGGGCGCTGCCCCAAAGGCCCCTCTTCCTCTTGGATGTTGGGTTCTTTAGGGTTTGGGGTTTAGGGTTTAGGGCTTAGGGTTTAGGGTTAGGGTTTAGGGTTTAGGGTTTAGGGTTTAGGGTTTAGGGTTTAGGGTTTAGGGTTTAGGGTTTAGGGTTTAGGGTTTAGGGTTTAGGGTTTAGGGTTTAGGTTAGGGTTTAGGGTTTAGGGTTTAGGGTTTAGGGTTTAGGGTTTAGGGTTTAGGGTTTAGGGTTTAGGGTTTAGGGTTTAGGGTTTAGGGTTTAGGGTTTAGGGTTTAGGGTTTAGGGTTTAGGGTTTAGGGTACACCTTGGGTCCATCCCAAGGCTTTTTCGGGTTCAGGGTCTCGGGTTTCGGGATTCGGGTACAGGGTACACTGTTACAGGGTTTAGGGTTTAGGGTTTAGGGTTTAGGGTTTAGGGTTTAGGGTTTAGGGTTTAGGGTTTAGGGTTTAGGCTTTCGTGTCTAGAGGGTTTAGGGCAGGGTTTCGGGTTTCAGGGTGTAGGCGTTGCGAAAGTTAGTGGTTTTGCGTTGTTGTGCTTCTTGAATGAGCACAAGGGGGAGGCAACAATACCGTGCACCTAGAACCAGGCCGGCTTCCTTGATGCCCCAAATTCCAACGCCCCAAACTCACGCCTTGATCTGGAACCCTAGACCCTACACCCTAAATCCTAAGCCCTATAATCAGAGCACGGACCTTAAAACCGTGAACCCGCCCCCCCCAACCATAGAGCCCTGGAGCACACACACACACACACACACACACACACACACACACACACCCGCGCGCGCGCGCACACACACACACACACACACCCTTTGAGGTTAGGTTCTATTGGGTGTAGGGTCCTTGAACTAAGGCATACCCTAAAGCAGGAGCTCGCTGGGGTTTTGTACCGCCCTTACAAGTAGCGGTAGGCCTTTCGCCTAAAGCTCCTGTGTAGGCACAGCCTGAAGCTCCGGTCTTTGCTACAGGCTTCCGAACGACCGTGGGCGGACCGAGACATGCCAAGGAGTGGCAGACTCTGCTTGCAGGATGAAACCGTGTTAGGGTTTAGGGTTTAGGGTTTAGGGTCTAGGTTTAGGGTTTAGGGCAGGATGAAGCCCTGTTTCATAGGGGTCGGAAGAATTACGACTAGTATGTATTCAGAGTCCCTTTCTTATTTATGCTTCAATATC
Organism: Symbiodinium natans; assembly: GCA_905221605.1. Classification (NCBI taxonomy): domain Eukaryota; class Dinophyceae; order Suessiales; family Symbiodiniaceae; genus Symbiodinium; species Symbiodinium natans. The sequence continues at coordinate 521,030 of CAJNDS010002601.1, read as the reverse complement.
CACCCCCCAAAACCCTAAGCTGATTTTTAAGGCTCCTCTATTTTGGGGCTCTCGGGCCTTCGGGTTTGGGAGTTTCGGGGCTCGGGGCTTTGAGATCTCAGACTTAAGCGTCGTTTGCAGGATGCGTAGAAGGAAGCTAGGCTTCAGGTTTGGGGTTTAGTTAATGGTGTCGGTGCGTTTAGGGTTTAGGGTGTAAGGTTGAGGGTTGAGGGTTTAAGGGTTGAAGGGTTGAGGGTTTGGGGCTTAGGGTGTTTCACGTTTGTATTGTTTGGGGTTTAGGGTTCTGGGTGCACACCTTGTGAGCACTAAAACTTAACCAAAACTTTTGACCCCTGAGCACTATAATTACACACACGACCTGACATGCTACGATTTGCCCTGTGCAGTGTCGCATTTCTTCATTCAGGCTGTGGTACCCAGGCTTCCCCCTGATACTCGTTCTTCCCAGGACTCTTAGGCTCTGATTGCTTGAGAGTAGTTACCCTAAACCCTAAACCCTAAACCCTAAACCCTAAACCCTAAACCCTAAACCCTAAACCCTAAACCCTAAACCCTAAACCCCTAGTCCTGCTTGGGACTCCTGGCGCGGCCAGCAGTTTGGGGTTTAGTGTTCAGGGGTTAGGGTTTAGGGTTGAACCCCCCCCCCCCCCCCCCCACCCCCGAAAGAATCTCAAAGCTGAAAGACAGGTTAACTTCTACAGGTATGAGCATGACATGCCAGCCATCATCAACTAAGAGGTAAAAGGAGGGTCCCCTAGAAGGGAACCCTAATCTTATTCCTCTACATAGCCTCTTACTATATGGGTTTGTCCATTTTTTTGGGGGGCCCAGGTTCAAGAAGGGCACACGGGTTGCACACCCGCGAAACATACCCCGAATCATACCCCCGAAACATACCCTGATCCCAACACCTGTCGCCCGCTCCCCCATAATCGAACAAACCCATATATGTATGTACATACATACCTTATATAGTCCCTATCATCCCCAAGTAGCCCCTAAATAACCCCGAAATCACCCCTAAAGTCCCTTAACTCAAGGGGTTCCAAGAGCCTTGGGCAGGACACGCCTACACTAGGATGCCCAGTATAGTGCCCTTATTCCCCTTTTCCGGGGGGTTGAGGTTCCCTTATAAAGCAGTAGCACCCTTTTTTTTGGAGAGGGGGGGAGGGGGGGCGGGCGGGGGGTCAGGTTCCTTGTAACCCAGCCTCGAGAGCCTGAACCTTAAAGCAAACCCAAAACCCTAAACCCTAAACCCTAAACCCTAAACCCTAAACCCTAAACCCTAAACCCTAAACCCTAAACCCTAAACCCATCTTGGGTTGCTCCGTTCCCGAAACCTGAGGTGGCCTGTGTGCACGTGGCTGCTCGCGGAGGGCTTGCAGCCCTGCCCTTAGCCTGCTATGCTGAGATTAGCTTTAAACCTGTTTGAGGTCTAGGGTTTAGGGTTTTAGGGTTTAGGGTTTAGGGTTTAGGGTTTAGGGTTTAGGGTTTAGGGTTTAGGGTTTAGGGTTTAGGGTTTAGGGCCGGGTTGAGGGCCTTTAAGGAGCTTTCAGGGTTGCAGCACGGAGGGGATACCCTAAGCCCTAGTATGAGAATCTGCGCGGGACCCAGGAGAGAAGCTGTAAGTAACCCTAAACCGTATACACCCTAAACCCTAAACCCTAAACCCTAAACCCTAAACCCTAAACCCTAAACCCTAAACCCTAAACCCTAAACCCTAAACCCTAAACCTTGCACACCCTCAGGGTTTCTGGTCAACAGACCACAAGACGTCGCCTTTCGACAGTTGCTGCATCGTTTGCGCATGCCTTGGACCCCGAGCCACTTTAAGAGCCCTAAGCCCTAAACCCTAAACCCCAAGCCCTAAGCCCTAAACCCCAAGCCCTAAACCCCAAGCCCTAAACCCTAAACCCCAAACCCTAAACCCCAAACCCTGAACCCTAGACCCTAACCCTAACCCTATACTTCAATCCTTATAAGGGTTTGGGTTCAGGGATGTACCTGCCCCTAAACCCTTTAAACCCTGTAAAGCCCTAAGCCCTAAACCCCGCGCCCCCCAAGCAGCTTGGAGCAGGGCCGTGGGAGAGCTGAATGGGGGCTGTGTAGGGTTAGGGGTTCAGGGGATGAGGGTTAGCAGGGTTTAGTGGAGGTGTAGGGTGCTAGGGCTGTTTGGGGTTTGGGGGGTTTAGGGTGTAGGCGGTTTAGGGTTTAGGGTTTAGGGTTAGGGTACTTCGACCCAAAACCATCCGAAGCCCGACGTCCTCAAGGTTTTGAGACACTAAGCCGAGTGGCCTACAATAGTTCAAGCCTCAAGGTTGTAAGCCCCAAAACTGAGGAACAAAAGCCTAAGCCCTAAACCCTGAACAAAGACCTGAACAGAATTAGACCCGAAACCCTAGCCTCAAACCCTGCTTGGAGGTTCATGGTACTTATTAACCAATTATAACTGCACGCAGAACCCACTTAAGTGCCCTAATATGGTTACACGTTCAGTTTTCAGTACAGTTGCCCTAAACCCTAAACCCCAGACCCTAAACCCTAAACCCTAAACCCTAAACCCGAAACCCTAACCCCTAAACTTTGCAAATGCTTAATTCGACAGAGACCCTAAACCCTAAACCCTACAGCCTAAACCCTACAGCCTACCTATGGAGCTGATCCTGACGAGGCAGGGCCATCTGCCTCCAACGCAACATCGCGCCTTCTCCGTGGCATTGAAGTCCCTGGTCTGGGCCCCAACCTCACCTCACTTCACTGGGATGTTACCCTAAACCCCAAACCCTAAACCCTAAACCCGATTGAGATGTTAACGCCCTGAGCCTGAACCGCCCGAAGCCCCAAAGCCCAAGACCCCAAAGCCCTAGCCTACGTAAGGTCCTAAGGCTTAGGGTCAGGGTTCAGGGTTTAGGGTTTAGGATCAGGGTTTAGGGTTTAGGGTTTAGGGTCGAGGGTTTAGGGTTCAGGGTTGAGGGTACTGCCCCCCCCCCCCCCCACCAGCTGGCTAGGCGTATTGGAAGGCTCATCGGGCCTTTGTGGCTTGTAGGGGTGATGGGGCTGATAAGGTTTATAGGCAACCCTAAACCCCAAACCCTAAGCTCTAAGCGCTAAGCCCTAAGCCCTAAGCCCGAAACCCCAAGCCCTAAACCATTGACGGGTTTAAACATTTGGGATCCTAAATTTCGATACAGAGGGCTCACTGCAAAGCGTGAGGCTTCAACGGGTAGAAACTAGGACCTGGAGTAGGCCCTTATTTTCCTTTTTTTAGGGTTGGGGTTCCCTTGTAACCCTAAACCCCAAATACCCTAAACCTGAAACCCTAAAAACCCCTAAACGCCCGAAACCCTTTGTTGGGGGGGGGGGGGGGGGGGTAAACCCTAAACCCTACGCCCTAAACCCTAAACCCTAAACCCTAAACCCTAAACCCTATAACCCTAAACCCTAAACCTGGCACCTGCAGCTTCCAGTGCCACCACTGCCCCCAACTCCGTTCATCAGCGGCCGGCACCACTGCCGACGCCGAAAAGTCCGAGGATGAGGGCTGAGTTTCTGTATACAAGTGCCATCTTGGGCCATCTTGGATCGGAGGCAGATCCCAATTCGAGCAACGATTGCCAGAACCCTAAACCTTAAACCCTAAGAGGGGGGGGGGGGGGGGGGGGGGAGTTTCAGGTCAAGAACTTAGGGGGGGGGGTCCTTGGGGGACCCTCAGCCTCTAAATCTGGAGTCCGGGCCTTCTGTTATAGAGTTTAGGGTTTAGGGTTTGGGGTTTGGGCTGGGGTTTGTTTTTCGGGTTTATAGGGTTTCGGGATTAGGGTTCAGGGAGAAGGGTCCATGGAGGGTGACGCCCACAACCCCCAAATCCTAAAATTCACTCCAAACCCGATATACTAACAAATGTTCAAATGCAGATTAAACATAAACAAGAATGTGTGTGTGTGTGTGTGTGTACATATATATATACACACATGTAGTACACGTGTATATATACCTATATATGTGTATCTATACATACATATATATATATATAAACGGTCTGGGCGTTGTGAAGGTTTGAGACTTTAGGGGTGTGGGAGAGATTCGGGACGACGAGTGCGTTGGGGGGGAGGGGGGGGGTCCCAAGGTGTTCTGTTTATGGGGTTCAAATAATGTAGGCTCCAGTAAACTCCAGAAAGTTGGAACATCCTTATCCCCATACCCCAAAAAGGAAGACTAAAGGACTACGAAAGGACATGCCAGCTCCAAGCATCCTTAAACCATGTTCCAACTTTCTGGAGTTTACTTTAGGTTTTTAGGGTTCTAGGGTTCTAGGGCTCTAGGGTTCTAGGGTTCCACAGCTTCCGGTGCTTAGGAAGCCCTAGCGCAGCAAAATTCTGAGGACAATGTCTCCTGCTGGGAAGTCGCCACTGCGATCTTGGCGCGGCAGCACCGAATAAGGTTCCTGGGAGCCTGTCTTACGAGAGACTTGTTTTTTTTTTTTTTTTTTTTTTTTTTTTGGGGGGGGGGGGGGCTCAGGGTTCCCTAACTCCAAAACCCTGAACCCTGAACCCTAAACCCTAAACCCTAGACCATCAACCCTAAACCCTAAACCCTGAACCCTAAACCCTAAACCCTAAACCCTAAACCCTACACCCTAAACCCTAAGCCCTAAACCCTAAACCCTAAACCCTAAACGCTAAACCCTAAACCCTAAACCCTAAACCCAAACCTTAAACCCTGAACCCTTGTAGCTGTTCTTCTTCATTCTTGCATGCAACGGCATGTGCTTCGTCCCCACATCTTTGCTTGCAGCTCGGGACGCCTCGGAAAGTATTCCTAGGTAGGATAAGGGTTTAGGGTTTAACCCTAGGGTTTAGGGTTTAGGGTTTAGGGTTTAGGGTTTAGGGTTTAGGGTTTAGGGTTTAGGGTTTAGGGTTTAGGGTTTAGGGTTTAGGGTTTAGGGTTTAGGGTTTAGGGTCAAGCGTTCCCTAAACCCTATAGACCCTAAACCCTAAACCCTCAACCCTTCTGAACCCTCTTCTGGCTCTCTTAAACGGGGCCCTTGTTGAGAGGGTCTTTTTCCCCCAAGGGTCCCCCTAATCCTATCCCCCCTAAGTAAGACGATACGCGGAGAACTGGGAAGAAAGACTTCGCTACTTTACGGGTTCAGGCGGTCAGCTCCCTTGGGGCTCTAAACCCTAAACCCTAAACCCTTGGGCAGGTAAACCCTAAACCTTAAACCCTTAACCCTAAACCCTACACCCTAAACCCTAAACCCTAAACCCTAAACCCTAAACCCTAGGCCTCTGCAGCGGGGACCCTCCACCCTGAGACCCAAAATTGCCCCCGTCTGGGAACTGAGGGCGGTTTAGGGTCTAGCGTTTTGGGTTTAGGGTTTAGGGTTTAGGGTTTCTGGGGCTGGGGGGCTTGGGGTCTATTTCAAAAGTCCCCTTAAACCTTAAACATTGAACCCTCGCGCCAGAGCAGGTTGGTCCCCGACAGCTTAGCCTACGAGCTCGCCATTATTTCCCGACTGCTGGGAGCTTGGTTGGGGAAAATTTCAGGTTCAGCCTGTTTAGCATTTAAGCCCTAAACCCTTTATATAGCGTGTAGGCTGTTCATCGTGTCTAGGGGTCCGAGTGTTTTATACGGCTTAGGTTTTGTTTTTTTTGGGCTTCATTACACTGCAGTCCTTCACCCTAATTCTGCAATCCCTTCCGGGCAGGAAAGAGATAGAAATGAAGAGGTTGTCACGGTATTATGCTTTATGCCCAGAACCCACAAACACTCGACCTGAGATTTTCGTAGAACAGCAGTGGGCCTCAGACCCAGTCTGCGTATGGGGCTGGGGGTTTGGGGGCGGGGGGGGGTGGGACTGCCTGTGTGGCACGTAGACTCCCGTGGATGGGTACTCTGTGAAACCGGCGCGCCTCTTAATAGGGGTTTGGGTTTGGGGTTTAGGGTTTTTGGTTTAGGGGTTTAGGGGTTTAGGGTTGCGGCTGTGATCCCTAAGCCCTCTAACCGTCTAACCCCTCCAGCCCCCGTCTATTCAACCCCCTTAACCCAAAGAATTTCAGCATGTGGTACCAAAACAACTCAACCCAAACCTCAAAAATCCAAGGCAGGGACACCACACCCCCCAAGCCAGGTCTTCGAAGACGAAAGCATAGGAATTGAAGGTACATGGCAATGTATCGTTCAGGGGCCTCGAATAGTGGGGGGACCCTTGGAGTAGCTTGGATCCACAATCAACATGCGATTTTTATGCTGAAACCGATGGTTCTGGGAGGCCTTGTGTTTAGGGTTTGGGTTTAGGGTTTAGGGTTTAGGGTTTAGGGTTTAGGGTTTGGGGTTTAGGGTTTAGGGTTTAGGGTTTAGGGTTTAGGGTTTAGGGTCAACCTTTAGTGGACAGTTCTTGGAAATAGTTGCTGGTGGAGGTTGGAAGAGGGCACCCTGTAAGTCTTTTTCTGAACTTTTGTGGCCCAACCGAAGGCACTGAATATGGCTGGCGGGCGCCTCCCGATAGAAATGCTTAACCTAGGGGCCCTAAACCCTAAGCCCTAAACCCTAAACCCTAAACCCTAAACCCTAAACCCTAAACCCTAAACCCTAAACCCTAAACCCCAGCTCTGTAGGTCCAGCAACCTACGGCCTGAAGAAGTCTGAGGGCCACTGCAACAGCTCAGGGTTCCGGCTGTTTAGGGTTTAGGGTTTAGGGTTTAGGGTTTAGGGTCTAGGGTTTAGGGTTTAGGGTTTAGGGTTTAGGGTTCAGGGTGTAGGGTTTAGGGTTTAGGGTTTAGGGTGCTGAGGGAGCTTAGGATATGTCACGTGTTTAGGCTGCCTAGAGTGTTTAGGGTTTAGGGGATTTGCTGTGTTTAGGATGTTTAGACGGTGTTTTTAAGATTTTCAGGATTCAGGGCAAGGTTTGGGGTTTAGGGTTCAGGGCGTTTATGGTTTGATTTGGGTGGAAGGGTTTACGGTCTAGGGTGCTTAGGTTGTTTAGGGTTATGGTGTTTAGGGCTTAGGGTTCTGGGTCTTTAGGGCTCTGGGTCTTTCGAGCGTTTAGGGTTGACGGGGTGTTTAGTTTAAGGTGTAGGGTGCGACCTGGCTACACCCCCAAACCCCATAACCTTCAACCCGAATATCCTACTTAATCTCCCAAGCCCGAAACTCTAAGCCCCAAACCCTAAACCCTAAACTCCAAACCCTTTTCGGCGAGGTTTTGGAGGCAATTCTCGAGGTTCTGCAGTTTTTCAGGCAGCTTTGGGGGTTCCGGGTTTAGGTTACGGGGGCAACCGAAAGGGAACAGGGAAAGAAACCAACCCTCAACAGTTGCCTATATGGATTTCCCAGATCGAACCAGAAACAGGAACACCCACCCCTACGGGGACAGGATAAGGGAGAAGGGACGGGACTACTCCAACCCGTTAAACCCAACCCCAGGCGTACGTACTTTTTCAACAAAAGCTGACGGCTCTTGGCCATCTTGAGCCAAACAAGATTTCCGGGTTCATTGACCCTTCCAACCCCCAACACTAACTCCTTTCTACAATACCAGTTGCAGCTCCGCACTCCCCCTGTCCTAGGATTTCCTAGGACACATTGGAGGTGCAGATCTTTTGGCCAAAAACTGCCATTAAGGCAGCAGCCAGCTGCTTGAAATGCACAATATGGTTTTACGTCATCCAGGACGAAATTATAGCACATTGGCTAAACCCACTAACCACAGAGAATCTTTTTCCACCATGATCCTCTTATCATTGAAGACTCTTCGGCCTTCTTTACCACAAACCGTGGTCTTCGCTACGCGAAAAACTACTGACTTCTACTATCAGGGATTTCCATACCCTTAATAGTAACCACCACATTGTCAGCACATTGGCTGTTCCAGCGCGCCTGTCTCCAGAAAGAGAAAAACCATCCCTTCATCCATACCATCCAATCACTTCTTTTTCCGATTGTTGGCAATTTTGAGGTGAAGTTGCAGCAGAATATACTCCAGGTCCGAAACTGTAAGAACAGGATCCTGCACGCACCTTTGAATTGAGGATACCAATCCTTCTCTCTTTGCGTCCTCAATCGCTTGGCAAGATTGACCCAGCTCCGCATTCACAGTGGTAGACGCTGGTGCATCCGCATCAGATGGACGATCCTTTTCCTCAGGACCTTGCACCATTACCACCTCTTCCTTTTTGGGACTCTGACTTTTCTCCTTCTTCTTTGTCTTTCCACCGACATTTGACTTTGTGCGCATTTTCGCGGCTTTGGAACCATGAGAGTGTAAGGATCTTCGATAGCTGCAGCTTTCCTCTTCTTTTTTACCTTTTTCATCTCCTCCTCAACGGCAACCTCCGTCTCCGAAGTCTCAACCACTTCTTTTTCTGCAGGAATATCCTTGCTGGACTCCCTTTCTAGGGACCTCTTTTTGCCTCTTTTGGAATCTTTCTCTTCTCCCAAATTGGCTCGCTCGTACCATATCCTCAGGTCATTGACCCATTCTTCCACCTCCGCGAGCGAAACATCATACGACTTCACTATTTCGTGAAGTTCCAGCACGGACAACATACCAGTGGTCCACGAAACCCATTCTTGATCCATTTGGTCAGTATCTCCAGTGAACTTCAGGAGTTTGAACAATGGGTCCGCCTCTGCTCGAGCCAAATCTGGCTGGCCCTTGGACAGAAATGAAATCGCCTCCATCAACAGTTCCGTCATTTTGGTATCATCGTCATAAACCATAAAATCCTCCTCACCATCATCGAACTGTTCAGGAGAGATCTCCTTTTCTCCACCATTTGCACCAGAACTTCTCCTTGGACCATCCCTTGGGGGCGTCCTTGGAGACCTTGGCCTCTGTTCATCCAGCGGAACACCATGCTCGAAGACACACCTGTCACCATAACGACACTTCCCAGACCGAGCAAACTGGATGCACCTCACACCAGTTGCATCATGCGAGAACGCACAATCCTTTCCAGCGAAACAGTCTCTCCCTGCCACATAGTATTTGCACCAATACGAATGTAGCACCACATCATCTTCTGAATGGATGAATTTGCAGTCTTCACCAAATTTGCAGCGATCTTTCCCCTTGCTGAACCAATAGCAGAAGCCTTTCTTCCTCTTCTCCAAGCGCACTGCCTCGTACCGGTCCATAGGGCGATTCTGCTCTACATGAACATTGCCATGTACCTGGGAACTGCTCCCTTCACCCAAAGTGCTATCAGTATTTGATGCTTGGAGTACAGCTGGAAAACCTGGCCTTGGTCCTACCACCTTCATGATTGGTTTTCCGCCAGCTCCTGAGCCATGCTGAGACGATCCAAAAACATTGAACATCTTCGTGAAGGCCTTTCTAGTGCCAATCTTCTGCACCCTTTTGATTGGACGTTTCATTGCTCCAACCTTGCATCCAGATGCGTTCAAACGACACAACCTCCTATACCCAGCTCTATATCCCTTCTTCCAAAGAGCCATAAGAATTTTAGAGGCAGTAACATTCTCCACCTCCACCTTTTCCAACGGTCCCTCACTTCCCGGAACAAACCCATCCAACCGACCCATCCATATCTGAAGACCTTTCCATCTTTTTTGACACCACTTCGTCGAGGTAGTCTTCCGAGATCCAGGGTAAGTTCCTCTTAGAGGAAGGATTGTCACCATTGTTTGGTCCTTCACCAGGATACCCTTTTGTGCTGTCAAAGATCTTACCAGTAGTGCGGCCCTGCATAGAGAAATTGGAAGCCACGCGGGAGTACACTGACCACAAGAAAATCCTTGTGTCCGCCAGTCTTGATGACCCACTGGATGTCTCCTCTTCCGGAGAAACTTCTGGCGCTTTGCCATCCCTTCCAGTGTCACCAATTGTCTCACCTCCAGCATCTTCAATGGGGATAAGGGATTCATTGTTCCCTTGATCAAGTACCGCAACCTCCGGTCCAAGAACTTCCAGCACCGCTGTCGAAGGATCCACTTCTTCATCAGCATCGTCGTCCATCCTTCTCCAGAGAACCTCCAATTGATCAGCGCAAGTCGCCGCCTGAAGGAACTCCATCAACTGGGCCCTCCCGCGCTGCCAGAGAAATTCCGAAACCATCACTGACCCTTGGGCTCCGAGGGTAAGGAACGGATGAACCAATTTGGCTACCCTCGCCATAAGTTCAATGTGAACTTCCATGCCTGGACTGCGACTCCAATCATAGGCAATTGCCTCCATAGCAGTTCCAAACTTATCAGTATTTTTGAATTCCCCTTCCAGACCAGGAGATAACAATGCACCCATCACCGAAAGAGGATAATTTCCCACCGCCGGCAAGCACGGATTGTCATGGAACGAATGATGCAAATCACCATAGTATCCTTGATCTCTCCTTGGAAAAAGGAGTGCTCCAGTCCCTAGCTGGGCATTCATTTCATCCACTTGAACCATTTCAGCACATATCCTCTGTGCCATAGCCGCCATTGCTGGCCAGACGGTACGATCGGTCAGACCGCGGCGCATAACCCAGTCAGTTGTTGGCGACTGAATCAGCGTTCCTGGATCATACACCATAACCACCATCGCACCATCACCCATTGACTGATCAGCATCGTCCTCCAGTGCCAGGTTCTCATCCTGTTCGCTTGCACCCTCGGGTGACATGCGAATAACCAAATTTCGATCCATCTTATTGGACCCCTTCTGGCAGTCCCTTTGCCCCACAGGCAACTTGCCAACAGCAACCTTCCAATAAATCCGAGTCAGAAGACCTTTAACCAGCAATTGCTGAGGGTCCTTCTTCACCGGACAAACATCCAATATCTTCGCACCGTCACCACGGAGTTCATTGCTCCCACCTTCTCCTTCTTTTTGGTCAGTCTCCTCGCCAGAAATTTGCACTGCTCCTTCCAGCGCCGTCTCCTGTCCAGCCACTTCTTGCCCAGGAAGAACTTGAGCGCTTTCAGATACATTCACCTGTCCAGCAACACCTTGCCCAGGTAAAACCTCATCCGTGGAGCCCACCGCCAGCGAACCAACCATAACTGAGCCATCCCTTGCTCTTTTTTGAGACTGTTCAGTTCGACGAGAAGGTTGTGGTAGCGAAAAAACTTGTGAAGTCACTTCTTGGCGGGTCTCCCCCCGCGACGCTTTGTCGCGCCCTTCGCCAAGGTGAACCGATTTTTTCGGCCCGTCATTGGGGCCTGAAGAACCACCCAGCGGAACATTGCCACGAATCGCAGTTCTCTGTGAATCCCTTTCTTGCAAAAAGATTTCCTTCATGCGTTGCGCGGCATTGGTCTCCTCCTCGCTTGAATCGCTTGAGGAAGCGGCATAAGAGACCAAAGCCTCCGCCTGTTCATCATCATCCACCACATCTGCCCACGCTCTGCTGAATGGATACGACAAACCACCACGAGGCTTCACCGGTTCCAGTGGCTTTGGCTTTTCCACCACTTCCGCCGGTTGCACTCGTCGTTGTGAACGAGAGCGTGGCACCTGTCGCACCTGTTTTTTATCCAGCAAGGGCCTTCCCCTTCTCACAGGGTTTGATCTTGACCGATACTTTTTTGTTGGCGGGTTCACCGGCGGCATTCCAACTCCCACCAACTGCAGCTTCTGTACGCACAGCGGAGACCTCTGCGCAAGCGTCCAAGCATCACGGTACCTGACCTTATCAAAAAGCTCCCGATAGGAGCCTCTCGGCATGGTTTTTGCACCGGAGCCTTCAGCTTCACGCACCTGAGTGAGGGTTCGCACCGCCTCTCTTCCAGTTCCTTTGCTCCCAGAAGATTGTTGTACCCGTACAGATGCATCGGAAGGAACTGCTTTTTCCGGTCCTCCCGGACGATATCGGACACCACCAACCAATTGCAGAATTTTGCATGCTGTCACTTTGTTGATCCCTTTGTCAACCAAATCTTCCACAAAGATGAACTCTTGCAAGTCCGACACATTGGTCACACCAAGTGTAATCATCACCTCACTTACATGAGGGGTATACACCCAAAGGTGTTCGTTGCGAGCCATCCAATTTTCAATTGGCTCCTCCGGATTTTGAAGCCGAGTACCAGTGGATTCAGCCACCGAATTCTTTTGTTCATCAGCTTCTGCTTCATCCAGAATACCTTTTTCACCTTCTTTTTGTGACACATTGGTCATTTGCAGCGCTTTTGGTGCTGAGGATGATGACGATTCAACTCCCCCACTCGCAGGTGGCTGAAAAGTGCTCCTGTCCGAAATCTCCCATCCTCTCTCTTTTTCAAACCGGACCTGATTGGCCACATGTACCAAGTGTTTCAGGTGCGCCAGCCGCTCATCTGACATCTCGTCGTGGGAGTACTTGCAGAAATTTAACCCTTTCCGGCACCGTCCTCTGATGTAATAATCGAAACAGCACTGGTGGAACCCCGCGTCCCTTAGTGCCTTCCTGGAAGCATTGTCCCAAGATTTGCCGGGCTCCCAAGTCCCTTCCAATGCTATGTCATCGTTGTGAAGATACCTGCATGTAGTCCCATATTTACAACCACCTTGATTGTAATACAGACACAGACGACCTTTTGGCTCACCCGACGTAGGTTCACCCTTTGATGCACCTTTGCCAAAATTGTACTTGGCCCGGAAGGCTAAATCCTCCCGCTCCTGCTGTGCCTCATCCACTGTACCTTCCTCTGTGGGAGGGTCACCGATGTTCCCATCCTCATCTCCAGCTTCTTGGCTGTTCTTTGGCTCAGTTGATCCTCCTTCTGGCCAACCTTCACCATAACGACGATGCTCATAGGGACACCCGTCACCATTGCGACACCTTCCCTTATTGAAGAACTTGCACAGCTTGCTGTATCCAGGTGACACAGTCTGTGGAGTCATGTAAGCCTTTTTGTACTGGTCAGGATCCATGTAGGCTTCCATTGGCTTGTTCTCCCTTTTGCTCATGGATTGCACTGCACCATCAAGCTCCTGCAAAAATAGCTTGGTGTCCAACCAAAGCGCGTTCCAAAACTCATCTTCCCCTTGATTCAGCACCGTTGCCACCGCTTCACCCACAACTGGTCGAGTAAATCTCCTTTTTCTGCATGCCAGTTCGAAAAGCGCGTTGTGGTACTGTTTTCGGGAAAAAGTGGTTAACTTTCCCAAGCCTGTGCTTTCTGTACCATCAGGCTTCCAACCATCATTTTGCAAGATGCCATACGCGCGCCGAGCTTCCGCATTGAGGAATGCATGATCTGCAACACACTCCTGTAGCTCTTCCATTGGGCGACCCAACAGCATCCCAGTGATTTTTCCAACATAGGCCTCATCTTCGTTTCCATTCTCAAGAAGAGCTTTATAGATCTTTTCTCCATAAAGTTGCCTTTCCTCTCGTTCTTCTGAGGATAACTCCTGTACCACAAGCCCTTCATCGGATTGCTCTTCCTCCTGTTTCCAGTCCCATTGACTGTTGGAATCTTGGTACCATTGACCAGCATACCATGAATCTGTCCACCACGTACTCCAGCCGCTGGGTTTCCATTTACGCAGCGTCGAAGAAGAGTCCTCCTCGTCCTCTTCCAAAACCAGAAAGGTGTCCAAGATTATGGTACCATCATCTTCCACTCGTTTCACTGTTCCATTGACAGTATCACCAAATTTGAACTGATATGTGTTGTTCCCTTCTGCAGGAACCAATACATTCACATCACCATGGTCCAAAAAGGCTCCATACCCATTGATGCAGCGCATTAGACCCATGATCTCATCTCCCTCTTGATAGCAATGTTCCCCAGGTGATTCCAAGGCTCCTGCTCGGGGCACTTTCTTTGCATGCTCTTCAGAAACCATCTCTGTATCATCGGCTCCTGGCGCATCCTTTGTCTTCACCTTTGGGTCACACTGCTCGTCCTGCTCCACGAGTCCCACAGGCTCATCTCCTTTGTGCTCCTGGATTTCAGGACCTCCCTTTTTTTCTGCCAAAGGCTTTGCCTCATCTGCTGCAGTTCGCTCGGTGTCGACTTCCGGCGAGCTTCCAGACGGCAATACTTCTCCGTTTATGGGAGTGGACCCATCATTGGAGTCTTTTGTGCCGCCTTCTGCAGCAGGCAAATTTCCTTCCACTGCAGGGCCATTGAATTGCTCATCCACGGCAGGTACATTTTCTTCCACCGCAGGCTCCTTTGGTTCCATGGTTTCCAAAGGGGAATTGTCACCATCATTGACCACAGCTGCCTCATCGGCTCCGGTGTAGCCCTTGCCATTTCGTTCCTCGCAGCTAACTTCAGGTTGCACCAGTGCGTCCACCTGTGAACCTCCATCATCAGCTGCTGCGGAGACCTGCGCCCCATTGTTGCAGTCGCCCGTGGAACGTGACACCATATGCACCTCAACCCGTGCTTCTTCGCACTCCAGGTACTATCTGGCGCATTGACCCGCGCATCATTGGCGCTCCAGGCCTCATCTTTCAGATCTTCCGTGTCTCCAGCTATTCCAGAAGCTTCTTTTTTCTCTTGAACGGCAGGATTCTTGGCACCAAACGAAGAGACCTCCTCAGTCGCAACACACAACTTTTTCCCTCCGTCTTCCGAATCTCCAGGACCACCTTCCTGAACGACAGGTACCACATCCACCACTCGCTCTTCTGCAGCCGACACAGTTCCGATCTCCACATTGGGCATTTTTTCTTCTGGACCCACCGATTCCACCGCTGCCACACCCTCAGAAAGCGCTTCCATTTCTTCCCGATCCAGATGTTGAGCTCCAGCGATGTCTGCTCGGTTTCCAGGAATCCCCTCCTCATCAGGAGAACCCGAGGTCGGGGCGTCACCACCAGCCCTAAGACCGCTATCCCTGATAGTAGAGGAAAAATCTTTTTCACCTACACTATTTACACTACCCTGGAATGCCCTCGTAGACTCAGGCGTCGGAGTAGAGGATGAAGAACCCAGTGCAGCCTCCATTTCCAGCTCATTGCCCGAAGGAGACCCAACCACCTCGTCACTCTTCATCTTTTCACCTACAACCGGCAACGTCCACTTGCTTTCCTGCGTATCCAGGCAGTAGTAATATTGTCTCCCATCTTCATGGAGGTGCCATTCCCACGTTGTCCCATCGCACGCTTTGATCAGATGCTCATCTTTCCGAAAACCATCCCTTTCAGAGACTTGACGCATCTCATCCTCTTCTTCTGACAACTGTCGCAACCTTTCAGCCTCCATCTGTAAGATCTCCTCCTCCCCCATGGCGTATTCAGCAGCTGGTGCAGCTTCAAAGCTGTCCGCACCCTTCTGTTCGTAACCGCTTCCACCACCTTGGGAACTCGAAGAGGGATCCCCTTTAATCTTGTTCAGAGGCCTCCTGGCCGCTTGCAGCACTTCTCCAATCAGATCGGTCTGAGACCCTTGGTCTACCATTCGGCCCGAAGTCGAAGTCGACGGCTGATACCCATGTTTTTGCAACACTCGTAAAACAGTCACCTCCATTTCACGATCTATACCACCAGTCGCGTCCCAGTTCCTTTTTTCACCAGGCTTTGGCGATACAGAGACAGCACGTCCTTCAGCTTCAGCATTGCTAACCATATCCACATTGGGATTCATACCCACATTGGGGTTTTCCGCAACCAAGGCTTCTTCCAGATGTTCTTCAGCGCCGGGAATCACCTCTTCCAGCACCGCTCTTTCACCCAGAGACTCAGCTGCACCATTTCCAGCTCCACCATTCTGTCCACCATCCGAGGAAGGTTGGAGCCATCGCTTGGGAGAAGGCATTGCTTCTTGATCCCAAAGATCTTAAGACAACACTCAACCGCAGGGAACCTGATTTGGGCTCATAACCTACGGGGGCAACCGAAAGGGAACAGGGAAAGAAACCAACCCTCAACAGTTGCCTATATGGATTTCCCAGATCGAACCAGAAACAGGAACACCCACCCCTACGGGGACAGGATAAGGGAGAAGGGACGGGACTACTCCAACCCGTTAAACCCAACCCCAGGCGTACGTACTTTTTCAACAAAAGCTGACGGCTCTTGGCCATCTTGAGCCAAACAAGATTTCCGGGTTCATTGACCCTTCCAACCCCCAACACTAACTCCTTTCTACAATACCAGTTGCAGCTCCGCATAGGTGTTAGGTCTTTGAAGAAGATGAGAACTATACCGTTTGGTTCCCCTAACATTCGGCCGATGGTTTTTTTTTTTTATCGAGAATGCCGACCGAACCGTGTGTAGTTGTGGGGGGAAATCAACTCTACAAGGTCGTGCCTGCAAGAAGGCATGTGGGTTCCTACTCTAGCTACTTATACCTAAAAAGTAGATACTTTTTTTCCAGGGTCTACTCCGAAGCTAAGTATAGGCCCTCCAAACCCAAATTACCCAAGCCTCCTTGCGTGTCGCGGGAGTGGCACGTGGTGACCTCGGGCCCTAAACGCTAAACCCTAAACCCTAAACCCTAAACCCTAAACCCTAAACCCCAAACCCTAAACCCTAAACCCTAAACCCCAAACCCTAAACCCTAAACCCTGCAAGAGGGGGGCCGGCGATAAAAGCTAAAGGGTCTTAGCGTCTACCTGAAAAGCCACCCTCCAAACCGTTCAGGGTTTGGGGGCTTAGGGTTTAGGGTTTAGGGTTTAGGGTTTAGGGTTTAGGGTTTAGGTTAGTGACCCAAGAAACCAGGCTAGCGGGGGGGGGGGGGGGGGGGGTGGCTTAAATAGGGTCTATTTGGAAGCTGAGAGTCGTGTTTTGGTGTGGTAGATAGAAAGGAAAGGGCATGATAAAGTAGCGAGAGGAGCTCTTCAATTCCCTTCCTTATCTCCTATGCTCTTTTCCTTCTTTATTGCAACAGGAGAAGACAGGAAAAGGGCTTCCATTCCCCACTTGTTCTTCCTTTCTTTTGTTTTTGTCATTTAGAGGGGAACAGGAGAAGAGGAGGGAGAGAGAAGGAGAGGGGAGAGATAACAGGAATCCAATTTCAGTGGAATAGCAAAGAAAAGAATAGAAGAGAGATGAATAGAGAAGAGGGAGAGACAAAACGAGGCGCTGAGAAGATGGCACTCTTCTTTATCTATCCTATCTCCCTTATCTCCTTTACCTTCCTAGGCTTTATCATTCAAGTTCTTTTCTTGTGTTTTATCAGTTAAACGGAAACAGAAGGAGAGAAGGGAACGGGAAGTGAGAGAGGAGAGACAAAAGGAGGCCATTTTAATTTTCTGGAAGGGTACTGAACAGAAGAGAGGAGACAAGAAACAAGGAGACGGAGGCACACAACAAGGCGCAAAGAAGATGGCGCTCTTCTTTATCTATCATCTCTCCCTTCCTTGTCTCTCCCTTTTCCCTCTATTATTAAAAAGGACAAGACCTCTTCGCAGATAGGTGCCCTCTCTCTTCTTCAGGAAGCCCCCTTGCCCTTATTTTGCTTGCCTTCTGAAACGACAAGGAAAACAACACATAGAAAGAGAGGAAATGGAATGAACCAATAGGCAATGGAGCTCTTCAATTTCTTTCCCTATCTCTTTTCTTCTTTTTTCATTCTTCATTCAACAAGGAAAAGAAGCTTCCTTTTGTGTTTTTTTTGAGATTTAAAGGAGAACAAGAGAAGAGAAGGGAGAGAGAGAGAGAAAGGAAAGAGGAGAGATCAAAAGGAATGCAACTCTAAATGGAAGAGCAATGAAAAGAATGGAAGAGAAATGAGGACAGGCGAAATGCAAAAATCAGGCAAAGAGAAGATGGTGCTCGTTTTCATCTTTCCTCTGGTTCTTATTTTTCTCTTCTCTTGTTCATTTCCGTTAGAAAAAACAAAAGGAATAACAATGAACATGTAAGCAAACCCAGCTGATGCTCATGATTTTTTCCTTTCTCCCTCTCTCTCTCTCTCCATATATGGGCGATGGAACGGGTGTCCTTGTTGGGCCGTTTCCTGCATCTTCAAGTGAGGAACCTAAGTGTTTTCTTTTGTTCGTTTGAAGACACAGAAAGCGATTAAAAGGGACGTCCATTTTGGATTGGCAGCCAACCTCTCTCTCCCTATATATGGGCGATGGAATGGGTGTCCTTTTTGATCGTTTTCTGCATCTTCAAGCGAGGAAAAGGGACACCCCACAAGAGCACACTTAGGGTGTCCCTTTTGCTCGTTTGAAGACACAGCAAGCGATTAAAAGGGACGCCCATTTTGGATTGGCAGCAAACCCAGCTGATGCTCATGATTTCTCTCTCTCCCCATATATGGGCGATGGAACAGGTGTCCTTTTAGATCGTTTTCTGCATCTTCAAGCGAAGAAAAGGGACACCACAAGGAAACACTTAGGCTGTCCCTTTTGCTCGTTTGAAGACACAGCAAGCGATTAAAAGGGGCGCCCATTTTGGATTGGCAGCAAACCCAGCCGATGCTCATGATTTCTCTCTGTCCATATATGGGCGATGGAACGGGTGTCCTTCTTGGATCGTTTTCTGCGTCTTCAAGCGAAGAAAAGGGACACCACAAGAAAACACTTAGGCTGTCCCTTTTGCTCGTTTCAAGACACAGAAAGCGATTAAAAGGGACGCCCATTTTGGATCGGCAGCAAACCCAGCTGATGCTCATGATTTATCTCTGTCTATATATGGGCGATGGAACGGGTGTTCCTGATCGTTTTCTGCATCTTCAAGGGAGAAAGAAGGGCACCACCCAAGAAGGAAAAGTAACATCAGATATAGGGAGGGAAATTGAAGAGCTCCTCTCTTTACTTAGTCATTCCCTTTCCTCTCTTCTTATCTGTTGTTTTCTTCGCTTCAAAAAGCAAAATAAGGGAAAAGAGATTTCCTGAAGAGGAGGGAGGGCACCTATTGAAGAGCTCCTGTCTTTACTTAGTCACTCCCTTTCCTCTCTTATCCGTTGTTTTATTCGCTTCAAAAAGCAAAATAAGCGAAAAAGAGATTTCCTGAAGAGGAGGGAGGGCACCTATCTGTAAAGAGCAATCGTTTAGAGGGGAACAGGAGAAGAGGAGCGAGAGAGAAGGACAGAGGAGAGATACAGGGAATCCAATTTCAATAGAACAGCAAAGAAAAGAATAGAAGAGAGATGAATAGAGAAGAGGGAGAGACAAAACAAGGCGCAGAGAAGATGGCACTCTTCTTTATCTATCCTATCTCCCTTATCTCTCCCTTCCCTCTTTCTTTTCGAAATAAGAACAACTAAAGAGGAAGAAATTATGAAAAGGAGAAGAGTAAGGAAAAGAGCAGAAGTAGGCCGAGAAGAGGGACATGATGAAGTACGGCAAGGTCCAAGCGCAAGGAGTCACCCTCTGCTTTACCTTCCACTGCTTTATCATACAAGTTCCTGTCTTGTGTTTTATCAGTTAAACGGAAACAGAAGGAGAGAAGGGAAAGGGAAGTGAGAGAGGAGAGACAACAAGGATGCCATTTTAATTTTCTGGAAGGGTACTGAACAGAAGAGAGGAGACAAGGAACAAGGAGACGGAGGAACACAACAAGGCGCAAAGAAGATGGCACTCTTCTTTATCTATCATCTCTCCCTTCCTTGTCTCTCTCTTTTCCCTCTATTATTAAAAAGGACAAGACCTCTTCGCAGATAGGTGCCCTCTCTCCTCTTCAGGAAGCCCCCTTGCCCTTATTTTGCTTGCTTTCTGAAACGACAAGGAAAACAACACATAGAAAGAGAGGAAATGGCATGAACCAATAGGCAGTGGAGCTCTTCAATTTCTTTCCCTATCTCTTTTCTTCTTTTTTCATTCTTCATTCAACAAGGAAAAGAAACTTCCTTTTGTGTGTTTTTGAGATTTAAAGGAGAACAAGAGAAGAGAAGGGAGAGAGAAAGGAGAGAGGAGAGACCAAAAGGAATGCAACTCTAAATGGAAGAGCAATGAAAAGAATGGAAGAGAAATGAGGACAGGCGAAATGCAAAAGTCAGGCAAACAGAAGATGGTGCTCGTTTTCATCTTTCCTCTGGTTCTTATTTTTCTCTTCTCTTGTTCATTTCCGTTAGAAAAAACAAAAGGAATAACAATGAACATGTAAGCAAACCCAGCTGATGCTCATGATTTTTTCCTTTCTCCCTCTCTCTCTCTCTCCATAAATGGGCGATGGAACGGGTGTCCTTGTTGGGCCGTTTTCTGGATCTTCAAGTGAGGAACCTAGGTGTTTTCTTTTGTCCGTTTGAAGACACAGAAAGCGATTAAAAGGGACGTCCATTTTGGATTGGCAGCCAACCCAGCTGATGCTCATGATTTCTCTCTCTCTCTCTCTCTCTCTCTCTCCCTATATATGGGCGATGGAATGGGTGTCCTTTTTGATCGTTTTCTGCATCTTCAAGCGAGGAAAAGGGACACCCCACAAGAGCACACTTAGGGTGTCCCTTTTGCTCGTTTGAAGACACAGAAGGCGATTAAAAGGGACGCCCATGTTGGATTGGCAGCCAACCCAGCTGATGCTCATGATTTCTCTCTCTCTCTCTCTCTCTCTCTCCCTATATATGGGCGATGGAACAGGTGTCCCTTTAGATCGTTTTCTGCATCTTCAAGCGAAGAAAAGGGACACCACAAGGAAACACTTAGGCTGTCCCTTTTGCTCGTTTGAAGACACAGCAAGCGATTAAAAGGGGCGCCCATTTTGGATTGGCAGCAAACCCAGCTGATGCTCAGGATTTATCTCTGTCCCCATATATGGGCGATGGAACGGGTGTCCTTTTTGGATCGTTTTCTGCGTCTTCAAGCGAAGAAAAGGGACACTACAAGAAAACACTTAGTAAGGGTGCCCCTTTTGCTCGTTTCAAGACACAGAAGGCGATTAAAAGGGACGCCCATTTTGGATCGGCAGCAAACCCAGCTGATGCTCATGATTTATCTCTGTCTATATACGGGCGATGGAACGGGTGCCCTTCCTGATCGTTTTCTGCATCTTCAAGGGAGAAAGAAGGGCACCGCCCAAGAAGGAAAAGTAACATCAGATATAGGGAGGGAAATTGAAGAGCTCCTCTCTTTACTTAGTCATTCCCTTTCCTCTCTTCTTATCTGTTGTTTTCTTCGCTTCAAAAAGCAAAATAAGGGAAAAGAGATTTCCTGAAGAGGAGGGAGGGCACCTATTGAAGAGCTCCTGTCTTTACTTAGTCATTCCCTTTCCTCTCTTATCCGTTGTTTTATTCGCTTCAAAAAGCAAAATAAGCGAAAAGAGATTTCCTGAAGAGGAGGGAGGGCACCTATCTGTAAAGAGCAATCGTTTAGAGGGGAACAGGAGAAGAGGAGCGAGAGAGAAGGACAGAGGAGAGATACAGGGAATCCAATTTCAATAGAAC
This sequence comes from Symbiodinium natans, assembly GCA_905221605.1. NCBI lineage: Eukaryota > Dinophyceae > Suessiales > Symbiodiniaceae > Symbiodinium > Symbiodinium natans. The sequence goes on along the minus strand of CAJNDS010002601.1, from coordinate 499,820 downwards.
AGCAAAGAAAAGAATAGAAGAGAGATGAATAGAGAAGAGGGAGAGACAAAACAAGGCGCAGAGAAGATGGCACTCTTCTTTATCTATCCTATCTCCCTTATCTCTCCCTTCCTTCTTTCTTTTCCAGATAAGAACAACTAAAGAGGAATGATTATGAAAAGGAGAAGAGTAAGGAAAGGAGCAGAAGAGATAGGCCGAGAAGAGGGATATGATGAAGTACGGCAAGGTCCACGCGCAACGTCTGCCCAGAATTAAATAATTTAAATACTTTAAATCCGAAAGGGGCGTTTCGGATTTAAATTATTAAAATTATTTAATTCTGGGAAGGGGGGGGGCCCGGTCCTGCCCCCCCCCTTTTCGGATCTAAATTATTTAAATTATTTAAATTATTTAAATTATTTAAATTATTTAAATTATTTAAATTATTTAAATTGTTTAAATTATTTAATTCAGGGGGTGGAATTAAATAATTTCAATAATTTCGATCCGAAAGGGGGGTTCGGATGTAAATTATTTAAATTATTTAATTCCCCCCCCCCGGAATTAAATAATTTAAATAATTTAAAGAATTTGAATAATTTAAATAATTTAAATAATTTAAATAACTTAAATAATTTAAATAATTTAAATAATTTAAATCCGAAAAGGTGGGGGGGGCAGGCCCGACCAGGCCCCCCCCCTTCCCAGAATTAAATAATTTAAATAATTTAAATCCGAAACGCCCCTTTCGGATTTAAAGTATTTAAATTATTTAATTCTGGGAAGGGGGGGGGGGGG
>CAJNDS010002601.1:492500-498943 GCA_905221605.1 Symbiodinium natans | reverse complement strand
TAGGTTTGGGGTTTAGGGTTTAGGGTCCTAACTACCAGGCTGGGCTATTCTATCCTACAACCCCTTGGAAAGGCCCTTTATAGGGTTGCTTCTGGGGATTACAAGGCCGAACAGCCAACCTGGTAGGCACCCTAAACCCTAAACCCTAAACCCTAAACCCTAAACCCTAAACCCTAAACCCTAAACCCTAAACCCTTAACCCTTAACCCTTAAACCTAATCCCAACAACCCAAGAAAAAAGAAAAAAAAACCTTTCAGGCGCTCCAAGACATCACGAAGCCCACGCAAGCACCCCGGAGTTGGCTGTCTACAACCGCACGAAGCTGCCATCGCTGGCAAGCGGTTTTTGGGGTCTTAGGGTCTTAGGGTCTTGGGGTTTTAGGGTTTTCGGTTTTAGGGTTTTGGGGTTTAGGATTCAGGTTGGGGGCCTGAGGGTTTTTTTTGGGGGGCTTTGCAGCATGTCGGGGTTTTGGTGCTTTAGGGCGTTAGGGTTTTGGGTCTTGGGCTAGAGTGGAGCTTGGCGCTGTGGGTCTGGGTGGCGGAGCTACGAAGACGATGAAAGCCCAAACCCTAAACTGTAAACCACCCCACGTGAGGGCGCACAGTGGGGGGGGGGGGGTGGGCTTCTTCGGCGGGGTAGTGGCTTGCGGTGTGTGCCCCTAGATACCGATGTGCCCTGCAGGATAGTCGTCCCTCGGATTGTGGGCGGGGGGGGGCGTTAGATTCGACGCACCCCTCTGAGAAATGGCTGCCGGAGTAAAGTGCAGCTGCTCACGAAAGCTTGGAAAGAGACAATGGATACCTTTGCCCCCGAATCAACCCACTTTCTGGAAGTTATGCCTTGTAATCAGGCGGTATGACTTACTCCAAGCCCCAAAGATCGTTTAGTGAGGCACTTTTAGCCTCATTGCCCTATCACAAACCCGCAAACCCCAAACCCTACACCCCTAAACCCCAAACCCCAAACCCCAAACCCTAAACCCTAAACCCTAAACCCTGCCACGGCGGTTTGGGCTTTAGAGGGTTTGTGGGCTCAGGGATTTGGTGGTTCCTGGTGTTGAAAACCTTCAGGGCGAGGGAAGGGCGGGCATTTTGAAGAAGAGGCTTGAAGCAAGCATACACCAAGAGATTGCCTGTAATCAGATGCCCTCGAGCTTAAGCGGTTCAGGGATACGGGTTCAGGGGGGGCAGGCCTTACGGCTCAGGGATCCAGGGCAAGTAAGGGTGCCCTGAGAATCCTAAGGATTAGGGTTTAGGGGAGGGTTGCGGGTCTATAGGGTTTATAGGGCTCAGGGCCTAGGGCTTAGCAATAGAAGATTCAAGGTTTAGGGTTTAGGGCTAGGGTTTCAGCTCTTGTGGTTCTTAGATCGGGATGAGGGTGTGAAGTTTGTGGCCCTGCCTTGCGAGTAACCTACCCAGGCATCCATTGGGGCAAGGAAGGTTGAGGGTTGAGGGTTGAGGGTTGAGGGTTGAGGGTTGAGGGTTGAGGGTTGAGGGTTGAGGGTTGAGGGTTGAGGGTTGAGGGTTCAAGGGTCAAGAAGGGTTTAGGGATTAGGCTTCATACCAGCAACTCCACGTCTCGGGGCCTCCAGCTTTGAGGGTGTTTGGTGACAAGGCTGGTCATACACTGCTGCGGAACAGCCCGAAGAAAAATGTTCTGAATCAGCCTCCGGTGGTTACGTGCAAGAGCTCGGGGCGTTGGGGTTAGGGTTCTCCGGTTTTTGGAGGCCATTTCCCCCTCTGTGCTGCCGGGGCGGTGGAAGTTCGATGGCGAGGAACAAACAAACATTGAAACGGCTGCCTGTTCTTTGCTGCAGTCCGCTAGGACACGGCAAGGACCTGTACAAAGCATGTCGCGTCGCAGACCGTCGTGCTTTCGGCGTCATGCTTGCCATGACGCCCCTTAAACAGTCATACCTTTTGGCCGAACGCGACAAACACTGGTTCACTTAAGGGGTATAAGGAGGGACCCCTATAGAAGGGACCCTGAATCTTATTGCCCTATATAACCCCTTATATAGTCCCTGTATGTATGTCTAAGTCTAAGTAGCCCCTAAAACACCCCACCCCCCAAAGAACCCCTAAGGTCCCTTGTAAGGGTCCCTGCTGAGTTCACACAGCTTCAAAGAGCCCTGGGCTCTTTGGCTGGCATCCATCTATCAAGCTCACAGGACGCAGTCCACGCACCTGACACGTCGAGACCTACCCTGAATTCAACGATGTTTCCTGGCATCCGGTTCAGCTCGAAGCCGGTAGATAACGCCTAGAAGTCCTAGAGGTTTTGTAGGGCTTTCCACCCTGAACCCTAAACCCTGAACCCTAAACCCTAAACCCTAAACCCTGCTTCCAGGAGAGGGCACAAGCCGGTGGATCCTCCGGAACACCGGCCTGTCGAACTCAGGTGAGCCCCTCCCAAACCGCCCCACGAAAACCCGCAACTGAGTTGTGCTTAATAACCCTTTTGAAAACGATTATGAATAGGGTTTAGGGTTTAGGGTTTAGGGTTTACTTGTTGGGGTTTAGGGTTTAGGGTTTAGGTTCCCTTAAAAGATTAAGCACAACCCAGGACCAAGTGCCGAGGCTAGGATATGTACACAGGGGCTTAGCAGCAGCGCCCATCTGTTGTGCATGAACAGCTCTTCATCAAACGCATGCCCATCCATGCGAGAACTCGAATCTCCCAATCCTCAATGACTCACATCACTGAACCCTGAACCTTAAACTTAAACCCCAAACCCTAAGCCCTAAACCCTGAACCTTTCGGACATCCCCCGTGAGCAACAGATGGGCCTTACAGGTATGTATCAGGTATGCGCACGAAGCTTCCCCTCCTGCGAGCCTCCAGCACTTTGACGATGACGACGGGTATGTGATATAGGGATTAGGGTTTAGGGCTTGGGGTTGAGGGTTTAGGGATTGCAGGGTTTAGAGTTCGCAGTGGAGTGTTTCAGGTTCAGGATTTTAGGATACAGAATCTAGGGCTTCGTTCTTCAACCCCTGCTCTTTGAATTTGGAAGCACATGGCAGGAAAGCCCTGTAGGATTCCAAAAAGGTACAACAACAAACCTAGCCCCTAAACCCTAAACCCTAAACCCTAAACCCTAAACCCTAAACCCTAAACCCCAAACCCTAAACCCTAAACCCTAAACCCTAACCGGGAGCTGCGGGCTCAGGGCCGTGAGCTCGGGCGCGTGCGCATCACCGGGGCGGATCGGGCAGCATTGGGGCGTCAAAGAGCAGGCCCCGGATTCCCTTCATAAGATCGGAAGCCTGGCGTTTGAGGGTTTGGGGTTTGGGGTTTAGGGTTAGGGTTTAGGGTTTAGGGTTTAGGGTTTAGGGTTTAGGGTTTAGGGTTTAGGGTTAGGTTTAGGGTTTAGGGTTTAGGGTTTAGGTTTTAGGGTTTAGTTTTTAGGGTTTAGGGTTTACGGTGAGGAGTATATAGGGCTTAGGGTCGAGGACTGAGGGTTTGTGTGACATCTGCAAGTTTGAGGTCTAGGAAAAGTGCTGGGTCGAGGGAGTGGCACCGAACACGTCGCGAAAGTCCGCTTGGTAGTCACACGCTTGGTATCCCGGCAACAATATTGGCACACCTGTTTGGGTCGGTTCCTTTATGAGGGGGTTTCCGAAAAACAGGGACCACGAATTCAGACCCCCAAATAGTAAGACTCCCTTATAAGAAGGATTCCAATAAGGTACCCCCCCCCCCCCGCCCCCCCAATTTCGGAAACCCCCCAATAAGGGAACCTGGAGGTAACAGGAAAAGGGTACCCCTAAACCCAAAACCCTAGACCCTAAGCCCCAAACCCTGAACACTAAACCCTAAAACACTAAACACTAAACACTAAACCCTAAACCCTAAGCCCGAAACCCTAACCCTAAACCACAAACCCCGCAAACCACGGGGCTACCAAGCACCAGAGGCCGAGGAGCCGTGTCTTTCGCTGCGCTTTGCATCTGTCGCAGTGAAGGCCCCGCACTCACCACCTCAGCCGATCTCGCCAAGGCTTCCATGACTGGGTTTAGGGCTTGGGGTTTAGGGTTTAGGGTTTAGGGTTTAGGGTTTAGGGTTTAGGGTTTGGGGTTTGGGGTTTACGGTTTAGGGTCAGGCTGCAACGTCCCCTGTACTCACGTAAGCCTAGGACATAACCATAGTAGGGCACTTAAGGGGCTTGTAAGTGGGTTATAAAGTACAGATAGAAGTGGTTCACCAAGCACCCCTAAACCCTAAACCCTAAACCCCAAACCCTAAACCCTAAACCCTAAACCCTAAACCCTAAACCCTAAACCCTAAACCTCCAGGTAGGACAAGGGGCATCGGCCGCAAGCCCGGCCGCAGCGAAAGTACCGCTGGTGGCCGTGCGGCCGGTGATCATGGCAGCATGCCAAGCTCGGGATACCGCCTGCCAGAGGCCCTCCCCATAGGGTTTAGGGTTTAGGGTTTAGGGTTTAGGGTTTAGGGTTTAGGGTTTAGGGTTTAGGGATACATGCTTTTGGCAGCGTGTCTTGTTCCAGAAGCTTCACAAATCCTTGTGCGGTATGTTGTGCAAAGAGCAAGAACACTGTACACCCTCCGCTCCCCCCTCCCCCCCCCCCTCCCCCTCTCCCCCTCACCCTAAACCCTAAACCCTAAACCCCCCCATGACTTCAGGCCAGGGTTCAGAAGGTTGATCAGGAGGCAGCGACGGGCAGACTGACCCAAACAGCGCGTGTTCTTGGGTGATATCTACCAGTTCCTAGTTCATTATTGGGATAATATTAAGAAATTATTTTTTCCTTATTGAGTTTAAGTACCCTTAAAAGTGTAAAATGTTACCCGACTATGACAAAGGTTCATGGATACTTCCTACTAAACCCTGAACCCTTAAAATCGCTGCTCTCCTTAAAAAACTGCACTACGCCACAGAGGCTGCTGGAGAACCCAGCTTTACAAGGCCTTAAGCATGAGATCACACCATTTCGAGTTTCGAGAGTTAGGCTTGACTCTACCGGCTGCCGCCCTGGGCGAAGTCCCTGTATCATGCGCCCTGAAACCAAAACCCCAACACTCTTATCAGTTCGGGTGCAGGGTTTGAGAGGAAGCCGTGAAAATGTCCTACCTACGTAGTAAACCCTATGAAGCCGAATCATGTATCACGTCTTGCATTCGTACTTGGCTTTACTTTACACATGTTTAGTCCTTTTTTAATGCACTTACTCATACTGAATTGTAATGTAGGTTGTTGAGTCTTTACTTGTTTCTCTTCTCAAGCCCTGCACCCCCAAGCACCCCTAAACCCTAAACCCTAAACCCTAAACCCTAAACCCTAAACCCTAAACCCCAAACCCCAAACCCTAAACCCCTTCTTGCCTCGGAGGTCTTCTCCCCCAGCCGGAGTCCCTTGAGCTCATCCCGAAGGTGCGTCCCTCGCTCATTTCGGGTGCAGTGCAGCAGGAGGGAGTGAATGAACCTCTCCGCGGTGACGGTGTTCCTTGAGATGTCCGAAAACCTTCTAAACCCTAAGCCCAAAGCCCTAAACCCCTATGTATGCTAACTAAATACTTTGCCCAAAGATGACAATCTCGAGATAGGAGGTGAGAAGGAAACGTCCGAAGCGACCTACTAGTTGTAAGCAAACCTGTGCACGACAAACCACTTTTGGGTTCAGGGGGTTTAGGGTTTTAGGGTTCATGGGGTTTAGGGTTTAGGTTTCCGGGGGTTTAGTGTTTAGGGCTTGGTGATATACAGCTCGGGGGGCAAGAAGCAAACAAAAGGCCCAGCCGACACAAAGCCCTCATACGCAAAGGCCCATCTCCCCTCGCGTTGTCCCGAAAACCCCCTGAACCCAAAAGTGGTTTAGGGTTTAGGGTTTAGGGTTTAGGGTTTAGGGTTAGGGCCCTAAACCCTAAGCCCTAAGCCCTAAACCCTAAACCCTGAACCCTGAACCCTAAACCATAAACCCTAAACCCTAAATCAATAAAAAGAGGTTCTGAGTCGTCGAGGCACAGCTTTTTCAGTAAGCTTAGGGTGTAGGGTTGGGACGTTCCCCCTTATACGAACAGTCCTCCATAGGGATTCGAATCGGGGGTACTATCATCCCTATTCAGGACTGTTCGTATAAGGGGGAGCATCCCAAGTGTAGTGTTGGGGCCCATAGAACCCTAAAGAGAGCCTAAAAACTTTCTTCTAGTAGACCTGTGGTTCAGGGTTTAGGGTGTGGGGGTATAGGGAACCCTAAACGAGCCTAACCCCAAACGAGCCTAAACCACTCAGACATGAAATCTAAGAACTGCCATCGAACTCTTCTGCGCCTCTGCAAGCCGATGCTGAAACCCAGAGGAGATGCACAAACCCGAACCTTAAACCGTAAACTTCCAAACCCTAAACCCTAACCCGGGCCCATGGCCGTAAGTGACAGTGAAGCTTCTTTGAACCCTAAACCCGATAACCCTAAACCTGATAAACC
>CAJNDS010002601.1:315000-487500 GCA_905221605.1 Symbiodinium natans | reverse complement strand
ACATATATCATCTCTCCCTTGTCTCTCCCTATTCCCTTTTGATGGGACGCCCCAGAACTAAAATATTTACATCCAGGTATTTGAATAATTAAATTCTTTAAATTATTTAAATGGTTGGTTTTCCAGAGGAACCAATGGATTTGAATAATTAGATTATTTAGATTATTTTGGCGCCTCCTGTGAGCCAAGTCTGTGATGAAGTATGTCCCTTCTCCCCGCGGGCCACATTTGTGATGAAGTATGTCCCCTCTCCCCGTGGGCCAAATTTGTGATGAAGCATGTCCCCTCTCCCCGTAGGCCAGGTCTGTGATCCAGCATCCCACCAGCGTGATGAAGTAGGTTCCCTCTCTTTGTGGCTGAAGTATGTCCCCTCGCCCCGTGGGCCATGTTTGTGATCCAGCCCCCCAGCAGCGTGATGAAGTATATCCCCTCTCCCTGTGGGCCAAGTCTGTGATGAAGTATGTCCCTTCTCCCCATGATGAAGTATATTTGGAAGCTGAGAGTCGTGTTTTGGTGTGGTAGATTGTGGTAGATAGAAAGGAAAGGGCATGAGAAAGTAGCGAGAGGAGCTCTTCAATTCCCTTCCTGCTTTATTGCAACACATGCCCCTCTTGTTCTTCCTTTCTTGTGTTTTTGTCATTTAGAGGGGAACAGGAGAAGAGGAGCGAGAGAGAAGGAGAGGGGAGAGATAACAGGAATCCAATTTCAATGCAATGGCCAACAAAAGAAAATGAAGAGAGATGAATAGAGAAGATGGAGAGACAAAACGAGGCGCTGAGAAGATGGCACTCTTCTTTATCTATCCTATCTCCCTTATCTCTCCCTTCCCTCTTTCTTTTCGAAATAAGAACAACTAAAGAGGAAGAATTTATGAAAAGGAGAAGAGTAAGGAAAAGAGCAGAAGAGATAGGCCGAGAAGAGGGACATGATGAAGCACGGCAAGGTCCAAGCGCAAGGAGTCACCCTCTGCTTTACCTTCCACTGCTTTATCATACCTGTCTTGTGCTTTATCAGTTAAACGGAAACAGAAGGAGAGAAGGGAAAGGGAAGTGAGAGAGGAGAGACAACAAGGAGGCCATTTTAATTTTCTGGAAGGGTACTGAACAGAAGAGAGGAGACAAGAAACAAGGAGACGGAGGAACACAACAAGGCGCAAAGAATATGGCACTCTTCTTTGTCTATCATCTCTCCCTTCCTTGCCCTCTCTCCTCTTCAGGAAGCCCCCTTGCCCTTATTTTGCTTGCTTTCTGAAACGACAAGGAAAACAACACATAGAAAGAGAGGAAATGGAATGAACCAATAGGCAGTGGAGCTCTTCAATTTCTTCCCCTATCTCTTTTCTTCTTTTTCATTCTTCATTCAACAAGGAAAAGAAGCTTCCTTTTGTGTGTTTTTGAGATTTAAAGGAGAACAAGAGAAGAGAAGGGAGAGAGAAAGGAGAGAGGAAAGATCAACAGGAATGCAACTCTAAATGGAAGAGCAATGAAAAGAATGGAAGAGAAATGAGGACAGGCGAAATGCAAAAATCAGGCAAAGAGAAGATGGTGCTCGTTTTCATCTTTCCTCTGGTTCTTATTTTTCTCTTCTCTTGTTCATTTCCGTTAGAAAAAACAAAAGGAATAACAATGAACATGTAAGCAAACCCAGCTGATGCTCATGATTTTTTCCTTTCTCCCTCTCTCTCTCTCTCCATATATGGGCGATGGAACGGGTGTCCTTGTTGGGCCGTTTCCTGCATCTTCAAGTGAGGAACCTAAGTGTTTTCTTTTGTTCGTTTGAAGACACAGAAAGCGATTAAAAGGGACGTCCATTTTGGATTGGCAGCCAACCCAGCTGATGCTCATGATTTTCTCTCTCTCTCTCTCTATATATGGGCGATGGAATGGGTGTCCTTTTTGATCGTTTTCTGCATCTTCAAGCGAGGAAAAGGGACACCCCACAAGAAAGCACTTAGGGTGTCCCTTTTGCTCGTTTGAAGACACAGCAAGCGATTAAAAGGGACGCCCATTTTGGATTGGCAGCAAACCCAGCTGATGCTCATGATTTCTCTCTCTCCCCATATATGGGCGATGGAACGGGCGTCCTTCTTGGATCGTTTTCTGCATCTTCAAGCGAAGAAAAGGGGCACCACAAGAAACACTTAGGGTGTCCCTTTTGCTCGTTTCAAGAAACAGAAAGCGATTAAAAGGGACGCCCATTTTGGATCGGCAGCAAACCCAGCCGATGCTCATGATTTCTCTCTGTCTATATATGGGCGCTGGAACGGGTGTCCTTCTTGGATCGTTTTCTGCATCTTCAAGCGAAGAAAAGGGACACCACAAGAAAACACTTAGTAAGGGTGCCCCTTTTGCTCGTTTCAAGACACAGAAAGCGATTAAAAGGGACGCCCATTTTGGATCGGCAGCAAACCCAGCTGATGCTCATGATTTATCTCTGTCTATATATGGGCGATGGAACGGGTGTTCCTGATCGTTTTCTGCATCTTCAAGGGAGAAAGAAGGGCACCACCCAAGAAGGAAAAGTAACATCAGATATAGGGAGGGAAATTGAAGAGCTCCTCTCTTTACTTAGTCATTCCCTTTCCTCTCTTCTTATCTGTTGTTTTCTTCGCTTCAAAAAGCAAAATAAGGGAAAAGAGATTTCCTGAAGAGGAGGGCACCTATTGAAGAGCTCCTGTCTTTACTTAGTCATTCCCTTTCCTCTCTTATCCGTTGTTTTATTCGCTTCAAAAAGCAAAATAAGCGAAAAAGAGATTTCCTGAAGAGGAGGGAGGGCACCTATCTGTAAAGAGCAATCGTTTAGAGGGGAACAGGAGAAGAGGAGCGAGAGAGAAGGACAGAGGAGAGATACAGGGAATCCAATTTCAATAGAACAGCAAAGAAAAGAATAGAAGAGAGATGAATAGAGAAGAGGGAGAGACAAAACAAGGCGCAGAGAAGATGGCACTCTTCTTTATCTATCCTATCTCCCTTATCTCTCCCTTCCCTCTTTCTTTTCGAAATAAGAACAACTAAAGAGGAAGAATTTATGAAAAGGAGAAGAGTAAGGAAAAGAGCAGAAGTAGGCCGAGAAGAGGGACATGATGAAGTACGGCAAGGTCCAAGCGCAAGGAGTCACCCTCTGCTTTACCTTCCACTGCTTTATCATACAAGTTCCTGTCTTGTGTTTTATCAGTTAAACGGAAACAGAAGGAGAGAAGGGAAAGGGAAGTGAGAGAGGAGAGACAACAAGGAGGCCATTTTAATTTTCTGGAAGGGTACTGAACAGAAGAGAGGAGACAAGGAACAAGGAGACGGAGGAACACAACAAGGCGCAAAGAAGATGGCACTCTTCTTTATCTATCATCTCTCCCTTCCTTGTCTCTCTCTTTTCCCTCTATTATTACAAAGGACAAGACCTCTTCGCAGATAGGTGCCCTCTCTCCTCTTCAGGAAGCCCCCTTGCCCTTATTTTGCTTGCTTTCTGAAACGACAAGGAAAACAACACGTAGAAAGAGAGGAAATGGAATGAACCAATAGGCAGTGGAGCTCTTCAATTTCTTTCCCTATCTCTTTTCTTCTTTTTTCATTCTTCATTCAACAAGGAAAAGAAACTTCCTTTTGTGTGTTTTTGAGATTTAAAGGAGAACAAGAGAAGAGAAGGGAGAGAGAAAGGAGAGAGGAGAGATCAAAAGGAATGCAACTCTAAATGGAAGAGCAATGAAAAGAATGGAAGAGAAATGAGGACAGGCGAAATGCAAAAGTCAGGCAAACAGAAGATGGTGCTCGTTTTCATCTTTCCTCTGGTTCTTATTTTTCTCTTCTCTTGTTCATTTCCGTTAGAAAAAACAAAAGGAATAACAATGAACATGTAAGCAAACCCAGCTGATGCTCATGATTTTTTCCTCCTTCTCTCCTCTCTCTCTCTCTCTCCATAAATGGGCGATGGAACGGGTGTCCTTGTTGGGCCGTTTTCTGGATCTTCAAGTGAGGAACCTAGGTGTTTTCTTTTGTCCGTTTGAAGACACAGAAAGCGATTAAAAGGGACGTCCATTTTGGATTGGCAGCCAACCCAGCTGATGCTCATGATTTCTCTCTCTCTCTCTCTCTCTCTCTCTCCCTATATATGGGCGATGGAATGGGTGTCCTTTTTGATCGTTTTCTGCATCTTCAAGCGAGGAAAAGGGACACCCCACAAGAGCACACTTAGGGTGTCCCTTTTGCTCGTTTGAAGACACAGAAGGCGATTAAAAGGGACGCCCATGTTGGATTGGCAGCCAACCCAGCTGATGCTCATGATTTCTCTCTCTCTCTCTCTCTCTCTCTCCCTATATATGGGCGATGGAACAGGTGTCCCTTTAGATCGTTTTCTGCATCTTCAAGCGAAGAAAAGGGACACCACAAGGAAACACTTAGGCTGTCCCTTTTGCTCGTTTGAAGACACAGCAAGCGATTAAAAGGGGCGCCCATTTTGGATTGGCAGCAAACCCAGCTGATGCTCAGGATTTATCTCTGTCCCCATATATGGGCGATGGAACGGGTGTCCTTTTTGGATCGTTTTCTGCGTCTTCAAGCGAAGAAAAGGGACACTACAAGAAAACACTTAGTAAGGGTGCCCCTTTTGCTCGTTTCAAGACACAGAAGGCGATTAAAAGGGACGCCCATTTTGGATCGGCAGCAAACCCAGCTGATGCTCATGATTTATCTCTGTCTATATACGGGCGATGGAACGGGTGCCCTTCCTGATCGTTTTCTGCATCTTCAAGGGAGAAAGAAGGGCACCGCCCAAGAAGGAAAAGTAACATCAGATATAGGGAGGGAAATTGAAGAGCTCCTCTCTTTACTTAGTCATTCCCTTTCCTCTCTTCTTATCTGTTGTTTTCTTCGCTTCAAAAAGCAAAATAAGGGAAAAGAGATTTCCTGAAGAGGAGGGAGGGCACCTATTGAAGAGCTCCTGTCTTTACTTAGTCATTCCCTTTCCTCTCTTATCCGTTGTTTTATTCGCTTCAAAAAGCAAAATAAGCGAAAAGAGATTTCCTGAAGAGGAGGGAGGGCACCTATCTGTAAAGAGCAATCGTTTAGAGGGGAACAGGAGAAGAGGAGCGAGAGAGAAGGACAGAGGAGAGATACAGGGAATCCAATTTCAATAGAACAGCAAAGAAAAGAATAGAAGAGAGATGAATAGAGAAGAGGGAGAGACAAAACAAGGCGCAGAGAAGATGGCACTCTTCTTTATCTATCCTATCTCCCTTATCTCTCCCTTCCTTCTTTCTTTTCCAGATAAGAACAACTAAAGAGGAATGATTATGAAAAGGAGAAGAGTAAGGAAAGGAGCAGAAGAGATAGGCCGAGAAGAGGGATATGATGAAGTACGGCAAGGTCCACGCGCAACGTCTGCCCAGAATTAAATAATTTAAATACTTTAAATCCGAAAGGGGCGTTTCGGATTTAAATTATTAAAATTATTTAATTCTGGGAAGGGGGGGGGCCCGGTCCTGCCCCCCCCCTTTTCGGATCTAAATTATTTAAATTATTTAAATTATTTAAATTATTTAAATTATTTAAATTATTTAAATTATTTAAATTGTTTAAATTATTTAATTCAGGGGGTGGAATTAAATAATTTCAATAATTTCGATCCGAAAGGGGGGTTCGGATGTAAATTATTTAAATTATTTAATTCCCCCCCCCCGGAATTAAATAATTTAAATAATTTAAAGAATTTGAATAATTTAAATAATTTAAATAATTTAAATAACTTAAATAATTTAAATAATTTAAATAATTTAAATCCGAAAAGGTGGGGGGGGCAGGCCCGACCAGGCCCCCCCCCTTCCCAGAATTAAATAATTTAAATAATTTAAATCCGAAACGCCCCTTTCGGATTTAAAGTATTTAAATTATTTAATTCTGGGAAGGGGGGGGGGGGGGGCCCGGGCCTGGCCCCCCCCCCCCTTTTCGTATTTAATTTATTTAAATTGTTTAACTTATTTAAATTATTTAAATTATTTAAATTATTCAAATTATTTAAATTATTTAAATTATTTAATTCCGGGGGGGGAATTAAATAATTTAAATAATTTAAATCTGAAAGGGGGGGTTCGGATTTAAATTATTTAAATTATTTAATTCCCCCCCCCCGGAATTAAATAATTTAAATAATTTAAATAATTTAAATAATTTAAATAATTTAAATCCGAAAAGGGGGGGGGGGCAGGCCCGACCAGGCCCCCCCCCCTTCCCAGAATTAAATAATTTAAATAATTTAAATCCGAAACGCCCCTTTCGGATTTAAATTATTTAAATTATTTAATTCCTTGCCCCAGAACCCCCAGAAACGACAACAGGGTCTATTTGGCAGATGGCTTTTGTGAATAAGCATACGTTTTGGGGCCTTATTTCCTCTTTAAAACCCGAGTCTCAGCTTCCAAATAGACCCTATTTAAGCTGCACACGGGGGGGGGGGGGGGGGAGGGATAAGGTTCTATATGGCTTCGGATGATCAGTTTCATGTCCTGAGTTTCAAGGCTAAAGGTTGAGGGCTCCAGTTATTCTCGCTCTCGTTTTTGCTTTCAGGCTCAGGAGGTTTACGATTTCGGGGCTCCTTGGTTTAAGGCTTAGGGTCTGTGGCTGACTCAAGGGTTTAGGCTTGGGTTCAAGACTCCTCTGCACATATTCACGCCCACTGCGGCGTTGGCCCAAGGACGAATGGCCCAATCTGTTGCCTGGTCGCCTGCGATGCGGTTTAGGGTTTACAGGTTTTGTGAATTTACGTAAGGTTTATGGTTTGGGGTATCGCTTTGAATTACGGTTGTTATTTTGGCTTAACGCTTTGCATGTGGCTTACAAGGATTACAAGGTTTAGGGGTGAATGTTGGGGTTTAGGGCTTGGGTTTTGCAGCCTGCTTCCATAGCCCGTTGTCTTCATGACCCCGAGTTTAATTTTGGGTTTAGAGTTCAGGGTTTAGGGTTTAAAGGGTTTAAAGGGTTTAAAGGGTTTAAAGGGTTTAAAGGGTTTAAAGGGTTTAAAGGGTTTAAAGGGTTTAAAGGGTTTAGTGCTGAGTTCAGGGTTACCCACTTGAAGCCCTAAACCCTAAACCCCAAAGCTTATGATGGGGTTTCACCTTCGTGTTTGGTGGAATCCTGCGGAGATGCACCGCAGACGGCCATGGACCCTCACGCACCAAAGTGTTTACGTGCTTACGTTTTGATGTTTCAAAGTGCGGCTTCCTACCCCCTAAGGCTCCATGTACCTACCCTAAACCCTAAACCCTAAACCCTAAACCCTAAACCCTAAACCCTATATACTTGGGCCTGAAAGGGGTTCCTATAGAGTAGCTTTAGGGCCCAAGTATATACCACATAGGTACATGGATCCTAGGGGACCCACAGGAATGTCTGCAGAGTTCCGCGCTAGCTTGTTTCCACCCACTTGGCGCCGAAGACCCTAAACCCTAAACCCTAAACCCTAAACCCTAAACCCTAAACCCTAAACCCTAAACCCTAAACCCTAAACCCTAAACCCTAAACCCTAAACCCTAAGCCCTAACATACACGGCTCTGTATAAGCAGCGCCCCCGACACCCTAGAACCCAAAGTCGAACCCTAAGCTGGCAAAGCCTTTTCCGATGAGGTGCCGAGCCCTAAACCCTAGCCCTAAACCCTAAATCCTAAACCCCTAAAACCCAGAGTCAAAGCCTTTTCCAATGAGGTGCCGAGTAGATGGGAGCTCAGAACGTGTTTGGACCCCTGAGGTGTCAAAGGCGCCCCCCGGAAAACGCGCTGGGTCTGAGGTGGGTTTAGGGTTTAGGGCTAGGGTTTAGGGTTTAGGGTTTAGGGTTTAGGGTTTAGGGTTTAGGTTTTAGGGTGCAGGGTGTAGGATCTACGGTGTGGCCGCGGCAGCGCGCATGCGAGATTGGATCCTGGCCAAAGAGTCGGTGATCTGAACCCCCAGTGTTAAAACCCTAAACCCTAAACCCTAAGCCCTAAACCCTAAACCCTAAACCCTACACCCTAAACCCTAAACCCTAAACTATAAAACCCTACCCAAAAAAGCAGGACTTGCCGGGTCTAGACTTCAAGTCCTTCGATCGCGCCTTCGACTCCTTCCGGGCGGCGCGTGAGGCGAGGGCAGTGGCTGCCATACGATAACTCCCAGGAGCCAGGGTAACCCTGAGGGTTAAGGGTTTAGGGGTTAGGGTTTTGGGTTTCCATGTACTTATAAATAGGGAATACCTGGGCCTTAAAGTACTTCCCATGTAGGGACTTTGGGGCCCAAGTATATGATAACGAGGCCCATGGACCCTTCGGGTAAGGCAGATATATGGATTTGTGTAGAGGTTCGGTTCCCCATTTCTGAGGCTCCCGCACAGGAAGCACAAAATGGCCACGATTTTTGTAGCTTCAGGCACTCCGGGCCCTTGATACTCATGTTAGCTATGTTAGCTGCCCAACCCTCAGACCTTCACAGCAAAATTCCCGGCGGCAGGCGCTGGCCGCGAACGCGCAGAAATGCGAGAGCCTGCACCAAACCATCTCCAGGTCGGGAAGGGTTTTGGGGCTTTCATTCTAGGATTCAGGGTTTAGGGCAGACGGACTGATGAAGTCCCTTCAGGGTTTAGGGTTTAGGGTTTAGGGTTTAGGGTTTGGGTTTTGGGTTTTGGGTTTAGGGTTTAGGGTTTAGGGTTTAGGGTTTAGGGTTTAGGGTTTAGGGTTTAGGGTTTAGGGTTTAGGGTCCCTTTAGGGTTTAGGGCCTCGAGTTCAGCCTCAGGGTTTAGTTCAGTTTTGGAGGCTTGGGGTTACAGGGCCTCGTAATCCTAAACCCTAAACCCTCAACCCTCAACCCTCAACCCTCAACCCTCAACCCTCAACCCTCAACCCTCAACCCTAAACCCTAAACCCTAAACCCTAAACCCTAAACCCTATTCGGTGTAGTGGTTGGTCCAAACTCCAAGAAGGCTGGTAGGGGATGTTGCTGTCCCATGGCTGGTTCCCTCCTTAAAGGTTTAGGGTTTAGGGTTTAGGGTTTCGAGTTTAGGGTTTAGGGTTTAGGGATCCCTAAACCCAAAACCTTCTAGACCCCAAAGGTAAGAATCTAAACCCTCTAAGCCCTGGACAACTCCTCCATCATGGGCTCCCTGCTTGTCATGTTTCCAGGGTCTGGGGCTTAGGGTTTAGGGCTTAGGGTTTAGGGTTTGTGGCTCTGCTGCTTGAGTCCGATGGACGCGCTCAGCTCCACACGACTAGGCGATGGTCACCATCACCCTGTCGCCTTGGCACGTTACCTGAAATGGTCCCTCACGAAAGTGTGCATTGCCACCTCTCCGGCGCCATGCCACGATGTGGGTACCAAGCTGGGTCTAGGGTCTAGGGTCTAGGGTCTAGGGTTTAGGGTTTAGGGTTTAGGGTTTAGGGTTTAGGGTTTAGGGTTTAGGGTTTAGGGTTTAGGGTTTAGGGTTTATTGCATCCTGAAACCTTCAACCCTAAACTCTCTCCTGAATCCAGCCGGTTCAGGCCTTGGGCGCTTTGAGGAGCTCATTTTTTCGGGTTTTGGTGGGGTTTAGGGTTTAGGGTTTAGGGGTTATGGTTCTAAACCCTAAACCCTAAACCCTAAACCCTAAACCCTAAACCCTAAACCCTAAACCCTAAACCCTAAACCCTAAACCCTACAAACCCCTCACTCCCACACCCTGAAAAAGGCAGCTGTCAGACTTGCAGTCTGCCCGGCCCAATGTGGACCCGCACGTCTTCAAGGAGCCCTTTGGGTTTAGGGTTTTAGGGTTTTAGGGCTTTAGGGTTTTAGGTTTTTAGGTTTTTAGGGTTTTTGGGTTTTTGGGTTTTTGGGTTTTAGAGTTTAGAATTTTAGGATTTTAGGGCTTTAGGGTTTAGGGGTTTAGGGGTTTAGTTTAGGGGTTTGGGGGTTTAGGGGTTTAGGGTTTTTTGGTTTTAGGATGGGGTTTAGGGGTTTAGGGGTTTAGGGCAGTTCAGGTTTTAGGGGTTAGGGTTTATTTAGGGTTAAGGTTGCAGGGTTTAGGGTTCAGGGTTTGGGTTTTCGGGTTGTTTAGGGGTTTGGGGTTCAGGCTGCGTCAAAGGGAAATGCTCTTCCTGGCCTTCGGAGGTGGGTGCAGGTGCACGCAAACCCAAACTCCCAAACCCTAGACCCTCCTGGGCGCACTTGGGGTTTATAGGGTTTAGGGTTTAGGGTTGGGCTTCTTTCTGGTCTTTCCCAACTGGCTCCCGAATTCGGAGCTCGAACGCCGAGACAGTTACCCCAAAGGAAGCGAATCAAACCCCGAAACCAGGCTTTCGGAGGTCTCGACTCCCAACCCCACATCCGAAAGCCCTAGACCCCTGAGCCCCTAAATCCTCAACCCTAAACCCTAAACCCTAAACCCCTGAGCCCCTACGCCCGGAAGCCTCGAGCTCTGAGCTCTAAACACCCTCCTTGAGGAGAAGCTTCTCACAGCCGAAAGGCTCTACAGCGAGGTGGGTCTCGCAGCGTCCCCTAAACCCTAAACCCCAAACCCCAAACCCTAAACCCTAAACCAGGTCCGGCTGCGCTTTCCGCCCCACTCATGTGCAGAATACCTTTCTGATTATCCTTTTGCAATCTTGCTCGCGCACCGCCCTCAGAAGTAGGAGTGCTCGTGAGCCTCTCCTGTTTTGCATTTTGCTCGCGCAACGCCCTCAGAAGTAGGAGTGGTGCTTGGCTCCATGAGAACCACCCACATGCTTGGAGATGCATGGGGAACCCTAAACCCGAAACCCTAAACCCTAAACCCTAAACCTAAACCCCAAACCCTAAACCCTAAACCCCGCAGGCTCATAGAGACTAACTCAAGGGACTGACGGCACGAAATGCACGCAGGCATGCCCAGCGCCGAAATCTACGGTTTTTGGGTGTAGTGGTTGAGGGTTTAGGGTTTAGGGTTTAGAGTGTAGGGGTTGGAGGGTTTCAACCTTGGTAGAAAGAACAATGGCAGGAATATGTCTTCCAAGCAGGGGCCTTCCGAAGCCAGTTAAGACGGGCAGGGAACCCAAAGCCAAGCCCCACCCACCTATCCCCCCCCCCCCAAGTGCTAAAAGGGCATTATTGCCTCAAGACTCTTCAGCCCTCAGCCGTAACCCTACATTTAACCCTAGTCGAGGACTTGAATGCCCTAAGCCACAAACCCCTATACACAACCCCTATATAAAAACCCTAAACCCTCAACCCTATAAACCCTAAACCCTAACCCCACCCTGTCAACAAGGAACCCCCCCCCCTCCCCAAAAGAAAAAGCACCTAGAAGCAGCAACAACAGGGTTTAGGGTTTAGGGTTTAGGGTTTAGGGTTTAGGGCCGTGTACCTCCTTGGGGGATAGGTGAAGTCGCAGCGGGACGCGTTCGCCACAGCGGATGCCGAAGCCAAGGAGAAGACGGCAAGATCACAGGCGGGCGATGCGCGTTTTCTGGGGTTGGGGTTGGGGACTGGCAGCTTTGTTGGTTTGAGTCTTCAAATGGTTTTGGCGTTCAGTGTTTTAGGGTTGGGGGCTTAGAGTGTCGCAGGTTTTGGGCTGGGAGGGTTGTATAGGCTCTGTGGGGCTTTAGCTGTTTTAGGGGATTAGGGCGTTAGGGCGTGGGTGGGTTTAGGGTTTCAGGGTTCAGGTTTTGGTGTTTGGTGTTGTCTTCTGGGTATTGACGTAAACGCAAGACTCGTTGGGCCCTGACCACTTAAGAACTACGTAGCCCTACGGAGTTAAGGGTTTTAGGGTTTAGGGCCTCAAGAAACGTTGAAAAGTGCAAGCCCCAACAAGCCTGGAAGACCACGAGGAATATGTTGAGCTTAGGTGTGGCATACTAGCCGCCTTTGGCAAACTGGATTGGCCCTTGGGATCTATGATGTTTTCCTTTATGGAGTTGAAGAGGATCATGTACTTAGGAATATTTTTCGAAGGGCTTCAAAGGCCATCCTAGAAAAGGCTAAGTTCGACATTGACGCTAAACCCTAAACCCTAAACCCTAAACCCTAAACCCTAAACCCTAAACCCTAAACCCTAAACCCCTCTTTGCAACCCCTCAACCCTAAACCTGACATAGCCAGAGGCTTCCACGGCAAAGATGAAGACGCTCACCGACTCGCTCCGGAGGCCATCCTGAGCTACTTGCAAAGAGGGGTTTAGGGTTTAGGGCTCAGGGCTTAGAGTTTAGAGTTAAGGGTTTAGGGTTTACTCTAGATGGCCTAAATGCCTAAACCCCTAAACTCTACACCCCCCCCAGACCTAATCCCTAAACCAGCAAAGCCCTAAGCTCTAACCCTCACAAGCCCAAAACCCCGAACCATATCAGCCCAAACCCGATAACCTCAAACCTTAAACCCTGCAAGCCAGCCCTACGCCCTATACCTTAAACCCGATCCTATAACACCGAAAGCCTTCCAAACCCCTCCAAACCCTCCACCCCTTGCCCTAAAAACCAAACCCCGAACCCCAATCCCCAAACCCCAAACCCCAAACCCCAAACCCCAAACCCTAAACCCTAAACCCTGACCCTAAGCCCTAAACCCTAAACCCTCAAACCTAAACCCCAAACCCTAAACCCTAGCCCTAAACCCTAAACCCTAAACCCTCCACTCCCCGCAGGTACGACCAGGAGCTGCAGGACCTGCGGTCGGAGCGGAAGGACAAGGACACGGCTGTCGTATTGAAGTGCAGGCTCCCAAAGCCCCAAGATCGGGTTTAGGGTTTAGGGTTTAGGGTTTAGGGTTTAGGGTTTAGGGTTTAGGGTTTAGGGTTTAGGGTTTAGGGCTTAGGGTTTAGGGTTTAGGGTTTAGGGACTCTCTATGATACAACTCCAAAGCGAAAACCCAAAGCCCCGAAGCCTAAACCCTCGTAGAACCTTGCAAGAGGAGACAAAAGCCGCGATGCTGAGGCAAGGCGAGCCAGGCTTTTTTTTTTACATGGGCCTGAGAGAAGGTTCTAGGACCTTGCAGGGTTTAGGGTATGTAAGTGTGTAGGGTTCAGGGTTTAGGGTTTAGGGCTTAGGGCTTTGGGCTTAGGGCTTAGGGCTTGGGGTTTAGGGTTTAGGGTGTAGGGTTTAGGGTTTAGGGTGTAGGTTGTAGGGTTTAGGGTTTAGGGAGTAGGGTAGGGTTTTGGTTAGAGCTCGAGAGGTTTAGGGCGTCAAGACTCTTTTCTGCGCCAAGCAGTGCAAAACTTGCTGGAAACATCGACGCTAGCTCTGCCCAGGGAGCTTTCAAAGTTGTAGGGTTTAGGGTTCAGGGTTTAGGGTTTAGGGTTTAGGGTTTAGGGTTTAGGGGTTAGGGTTTAGGCTTTAGGGTTTAGGGTTCGGAAGCGTGTTTGCTGTGCGGGACATACCCGAGATGCATCCCCCCCCCCCCTACAAGAACCTTCTTCCCTTTACCAACCCCGGTTCAACAAAAAACGAGTTGAGGTAACCCTTTCGACCCTCTCACCTAGGCCACTCTACCGTTCACGACTTTC
This sequence comes from Symbiodinium natans, assembly GCA_905221605.1. Taxonomy (NCBI): domain Eukaryota; class Dinophyceae; order Suessiales; family Symbiodiniaceae; genus Symbiodinium; species Symbiodinium natans. Next base: position 474,044 of record CAJNDS010002601.1, on the reverse strand, counting down.
CTCTGCAAGCACGGAAGTTTGTGTACAAGGTCTTTAGTTTTCAACACCTAGCTGGGCAGTTGCCCCCTCAGGGTCCCTAGATGACGAGTCCCTTTCTGGGTATCCCCTAGACTCTGGAATTGGCCTCCTAAAAAGGAAACAAACGATTCAGAGTAGATACTCCAGATGGCGTGTTCTTTCGAGTTAACCCTGAAAACCCCCTAAACTCTAGGACCCCGAAACCCTCAACCCTAAAGGGACCCTACCAAACCCTAAATCCGAAAAGGACCCGTATACTACCCTTACCCTAAGCCCTAAAAAGTTCTACTGAACCCTAAACTGCCTGAAGTCCCTAAACTCCCTAACCCTAAACCCTAAACCCTAAACCCTAAACCCTAAACCCTAAACCCTAACCCCAGCATGCCCTAAGCTTTGAACCCTGAGACAGGTCCCAGGCAAACATCCCCGGCCTTGCGGATCGCAAGCGGCAGGCGACTGGGGTCCAGCTCTCTGTTACCCCTGTGCCCAAATTGGGTTTAGGGTTTAGGGTTTAGGGTTCAGCAGCTCTGGGTCGAGCAATCTCTAGTAGAGCCGCTGTCTGGACTCTAGAAAAAAACCCACCCACCCAGAGAATCCCAAAACATTAAGAAATTTAAAGTTCTCATTTTTCCTCAGCAAGCCCTGTCCTCCAACCTCATTTATTCATTCTGCTCGTGTTCTTTGTCATTCTGCTTGGTTTCCATTCTGCTCGTATGCGTTTCTTTCTGCTCGTATTCATTCTGCTCGTATTCGTTCTTTTTCTGATCTGCTCGTCTCGTGTTCGTTCTCGTTCTGCTCGTATTCATTCTGCTCGTATTCGTTCTCTCTCTGCTCGATTTCAGTCCGCTCGTTTTCGTTGTTTTTCTTCTCGTATTCATTCTGTTCGTATTCGCTCTCTCTCTCTCTCTCTCTCTCTGCTCGATTTCAGTCTGCTCGTCTTCGTTCTCTCTCTGCTCGTAATCATTCTGCTCGTATTCGTTCTCTTTCTGCTCATATTCACTTTGCTCGTGTTCGTTTTCCCCGGTGACCCTGCCTATTTTTGGCCGTCTTGTTGGTTGTGTTTGGCACACTTTAAGCTGCCTGGCTTCCACATGGTTTGCTTTCCAATTAGTGCCCCGGTGACCTCGCCTCATGTTGGCTCCTGCTCGTAGGGTTTGATGAGAGGCCTAGAGGTTTGTCGTATGTCCCCTCTCTTCGTGCTCGTAGGGTTTGTCGTATGTCCCTCCCTTCATGCTCGTAGGGTTTGATGAGAGGTCTACAGGTTTGTCGTACGTCCCCTCCCTTCGTGCTCTTAGATTTTGTCGTATGTCGCCTCCCTTCGTGCTCGTCGGCTTTGTCGTGTGTCCCTCTTTGTCTGCTTGCAGAGAATCCCAAGAATTAAGAAACTGAGGTTTTATTTTCAGATTAGTGCCCCGGTGACCTCGCCTCATGTTGGCTCCTGCTCGTAGGGTTTGATGAGAGGCCTAGAGGTTTGTCGTATGTCCCCTCTCTTCGTGCTCGTAGGGTTTGTCGTATGTCCCTCCCTTCATGCTCGTAGGGTTTGATGAGAGGTCTACAGGTTTGTCGTACGTCCCCTCCCTTCGTGCTCTTAGATTTTGTCGTATGTCGCCTCCCTTCGTGCTCGTCGGCTTTGTCGTATGTCCCTCTTTGTCTGCTTGCAGAGAATCCCAAGAATTAAGAAACTGAGGTTTTATTTTCAGAGGTTTGTCGTATGTCCCCTCCCTTCGTGCTCGTCGGCTTTGTCGTATGTCCCTTTTCTTCTGCTTGCAGAGAATCCCAAAACATTGAGAAATGTACGGGTTTATTTTAGAGGTTTGTCGTATGTCCCCTCCCTTCGTGCTCCAACCCCAGAATGGGGGTCCGGAAGTTGCTTTTCCCCACCCCACCCTCGGACCACCCAAGATGAGGGGGCTGCCGCGTTGCTCGGCCCCCCGCAAAGCCTTCATCTTGATCTGGCCCACCCAGGTTTTCAGGGTGGGGGTGGGGGTGGGTGGGGGGGGGGTGTGGGGGGGGGGGGGTGGGGGGGGGGGGGGGGGGTGGGGGGGGGGGGGGGGGGGGGGTGGGGGGGGGGTGTGGCCACTGGCCAAAAAGCTTTTTGGCAGAAAAGCCGTGGCCATTGGCAAAAAAGCCGTGGCCATTGGCAAAAAAGCCGTGGCCATTGGCAAATGCCACTTGCCAATGGCCACGGCTTTTTTGCCAATGGCCACGTTCCCCATTAAGGTTGGGCCCCAACCTTAATGGGGAACGGCAAAAAAGCCGTGGCCATTGGCAAAAAGCCCGAAAAGTTGCCAATGGCCACGGCTTTTTTGCCAATGGCCACGTTCCCCATTAAGGTTGGGGGGCATTTTGTGCGAATTGGGTTTGAAAAACCCATTTTGGCGACCAACCTTAATGACATTGGTGGCCATTGGCAAAAAGCCGTGGCCATTGGCAACTTTCCCGTGGCCATTGGCGAATTTGCCAATGGCCACGGCTTTTTTGCCAATGGCCACGGCTTTTTTGCCAATGGCCACGGTTTGTTTGCCAATGGCCACGGTTTTTTTGCCAATGGCCACGTTCCCCATTAAGGTTTAAATTATTATATGAAAGAGAGAGTTTAGGGGTGCCTAAACCGCTTAATCCCAAAGGACTAAGCGCAGAGCCCTGCAAAGCCTACTCTAAATGAGCAACCTTGTATAGAACCCAAAAGCTCGAACTGCAAAAGTCCTGTTGAGCCCGCATGTCAATGACCAGCTAGGAGCGGCGATCGCTTGTTCATCGGGCTTTAGGGTTTTTGGGGTTTTTAGGGGTTTTAGGGTTTCTAGGGTTTAGGGTGTAGGGTTTAGGGTTGACAACTAAGCCCGAAACCCCAAAACCCTAAACCCTAAACTCTACCAGAAACCATAGAAGCCCTCAGCTGATCAAGCAATACCTGTCCAACAGGAGCTGCACTTCCTTCGAGCTTGGGATCGAGTCTAAGCAAGACCCCTGAACTCTAAACCAGAATCTACCCTCAACGCTGAACCCTAAAACCCTAAACCCTCAACCCTGAATGCTTATAAACTTCGAAAACCCCCAAACCCCCAAACCCGCCCGACCTGCTTAGGCCATACACATCCTTTTCCTGGGAGCCTGGACCGAGATCTACATCCTAAACCTTAAACGCCTGGAGACAATCCTACAGGGTGGGGCCCCCTAGTTATAAGTAGAGTTATAAGGGCCCTAATTTGGGTTATAAGGACCCTAATTTAGGTTATAAGTCCCTTAACTACAGTTAGTATTGTAAGGGGGCCCCACCCTGTAGGTCCTTGAAGGTCTGGACCCCCACACCTCTGTATGTGTTGGTGCGTGCCATTTCCACATGGAAGTTTCTGCGTCTGCGCAGCGCGACGCGCCGAACCTCAAACCCTAAACCCTATAAACCCACAACCCTAATCCCTAAATCCTGAAGCCCTAACCCTAAACCCCAAACCCCAAACCCCAAACCCCAAACCCCAAACCCTAAACCCCAAACCCTAAACCCTAAACCCTAAACCCTAAACCCCCAAACCCCCAAACCCCCTCCTAGCGAAGTGGCAGGTGCAAGAGGACATCGACCGCAACTTGGAAGAAGCGCGGGAGCTGCAGGTGCCAGGATAGTATAAGGGCGAATGCCACTTCACACACATGTAGGGGTTTAGGGTTTAGGGTTTAGGGTTTAGGGTTTAGGGTTCAGGGGTTAGGGCCGTCAGGGTTTTAAGGTTTAGGGTTTCGGGTTTCTGGCCTGAGGGTTTAGGGTTTAGGGTGTAGGGTTGAGGATGACATCGCCTGTCTGCCTCATGAACCCTCCTAGCCAGCTGCCACAAAACAGAGCTCCTGATTTTTTGAGAGCCATGCACCCTACCCTTTTTGCCCTGGAACCTTGGTCAGCCCCCGCATCCCCCTTCTCCGACTCCGTCTTGAACATTGGGAAGTTATGGGGCTTGTGGGCGTTTCAGACTTCCGGCAGTCGCGGCTCAGGGTCTTTGGAGGTAGGACTTTGCTGAAGAACTACTTGTCTCCCCCAAAACCCTCAGCCCTAAACCTGATGTTTCTACAGATAGAACCCTAAACCCTAAGCCCTAAGCCCTAAGCCCTAAACCCTAAACCCTAAACCCTAAACCCTAAACCCTAAACCCTAAACCCTAAACCCTAAACCCTAAACCCTAACCCTAAACCCTAAACCCTAAGCTGCTTCTGGAAGCCGTGGGCAGGTCGTCGGTCGTCGCGTGCAGCAAGGCCTGCCTACCATGATTCAGAGAGGGCTATTTGGGGGGGAGGGGGGTGAGGATTGACTATCCCTAAACTCTAAACCCTGAAACCTAAACCCTAAAGGGTTTTGGGGGGGTGTGAGGTCTAGTGAGCTAGGGTTCAGGGTTTAGGGGGTTAAGTGCACCAAGAAGGGGTCCCCAAATGGAAGAATTGGCTTTGGGGTTTGGAGTTTAGGGTTTAGGGTTTAGGGTTTAGGGTTTAGGGTTTAGGGTTTAGGGTTTAGGGTTTAGGGTTTAGGGTTTAGGGTTTAGGGTTTAGGGTTTGGGGCTCTCCTTAGGTTCTGTGCAACTTTTTGCCACGGAGTGCTCCGCCAGGCGAAGATGGCTACATCTCGGCCATGGCCGCAGGGGATGAGGGTTTAGGGAAGTTCGTGGGTTGAGCGCGTAAGGGGGCAGCTGGGGTTCAGGGTTTAGGGTTTAGGGGGTTTAGGGGGTTTAGGGGGTTTAGGGTTTAGGGTTTAGGGTGTAGGGTTTAGGGTTTACGGGTTTTAGACTTTGGAGTATGTGGTTGGGGTTGAGGGCGTAGAGTTTTGTGTGCGCGTACCTGAATTTGTTGACAGCTTACGACTTGGCATGCTCCTGGGCGTTCGAAATCAGCCTGCAACCCTAAACCCTCGAAAACCGAAGCCTTTCATCCAATTTTTAGCCTAGACGCCGTGTTCCCAACCGAAGTGCGGTGGAGCCTCCTCTTTCAGACTTTCATGGCCTTAGACAAGGAAAAAGAGGTGCCCTTTTTTTTTTTGGGGGGGGGGGGGGGGGGGGGAACACATCAAGGGTAGTAGGATGTTAACGCATGTTTGGGGCACCCCTATGTAGGGAAATGCACATGTACTGGCTCAAAAGTAGGTTGCCATTCTTGGGGGAGGGGGGGTAGGATGCCTTCCGGGGTTGAAGGGTTTAGGGTTTAGGGCTTAGGGTTTAGGGTTTAGGGTTTAGGGGTGCTTAAGTGGACCCTCCCAAGATGTCGGAGACAACTTAGAAGTATCGACGTTGAATCCCCGAGCCCTAGAAGCCCCAAACTGTACGTTGCATAAAAGTTTTAGGGTTTAGGGTTTAGGGTTTAGGGTAACCACTCAGCTCTAGAAGACCCCCCGGCTTTAATCCTTCCCCAGCACTCGTCGACAAGGAGGGGCAGAGCCGAGAACAGAAGATTTCCGAGCTCACCGCCAAGTTAAACGAGCCCCTTTTTGCAGTTCAGCGTTTCGGGGCGTGTTGGCATAGACTGGGTTTAGGGTTTAGGGTTTAGGGTTTAGGGTTTAGGGTTTAGGGTTTGGCGTTAGGGGTTTGGGGTTTGGGGTTTGGGGTTTGGGAATGAGGGTTTAGGGTGAGGCAATAGGTTTCATATTGGGTTGAGGGACAAGAGCGGCTGTTTAGTTGAAACTTTTCTTGAGCGACCAGGGGGGGCTGGGGGGGGGGGGGGGGGGGGGGGGGGGGGGGGGGGGGGGGGGGGGGAGCTCTAAAAACTTAAGCCTCAAACGTGTCGGGGCTTCCCATCTGCCTCTTTTAGGGTTTTGATCCGCTGGCGCCGCCCTCAGAAGTAGGTGCGTGTTGTTCAGGGTGTTTTGTTTCCCTAGGCCTCCCTCAGAAGTAGGAGCAGGCTCGCTCGGGTGGAACTCTTTTGTCCCCATGTACAACGCCACTATTTGCATCATAGTCACTTTAGTGCCCACACCCAAAAATCATGCTAAAGCTTAGGGGCCTTCAGTAGGGAATCTCAACCCCCCCGAAACCTAAAGCCCAAACCTTAAGCCCTGAACTTTAGAGGCTTAGGCAAGGAGGATATGTCGAGGAATTTGCGGGTGTAGCTGAAAGTGACTTTGGGGTTATGGACTGTAGTTGAGCTCTCGAGGAACTCAAACGCCACCACCAGACACTGCTCCAAAAGCAGAAGGACTTGGTTTACGGTTTATCTTTTTGTTTTTTTTGGATTGTTGGCGTCAGGCTTTTGTAGTTTAGGCCTGCACCTCAACGCTACCAGCGCAGACGCGAACCACGCTAGCGCCAGCATCTACAAAGCATCCCACTTGCTAGCCCAGTGGTACCCTTTCGCCCTTATTTTGTTTCTAGGTTCCCTTATACAGCAACCAACCCCAAAAAGGGTGTCCTTCGTAGAATCAATACTGATACTAAGGACTCTGACCATAAGCACCTAAGCCTGAGCACGGAGGGGCAACTTGGTAGTTGAAGACATGAGCCACTACCTCGGGCAACGTTCCCGTAGTAAGCTCACGTTCAACAGACAAGGATGCTTTTGTATCCCTATCAAGAAAAAAGCCGATACCCCACAAGTACCACATGTGCCACGTAGTCCTCTACCCCCCACACCCCCCCCCCCCCCCCCCCCCCCTCCGCCCCACCGCCCACAGAGAGGAGCTGGACATTGATCCAGTTGACCTTGGCAATCGGGCATCGAAGCAGGGGCCCAAGAGCTCTTTAGGGCAAGCCCAGAAGCGGGGGAGGGGGGTAACTGTGTTATTCTCCGATGACTGGGAGACCAAGAGAACCCAAGACCCTGAACCCAAAGCCCTAAACCCTAAACTTTCCCTCAACCCTAGCAAAAGTGCCCTACGCCCTAAAACCCGAGACCCTACACCCTAAACCCCTAAACCCCTAAACCATAAACCCTAGACCCTAAACCCGAACAAACAGCACCCTAACACCCGAAAAACCTAGACCCGAAACCCGCAAGCCACAATGAAGGCTATCCAGGGATAACTAAGCCTACTTAAGGTCATTTAAGGGGGGAACCTAGGTGGGGGTAGCCCTAAACCCTAAACCCTAACCCTAAACCCTAAACACTAAACCCAAAACCCCAAAACCCCAAAACCCTAAACCCTAGGGGGGTGGGGGAGGGTCTGATCGAGAGGGGGGTAATAGGGGAACCCATGCAGGCTCGAGACCGATGCCGCAGATCTTGATTCGCGGATCATGGCCCTGGAGGCCAGGGAGGGTTTAGGGTTGAGGGTTTAGGGTTTGGATTTGGGGTTTAAGGTTTAGGTCTTAGGGTTATGGTTAAAGAGCTGCATGCGGGCGGTTTATAGGGTTTGTAAGGTTAATCGGGGGCTTCAGAGTTTAGAGGGTTACAGCTTTTATTCTGGGGCTTAGGAATTTTGTAGGGTTTAGGTGTCTGCAACTTGTGTACGGGGTTTGGGGTGCTTTTCTCCGGGCTCCACATTATAGACCTTTACTAAGAAGAGTCCCTTTCGATGCGGCGTTTCAGTAGGAGTTAGGGCATGAATCGTTATCCCCCAGCCCTTTGCCCGGGGTTGCGCAAGCCTCAGCCTCACCCCCAACACGCAGACCCCAAAGTTCGGTTTGGAGCCCGAAGCCCGAAGCCTTAAGCACATAGAGCCCTACTTTCAGCGCGAATCACACTCCCTAAAGGAACTTGAACCTTGGGAAGCTTTTTGACGCCCAAAGCTTAGTGGCCCAAAGTTTCGGCGAGTTTTCCCGGGAGCTAGATTCTTTAGATCATACCTCTGAAGGCGTATATACGGTACCAGGTTCCCTACTTAACCCTAATTCCGAAACCCTAAACCCTAGAAATTGTCTGAGTAGAAGCTCCGAAAACACCCTGAAGCCGCAAAGGGAGGGTCGAGGGACCTCATAGAAGCGCTCTAAGGCCTCCACTTCGAAGCGCCTTCGGCGTTTTAGGGCTTTAGGGTTTTAGGGTTTTAGGGGTTTAGGGTTTTAGGGTTTTAGGGTTTTAGGGTTTTAGGGGTTTAGGGTTTAGGGTTTAAGGTTTAGGGTTAGGGTGCTTGGGGTCTAGGGCTTCGGTAGGTTTAGGGCTTTGCTCGCTTGAGGGTCATTTTGGCTTGAGGGCTGTTTTCAGAATTCCACTTTAGGGTTTAGGGTTTAGGGTTTAGGGTTTAGGGCTTAGGGTTGAGAGTTTAGGGTTTAGGGTGTAGGGTTTAGGGTTTAGGGGTGTTTTAGGGTTTTGTTCGTGACTAGGGCATAGGGCTAAGAGGTGCTGGGCCGGGCGGCAGGACAAACAGCGACAAGCTGAGCGCGAGCGCATCGAAGCCTCAGGCCCTTTTCTCTGGAGGGGCAAAGTCCCAAAGCCCTAAATCAAACCTCATGAGGTTTAGGGTTTAGGGTTTAGGGTTTAGGGTTTAGGGTTTAGGGTTTAGGGTTTAGGGTTTAGGGTTTAGGGTTTAGTGTACTCTTTTACCTAAATTAAGCCTTAAACCCTTAAGCCCTTAAGAGGGGTTTAAATACAAACCCTCTAAGCCCTAGATGAAACCTCAGACCCTCAAGCCTAAATTAAGCCGCAAACCCTGAAGCCCTTAAAGCAGTGAACACCAGCAAGCCTGGACCCAATAGGGTTTAGGGTCCAGGGCTTAGCCTCACTTTTTAGGATAGCAAAAGGTTTGAGGGCTTCTGGCGTAGTTTTTTTTTTAAGTTTTCTTTTGGGGGGGGTGGGGGGGGGGGGGGGGGGGTGGGGGGGGGGGGGGGGTGGGGGGGGGGGGGTGGGGGGGGGGGGGGTGGGGGTGGGGGGTGGGGGGGGGGAGGCGGCTTGAAATTTAGGAAACCCTAAACCCTAAACCCTTGAACATGCTGGTGCAATCTAATGAGTCTTTTGCAATTGCCATTTTGCTCGACCAGTCCTCTGGTTGGCCCTCTCCCAAACATGGACGGCCCTGCATCCGTCAAGGCTTTAAAATGTTTAGGGTTTAGGGTTTAGGGTTTAGGGTTTAGGGTTTAGGGGTGTCCGACACCCTGGACCCTTTACCCTCAACTGCAAACGGCCCTATTGGAAGCGCTCATGACGTACGGGAGTAAGGGCTCTTCTTTCAAAGCCTTTGCTCGCCGAAAGACTATGCTATACAAGGTTCTTCAGGGCGTTTTAAGTTTTGAGCTTGAGAGTTTGAGTTTAGGGCTTAGGGCCAGGGCTGAGGCCGAGGGTTTCAACCACATCAACTGACAGAGGCGACGCCACACGCGAAGCCGAGGACGCGCGGATCGCGCGAGCACGGCACCTGGAGGGAGATTCGAGGTTGGGGGTTTGGGGTGGAGGCTTTAGGGTTTAGGGTGGGGGTTTACGGTTTCGGGTTGAGGGTTCCTGGTCACGATTTGCGAGTACCCGTGGCCGTCATTCTTTTCTTTGAGTGTCAGGTTCTCTCAGAGTTCCCTTAGAAGCCCCTTTACACCAAAAAGGGCACCCTTTTCATTCCAAGGTTTCTCGAAAGTCTAGGAAGCCAGTAGAATCCGGTGTGCGGCTCCTGCATATTTTTTCGAGAGACAAAAAGTAGAGAAAAGTGCACGCCCCCAGTCCCCAAGACTGCAAAACGTACACAGGGCGGTTTAGGGTTTAGGGTTCAGGATTTAGGGTAGAAAGGCGTTCACGACAGCGCAGCGTGGTTGCGGGTTTTTTGAAGAATTTTGGAGGTTGGGGACAACGCTTCACCCCAAGCGTTGAAAGGCTTTCATCCCCAATATTCAATAGCAAGTACTGTTGGGCGTCAGGCTCTAACGAACGCGGCCCCGATCAAGAATGCAACGTCCGGGCAAAGAAGAAGGAAACCTAAACCCTAAACCCTAGCAAAGCTGCACCGTTGGATCTTCGGATAGGTCAAAAACAAACCCTTCACGGCACAAACTCGCCCGCCTCCAAAAAACTCGTTGTCCCCTTAGAAGTCCAAAACCCCCCAAGCCCCTAGTTTAGGCTTTAGGGTTTAGGGTTTGGGGTTTAGGGTTCTTTTTACGCTTTTTGAGCGCCCTAGAAGCCACAAAGCCCCGAGCGAATTCTAAAATCCCGAGTATCCCTTCGAACCTTACATGCTGTACAGCACCCTACGCATCCCAAGCCATAGAAGCCAAGTTACTCCCCCGCTGTACCGGCTTAGGCTGTAGGGTTCTTAGAAACCCTACACACGAACCCTTGTGTCTACGTCTCCTAACAGCCCCCCCAAACCCAAAATCTTAAACCTTAAGCTTGAAATCTTAAGCCTTAAACCTTAAACCAGAAACCTTAAACCCTAAACCCTAAACCCGAATCAATTCCGACAACGGCTCTCTGCGGCCGAGAACTGCCCAGGACCACAGCTCGAACCTCTCGAGCCGCCTCGCCTCTGCGGAAAGAGATGCCAAGGCAGGGTTTAGGGTTTAGGGTTTAGGGTTTAGGGTTTGGGGTTTAGGGTTTAGGGTTTAGGGTTTAGGGTTGCACAGAGAGGAGGACTTCTTGCAGAATTTGTTTCATTCGGGCTTTGGCGAGTTAGGGACTTTCGGGATTTAGGGACTGGGCTTTGAGGGATGCAGGTCCAAGGTTGACTTAGAGACTTCCCCTGAACCCCCATCACCTCCCCCCCCCCCCCCCCCCCCCGGGTCAAAAACTCGAAGCCCTAAACCCTAAAACTGCAGGGTTTCCGGATTTCCCCAACCCTCAGCCGCTGATTGTGGCTTTGGGGGATTCGATGCCTTGAGGCTGTTCGTGCTGTTATAGAGGGGGTATATCAATGTGTATCATTACTTTTTTGAAAAGTTTAAAGCTTCAAAGGCAATACAAAGGAAATATAGGCATTAAACGTTTATGGATTGACCAACACAAAAGTATGTTCTGCGGGAGTAAAGCCCCTAAACCCTTGCACCTCCGATGACAATGACGACGAAGATCACAGGCGTTAGAGATCAGGATTAAGCGAATCTGGGCATCTAATTCAGCGCACGGTTGGGGGTGTCGTTGCTTTAGGCAGTTCAGGACTTTTAGGTATGAGCTGTTTCTGTGATAGATTGTGATATTGTTTTTTCCGCGTTGCCACTCGTGGGTGTTGCCATTCGATTCTTGCTCCAGTATCCTCATCCGCATCATGACCATGACCTTCAGTAGCATTGCCTATGTTGTTTGTTGGTCATATCTAGATTCTGCTGGATGTGCTTCTTCAGGGTTTAGGGTTTTGGGTTTAGGATTTAGGGTTTAGGGTTTAGGGTCAGTACGGTCCTGGCGAAGTTACGATTATCAGCTGGCAGGGTCAGCTTTCTGCGCTGCAGCCCATGATCCAGGCAAGGTCTTGCCGGGGTTTCGAGTTTGGGTATTGAGCCCGGACCCTAAACCCTGAACCCTAAACCCTGAACCCCGAACCCTAAACCCTAAGAGTTAGAACACCCAAAGTAGTCCCGTTGAATTCCTGCCTCTATGTCTGAAGCAGGGTTTATTCCTGTCATTGGTGAATATAAACCCTACCTCTATGTCGAAGGCAGAAGGCAAGCCTCCAAAAGGGCCTCCAACAGCATCAAAGCAACGTCCCGTTGCATATGCAGGGGCAGCACCCTGTCCCTAAGGGTCCATGTACCTAAATAGGGAATACTTGGGCCTTAAAGTACTTCCTATGTAGGGACTTGGGGCCCAAGTTTTTGAGAATGAGGCACATGGACCCATAGGGTTTCTCTTCTACAGGAAAGCACAGGCTGCCAAGAACGAACAGTTGCTGCCCAGAGCATTGTGGATGAAGTCGTGCCGGTGTCGGGTACAGGGTGGGACCTGGTCAGGGTTTAGGGTTGAGGGTTTAGGGTTTAGGGTTTAGGGTTCAGGGTTCAGGGTTTAGGGTTTAGGGTTTAGGGTTTAGGGTTTAGGGCTTAGGGCTTAGGGCTTAGGGCTTAGGGATTAGGGTTTAGGGTTTAGGGTTCAGGGTTTAGGGTTTAAGCCCTGTCGCCCAGACCCGAACCCCCAAAGCGAAATTCAGAAGCGTTAGAATTCGTCAGTTTGTGATTTTGAGGGCTTGGCGGTTTGGATTGCCGCTGCAATTCTGAAGAGCCCTGGGTCTAAGACGCCAAACAGGGAGTCGCCATTCAACGCGTATTTGCTTCGACCAGGTGTCCAGGGATCGTCTTATAGCTAGGACCCAGAGTAGGTCCTCATTCCCTTTTCTTGGGGTTTAGGTCCCCTTGTAAGCCCTTGTTATTCCTAGGTTACTCTTTGGTCTAGATACCGTAATATATGCAAATGGCTCCTGCCCCTAAACCCTAAACCCTAAACCCTAAACCCTAAACCCTAAACCCTAAACCCTAAACCCTAAACCCTAAACCCTAGACCCAACTGGAGACGAAAGACCAACAGGGATTGGAAGATTAGTGCCTCTTAAAGCTCCCTGATCGTTATTGTTGAGCAAGCTTTTTTGAAAACAAACCCTAAACCCAAAAATCCTAAACTCTAAACCCTAAACCCTACACCCTAAACAAGTCCTAAACCCTAATCCTTACACTGGACCTCGAGTGGTCAGCCCTGCATCCATTTCCTAAACCCGTGACACAGTTTAGAAAGGAAACCTCCCTATCAGGATGGGCTATCAGGCCTTCTAATCCCCATATACAGGGCCTTTTTCAGGGGTTCTGAGGTATCATAGCCTAGTCCCCATAATCAACCCTATAAAGGGCCTTAAGGGGCTATAGGGTCCCTAAACCCTAAACCCTAAACCCTAAACCCTAAACACTAAACCCTAAACCCTAAACCCTAAACCCTAAACCCTAAACCCTCCACCCTAGCCCCTAACCCCTAAACCCTAAACCCTGAACCCATCGTATCAGGAGCAGCATGCAGGCTGGCAGCGCTTGCTGGAGAAGCAGCGCAACCTGGACGAGGACCTCAAGCCTACTCAAGGGTTTAGGGTTTAGGGTTTAGGGTTTAGGGTTTAGGGTTTAGGGTTTAGGGTTTAGGGTTTAGGGGTTTAGGTTTTAGGGTTTGGGGCCTAAGAGGTTGGGATGTTCCCCCTTATGCCGGCAATCCTTAGTAGGGATGATAATAGGGGGGGGGGGGGGGTACTATAATCCCTATTCCAGGGCTGTTAGTATAAGGTGGCACATCCCGAGTCAGAGGAATGAGCGTTTATAGGGTTATAGGGTTTGGGTTTCGGGCTGCTTGAAGGTTCAGGGGGAAGGGTTAGCTACCCTACTTCTAACCCCAACACTCCAAGCCCTCTGGCGTTCTTCCTCATGGAGATTGTATCGCCTTATCCGGGCTTAGTTCGGGCTCAGGGGTTTAGGGTTTAGGGTTTAGGGTTTAAGGTTTAGGGTTTAGGGTTTAGGGGATCCCCCAGGGAGTGAGAATAGGTGCCACTTTGCATGCTGAGTGTCGCATGGCCCAAGAGGCCAGAATGGTCATGACTCAAGATCAACCCTGTTCTTGCTCTGAGCTTTAGGGTTTAGGGTTTAGGGTTTAGGGTTTGGGGTTTGGGGTTTAGGGTTTAGGGTTTAGGGTTTAGGCTCATCGAGCAACGCGTTTCCATGGTATGCGTGAGGTTCACATGGTGGCTTTCCTAGGGTACTTCGCACGGGGATTTTTTGTAAAGGGATCTGCTCTTCCTCCCTAAAGAACGACCCTAAACCCTAAGCCCTAAGCCCTAAACCCTAAACCCTATACCCTAAACCCATGGAGTCGATGCTCAGACTCAAGAGGCGTCATACAGCAAGTACCTTTGGTGCCCCAAGTAATCCCTCTTTTCTTGGACAGGACAGCCCTACACCCTAAACCCTAAACCCTAAACCCTAAACCCTAAACCCTAAACCCTAAAACCCTAAACCCTAAACCCTAAACCCTGAATCCCTAACCCACGACACCTTAAACCCTATCAAAAACCCTTAGATACTCCCGAAACCCGAAATGCCGAACGTGCAGGATCAGCGGAATCTGGCCATGAAGTCTGCGTCTCGGAGTCCCTAAGAGGGCCCCCCCCCCTCTCTCTTTGCGGGGTTTAGGGTTGAGGGTTTAGTTTGTTCACAATTGATGGTCGCTAGGGTCTTGGACGCAGAGGTCGCGGTCGACTGGAAAGCTCTAGCCCTAAGAGCCCTACTTTTCCCCTGGTTCTTTGTGAGGAATGAGGGAAATGCCTGCACATACCTTTTAAGGGATTATGAAGGCCCTCATGCACTCAATCCTAAGAGCCAGCCAGCTTTATGGCCCCAGAGGAGTGCGTTGAGGACGTCAACCCTAAACCGCCTAAACCCTAAACCCTAAACCCTAAACCCGGCTCAACCTGAGCCCGAAACCCAGCGCTCCTTGGCACTGAGAGGGCTCAGGGTTGATTTAGGGTTTAGGGTTTAGGGTTTAGGGTTTAGGGTTTAGGGTTTAGGGATGTCTGAGCCTTGCAGGTACTCTCACATCTGCCCAAGCCCTTCAAAACGAAGCTCTGATCTCCCGATCCTGCATCAGAAACTATTGAAGTCAGCGCCATCGCACCCCAAAACCCTAAACTCTAAACCCCAAACCCCAAAACCCTAAAACCCAAACCCCGAACCCCAAACCCTCAACCCTCAACCCCAAACCCCAAACCCCATCCCTAAACCCCAAGCCCCTAAACCCTAAACCCTAAACCCTAAACCCTACACCTGAGCCAAAAGAGATCTGCGAAGGCTGTTGGAAGCCAACGCCAGCGCTGAGTCAGAGGCCAGGAGCGTGGCGAAAGGGACCCGGGCATGAATCATGGTTCCCCTACAACCCCTGTGAGGGTTCAGGGTTTAGGGTTTAGGGTTTCGGGTTCAGGGTCCCTCTATACTACCCTTTTAGGGATGAGGGTTTCGGGTTTAGGGTTCCTCTACACTACCTTTTAGGTTCCCCTGGGAAAATGAAGCCTCATTAAGGTCATTGAAGGGGGGAAACTCAGACGGGGTTGAACCGATAGCATGAAGAGGAAAACTTGTCAAGGGGGACTTCAGGGTGCTGGCTAAGGGGTTTAGGGTTTAGGGTTCTTGGGTTTTAGGGTTTTATGGTTTTAGGGTTTAGTTTTTTTTTTTTTTTGGTTTTTGGGTTTTTGGGTTTTTGGTTTTTTGGGCTTTTGGGTTTTTGGGTCTTATGGTTTTAGGGTTTTTGGGTTTAAGGTTTAGGGTCTAGGGTCTAGGGCTTGGGGTTATTTATCTTTAGGGTTGAGGGTTCAAGGTTTAGGGGCGGCTTCCCCTTTCCCCCTAAACCCTACACCCTAAACCCTAAACCCTAAACCCTAAACCCTAAACCCTAAACCCTAAACCCTAAACCTAAACCCACTGCCCAGACTCCATGCAGGCTCGGGCGCGCGAGCACGCGGCTGGAGTGGTTCAGGCGCCACCACGTCTTGGGGTTCAGGGTTTAGGGATTAGCGTTTAGGAGTATAGCCGAAACCCTAAACCCTAAATCGCGGGAGCCTATACTGCCTTGTAGTTCATCGTGCCTTATTTGAGTGGGAGTCGTTAAGATGGGGTATTACCGGGTCCTAAAACGGTCGGGGTAGGCTTCGAGAAGTTTTGTTTTGTATATATTTATTCATTAGTTGTTATGTTTGTTGTTTGTTTTTTTTGGAGGAGGGGGGGGGGTAGGAGTAGAGTTTTTTGACGTAGAGTCGGGCTTGAGGTTGTGGTACTTGTGTCGGCTGACCAAAAACAAGCCACAAAGGCCATTGTTAAGCCCTTAGCCTTAGGCCAAAACCCAAATGCCAAAACCACAAATTGCGAGTGTCAGTTTCGTAGCCCTTGCTGGGACTCGCTGCGCGCCGACAATCCTCGGGTTGGCCATCCGAAACCCCAAACCCTAATCACCAAACCCTACAGCCTAAACCCTAAACCACCAGAAGATGTGCAAACCCTAAAGCTCCTAAACTGTGAACTCAGAGCTCGGAGCCCCATTTCAGCCCCAAAGCACACCCTAAACCCCTTACAACCCAAGCCCTAAACCCTAAACCCTAAACCCTAAACCCTAAACCCTAAACCCTGGAATTCGGTGACCTGGCAGCGTCGGCTCCAGCACTCTTGGCGAGGCGTTGGTCCAATCGCTGCTGGGATTTGCGCGCGAGTCCCAGGGTTTGGGGTTTAGGGTTTAGGGTTTAGGGTTTAGGGTTTAGGGTTTAGGGTTTAGGGTTTAGGGTTTAGGGTTTAGGGTTTAGGGTTTAGGGTGCAAGCTTAGGGCCTTTAGGGTTTAGGGCTTTTCAGTGTTTAGGGATAAGGGTTCAGGGTTTGTGGGATTTAGGGTTTCGGGTTCGGGGTTAAGGTTCAGGGTTTAGGGTTTAGGGTTTACGATGCAAGGTTTCGGGTTTCGGGGTCGAGGTTTAGAGTTCAGTGTTAGGACCAGATTCCGGACTTTTTCTGAGGGTTTGAAGGAGGATAGATGGTCTTTTCTGCCTTTTGTTGCGTGGTGTCTTTCGTGTTGCGGCTTGCTTCCATTCGCCTGATGCTGGTCTTGTGTGCTGGTGTGGGTTTCATTTATGTTCTTCTGTTGCCTCTAGGCCATTTTGCTGCAAGTTGCGTTGAATTCCCCGAGCGAGTTCCAGATCAAGCTCCTCAAGCTTAGCGCTGCAGTCTCCGTTTTGTTCTCGCCTGCTTGCTTCCTTGCTTGAACTGGTGAGCTTCCGCAAGTATTAGAGCTGCAACGCAGCGTCCTTGCTCAAAGTCTTTCACATGGGAAGGTGATTAATAACCCCTAACCCTGAATCGTATAAACCCCAAAACCTAAACTGTCAATTTGCAAGGGTGAGGCAGGGGGAGGGGGCGGTTTTCCCTCGCCCATCAAGGGTTCAATTTATGGCGTTGGGGTGCATTTTGGAGGGTTTTCAAGGATGGGTTCAGGACTCATAGGGCTAATTGCGGTTGAGGTTTAGGGTTTAGGGTTTAGGGTTTAGGGTTTAGGGTTTAGGGTTTAGGGTTTAGGGTTTAGGGTTTAGGGTTTAGGGTTTAGGGTTTAGGGTTTAGGGTTTATGTTTAGGGTGAGCCAGAAGTGACAGGACCTTCCTGGAAACCTGCGGCGACGCAACGCCTCCCCCGGTGGCCGCGGTGGCCGCGGTGGCCGCGGTGGCCGCGGAGACGCCCGTGCCAGTGGTGGCAGCTTTGGCTGCACAGGGTTTAGGGCGTTTGGGGCGGGGTTTGGGGGGTTTAGGGGGTTTGGGGGGTTTAGGGGGTTTAGGGGGTTTAGGGTGTTTACGGGGTTTACGGGGTTTAGGGTGTTTAGGGGGGTGTAGGGTGTAGGGGAGATTTCGTTCGCTAGGTGGAACCTTGGGATACACTATATATTTTCCTTATTGGGTTTAAGGATCAAATTGAGGAATATCTTTCAGAGGGCTTCAAGGGCCGACCTAGTCAAGTGCGGTCGAATGGATTAGGAGTGCTGAAATCGCTGCCCTCACACTTCCGAGTCCCAAGAACCCAGGCACTCATATGACGGGGACAAGAGGGGGAGGGGTAATCTTTATGGTGCATGGACTTAGGTGCTAGGTGGATAACCTTGAACGTTTTGGGGTAGTGCAAACCCCTGAAAGTCTCAAGGTGAACCTTTTTAGCTCGGCACTTAAGTGGATTGCATAGGAATGTGCACATCCATTCGCGTGAGAGCGCAGGGTCTCCCGCATGCCTACTCCTAGGAGCTTTATGGAAAAGGGCCTTTCGGGTTTAAGGTTTAGGGTCAGGGTTTAGGGTTTAGGGTTTAGGGTTTAGGGTTTGGGTTTAGGGTTTAGGGTTTAAGGTTTATAGGGTTTATAGGGTTTATAGGGTTTAGGGTTTAGGGTTTAGGGTTTTTTGGTACCGGTTTGCAGGGAGGGTGGCCCTGCCCTAACAGCGGCCGGGACTAAGAAAACACGACAGTTCTCGGATGTCTAGACGAGTTGCGAACCTCACAACATCCGAAACTGCTTGGGGGCCTAATGCCTACGTTAGGGTCTCGGGGTTTGCGCTTCGCGCGGGGGCCCTGTCGTTCAACGTGTCTGCAGCTGGAGGCAGCAGTGCCAGAGGTAACACCTGCGGCACCACCGCCCCAAGATGAGTTCGACGATTTCCTGCCCGGGGCCTGGTTACAGGGCTTACCTGAGGCTTCATGGTTTGTTTTGCTTAGGGCAATTATATTGTATAGGGTTTAGGGTTGATGGGTCTGCGAGTAGGATTATATATAATAAGTACCAAGCAAGGATTATGTTTACCGTACTTATAACTCTACCCATGAACCTCCAAGTAGGGTTCAGACTCTAGACGAAATGCTTGTTGTTGAAAGCGTCCGATATGTAAATCAAAGTTGAAACACGGAAGGGGATGATGCTCTTGAGGGTTTCGCTGGTGCGGTATACAAATTTAGATTGAGAGTTCAGGGTTTCGGGTTGTACAGGTTTGTCATCAACTATGTTGGACTCCTGGCAGCAGTGCGCAGCTACCCCCCCCCCCCCCCCCTTTTCCGACTCCCTGAACCCTAAACCCTAAACCCTAAACCCTAAACCCTAAACCCTAAACCCTAAACCAGGTTGCGGAGCTTCCCCTAAACCCTGCCAGGGTTCTGAACCCTGCCACCGGAGGACAGTGAGGCAAAGGACACGAAGGATGCTGTCATCCATGCCCTTTTTGGACGTCCCTTCCCAAACCTTTATACACTTAGGCTCAAAGTAGCCAGAAAACCTGATACAAGAAGGCCTTTTGGCCGCAAAAGCCCTAAAATCAGAGTCTGGGAGCCTTAGGGTGATAGACCTGATACAAGAAGGCCCTTTTGGCCCCAAAAGCCCCGGAAAAATACGAGTCTGGGAGCCTGAGGGTTATAGACCTCTTTTGGCCCCAAAAGCCCGAAACTACGAGTCTTGGATCATTGGGCCTTGATGTAAACCCAAAAACTCGAAGCCATCCCAGAAAGCACGCCAAGTCTGAGACCTCCAGACATGCTGAGCTCCTTCAGAGAAGGGTTTAGGGTTTAGGGTTTAGGGTTTAGGGTTTAGGGTTTAGGGTTTAGGGTTTAGGGTTTAGGGTTTAGGGTTAGGGTTTAGAGTTAGGTCGAGGCATCCGTCGGAGGCTTCCTTGCACCAGATTTGTTGTTGTTTTTGTTTTTTTTTTTGGGGGGGGGTTCAGGGTTTAGGGCCTAGGGTTTAGGGTTTAGGGTTTCACTTCAGGAACGACTTGCCAAGCTTTGGCGATGTTGGTGCAACAGCGGAGGAAGGCTGGGACCAGCAAGCTTCACCTAAACTCGTGGTTCTTAAGGGGTACAAGGAGGGACCCCTAGAAGGTACCCTTAATCTTGTTCCCCTATACAACCCCTCTAATGCACCGTATTTCCCTATGTGCCTAAGCACCCTCTAAATCACCCCGCATAGCCCCTAGGGTCCCTTCTCAGGGTCCCTCCTTTAGTCCCTTGATGTCGTACGTTTTACCCGGAGGGTTGTAGGGATGGGGCTTTATAGGTCTGAGGGATAGAAAGGTGCCTAGGCTTTTGAGGTAGATGACAGGTGTCAAGGGATTATGACTCATACCCCTGAGGTTGAACCCTAAAAGGTTCCTCCGAATATATTTGGCCCTTATACTGTTTAGGGTTTAGGGTTTAGGGTTTAGGGTTTAGGGTTTAGGGTTTAGGGTGAGCAAAAGAAAGTTCCCCCAAACCCAAGGGTACAACCGTAAGGGTCCAAGGAAGAACCCCTAGAATGTGGAAGATGCCCCTCATACCGGGGGTTGAGCGTTGTAGGGTTTGAGGGGCCTACAAGGTTTTTCACCCAAACCTGAGATCCCTTTTATACCAGGGATCAGGTTGGTAGGATTGGGGCTTTATGGTTTTAGGGTTTAGGGTTAGGGTTTAGGGTTTTAAGGTGATGTGGGGGGGGGGGGGGGTTCTGGGAGTCAGGGCTTGACGCGTCCCACAGGGATCGCTCTCAGCTCGGTGGGGCTTTGGCAGATTTTCGACCCTAAACCCTAAAACCTAAGCCCTAAACCCTAAACCCTAAACCCTAAACCCTAAACCCTAAACCCTAAACCCTAAACCCTAAATCCTAAATCCTAAATCCTAAACCCTAAACCAAAGCATTCATGCGGGGCCCGCTCAAGTGCTACACTGAAGACTGCCAGCTGGAGGAAGGCCAGCTCTCTCGCTCGCAGGTGCTGGGCGAGTGCAAGTCCCCCTCCGAGTGGAACCAGACTCAACACTTTAGGGTTTAGGGTTTAGGGTTTAGGGTTTAGGGTTTAGGGTTTAGGGTTTAGGACGAGCTTGCATTGGCACGGCAAGCGAGCTCTCTGAATGGTGGGCAGCGCATGAGCCGGATGCAGCTGTGGAGCTTAAAGCAACTGTCCATGCATGCAGACAAGGTGGAGCCAGCTGGAGGGCCTGTGTGCCGGCTGACCCACTTCGGCGGAAGTGCTTCGGGTCGGCCTGCTTACACCTGGTGAGTGGCGTACTTATGATGCTTTTGTGACCTCCTGATGAACCTTCAAGCATTGCATCGCCAACCCTCAACCCTGAAATCCTGAAACCCTACAACCCTAAGCCCCTGAACCCTAACCCTGTACAAACCCTATATAAACCCCACAACCCCGAAACCCTAAAACCCTCAAACCCGTAAACCCCAGATACACCCTAAACACCCTAAACCCTATATAAACCCTGAAGCCCTAAACCATATCTACACTCTAACACCCTAAAGACCCGAAAACCCGAAACCCTGCACCCCCCCCACCCCCCCACCCCCCCCCCCAACTCCCCCTCCCCCCCCCTCCCCCCTCGCCCCCACCCCCCCCTCCCCCCCCCCTCCCCCCCCCCTCCCCACCCCCCCAAGGTATCCCCCCCCCCACCATGGTTCATGGTGGGTTTTGGGGCCCCGCCTGTGGTTCGGTCTGGGTTTGTGGTTTAGGGGTTTAGGGTTAGGCAGAAGAGGACAGGAGAACACTCTGGTCCATTGGTTCATTGTGGGTTTAGAGTTTAATCAGGGTTCAAGGTTTGGGGTAATGGTAGGTTTACGGTTTCCCCTCTACCCCCTGTGATTCGTGCTGAGTTTACGCTTCAGGGTTCAGGGTTAAAGCGGCTAAGGTTTCGGGTTTACCCTTCTCCCTCCTGTCGTTCATTGGTGAGTTTTTAGGGTTAACAGGCAGGGTTTGGGGGGGATGCCGTGGGGTGGGGGGGGGATACCATATGGGGGGGGGGGGGGGGGTCGATTACGCGCAACGCGGGCGCATATACACCCTGAAGCCCTAAACCCTACATATATATATATATATACGGACACATATGCATTTATTTGTTTATGTTCTCTATTGTTTTTGTTTTATGCATTTGTTGTGTGTGTATATATATATATAGTGTATTGTGATATCTACCCTGAAAAGCCTAACACCCGAACTTCCACAAGGCGGCGGGCCTGACTCGCTGTGAATCGCTTTACTTCTCGACGTAGCTCGTAGTGCAACCCGGAAGCTCCAGGGTCTCTCAGCAGGGTTTTAGGGATTAGGGATTAGGGTTTAGGGTTTAGGGTTTAGGGTTTAGGGTTTAGGGTTTAGGGTTAGAGGAGTTTAGGGCATAGGAGTTCTTAGGGCTTAGGAGTGTTAGGGTGTAGGGTTTTAGGCTTTCGGGGCCTGGGTGGGTGGGGGGGGGGGGGGGGGGGTTTGGGGAGCTTGAGGGCTTTTGGTTTTCAGGGTTTCGAGGTTGGGATGTCCAGGGATCAGGGCTTTGGATGGGGTGCGTTGGAATGTAGGGCTGAGGCCCGACATGCGATCCTTGAACCTAATCGAACAGGCTGATCTTAGGGTTTGGGGTTTAGGGTTTGGGGTTTAGGGTTTAGGGTTTAGGGTTTACGGCTTCGTGTTCAGGGGGAACTCACGACAGCTCGGAGCTTCTGATGGCCAGTGAAGGCTTCTGAATCTTCAGCCTTGGCAACTAAACCCTAAACCCTAAACCCTAAGACCCGAGTTACGCCTTCACCCATTGACCCTAAGGAGCCTAAAAGGTAAACTTTTGGGAGGGGCATAATCGTTAAGGAGCCTAGAAGGCCCAAGTTACGGCTTCGCCCCATGGACCCTACTTGGCTTTCTCCTGGCCGGATCTTAGGACTTGAAACTTTTGGGTGCTTGTAGAAAGTCTAGTAGTTAAGCAGCCTGAAGGGTAGATTTTTCAGGAGGGGTTGAAAAGTCAGCCAAGCCTATTGGCCCTCCCAAAGCCGTGAACCCTAAACCCTAAACCCAAAAACTATAAACCCCCATCCTACCAACCTGATCCCTGGAAAGCCTAAAGGCCCTATAAGCCCTCAACCCTCCCAAAGCCCTAAACCCTAAACCCTACACCCTCAACCTTTGAAATCCTGGAACCCTGAAATTCCCTCTAAAGCCCTCAACCCTCAACAGCTTTGGGATTCCCACCCCAAACCCCAAAAGCCCTAAACCCTAAACCCTGAACCCTAAAAGCCCTAAGCCCTAAACCCTAAACCCTAAACCCCTTGACCCCCAAAGGCCCAGCACCGTTTAGAAGAGACGTTGTGGTTTCCAGCGACTGAGCTGAAACCCCACAAAGACGCGACACTCGACTTGCGAGTGCCCCGATGTGCCAAAAGGGTTTAGGGTTTATAGGGTTCAGGGTTTAGGGGTTTAGGGTTTAGGGTTTAGGGTTTAGGGTTTAGGGTTTAGGGTTGAGGGTTGAGGGTTGAGGGTTTAGGGTTTAGGGTTTAGGGTTTAGGGCGAGTTCCCGAGGTGCCACAAAAGGGACCTCCTCCAGCTAGGAACTCTCAACTCTCAACGCCCCAAGGCGGTTCAGGGGTTGAGGGCTTTGCGGCATTTGCACAAAAAAAAGCAGTTCAGGGGTTTAGGGTTTGGGGTTTGGGGTTTAGGGTTTAGGGTTTCCGGTAGTGGTCCTGGTCAGCTTTTTGAATTATCATGTTTGCTTTCCTAGTACTCAACCCCTTTCAACCAAAAAATGGGGAGGGGGGGTGCGCTTGGCACTCCTCTCCAAGGCTACAGGGCAACCTTGCTCTCCTGAACATCATCCGCATGATGCTCTCCACCATTCCCTAGACCCTAGACCCTAAACCCTAAACCCTAAAACCCTGCTGAGTGACCCCGGATACTTCTCCCGGGCTGGGTTTTCTGTGCGAGAGGGGGGGGGGGGTGCACCACCACCCCACTCCCGCCCTAAGCCCTGAAACCATTCGCGCACGAATTGCCTGACCCTGTGGCTCAACCCCAGGACCCTCGACCATACGAAGCCGAGATTTAAAGAGGCGAGTCTATGACTGTGTAGCTGAGCACCAGTGACTAGGATCGAGTCACACTCAACCTTAAACTTACCAAAGCCCTTGTGATGTAGACCCTTGGCCCTTCGAGCCATGTTTGCAACGAGCTCTGCTGCTTGCCCCGCGAAGGTGGGATTCAGGGCTGAGTGATTGCGACTGAGGGCTTAGAGGGTAGGGTTTAGGGTTTAGGGTTTAGGGTTTCGGGTTTAGGGTTTAGGGTTTAGGGTTTAGGGTTTAGGGTTTAGTTTTTAGGGTTTAGGGTTTTGGGTTTAGGGTTTAGGGTTCAGCATCTCAAGTTCGAGCATTTACTAGGCCAGCAGTGTGTGTAGGTAACGCAAAAAAAAACACCCGCCCAAAGAATCCCATAACATTAAGAAAGACAAGGTTCATGATTTTCTCTTGGGATGCACCAATACACAAAACAACTACGCCGTAGTAACAAGCACTTGCCACAAGCCACGCGAGGCCTTGAGGCCTTGAAACCCTAAACACCAGGCCTTGAAGCCATGAAACCCTAAACACCTTAAACACCAGGCCTTGAGGCCCTGAAACACCAGGCCGTGAGCCTTGAAACCCTAAACACCAGGCCTTGAGACCCTGAAACCCTGAACACCAGGCAGTGAGGCCCTGAAACCCTAAACCTGAAACACCAGGCCGTGAGCCTTGAAACCCTAAACACCAGGCCTTGAGACCCTGAAACCCTGAACACCAGGCAGTGAGGCCCTGAAACCCTAAACACCTTAAACACCAGGCCTTGAGGCCCTGAAACACCAGGCCGTGAGCCTTGAAACCCTAAACACCAGGCCTTGAGACCCTGAAACCCTGAACACCAGGCAGTGAGGCCCTGAAACCCTAAACACCTTAAACACCAGGCCTTGAGGCCCTGAAACACCAGGCCTTGAGGCCCTGAAACACCAGGCCGTGAGCCTTGAAACCCTCAACACCAGGCCTTGAGACCCTGAAACCCTGAACACTAGGCAGTGAGGCCTTGAAACCCTAAACGCCAGGCCTTGAGGCCTGAAACCCTAAACACCAGGCCTTGAGGCCTTGAAACGCCAGCCCGCGAGGCCTTGAAACCCTAAACACCAGGCCTTGAGGCCCTGAAACCCTAAACACCAGGCCTTGCCCTAAACACCAGGCCTTGAGGCCCTGAAACCCTAAAGGCCATGAGGCCCTGAAACCCTAAACAGCAGGCCTTGAGGCCCTGAGACCCTAAACACCAGGCCTTGAAACCCTAAACGCCAGGTCTTGAGGCCCTGAAACCATAAACACCAGGCCGTGAAGCCTTGAAACCCTAAACGACAGGCCGGCCGTTAGGCCTTGAAACCCTGGACACCAGCCTTGAGGCCCTGAAACCCAAACAGCTGAAAGGTCAAAAGGGTCAGAAAGGCCAAAATGGATCAAATTCCCAAATTGCCAGAAAAGGGCCAAAATGCAAATTCGTGCTGAACAATGGGGGGCCAGAGGGGTCAGAGCGGCCGAAATGGATCAAATTCCCAAATTCGTGCTGAACAATGGGGGGCCAGAGGGGTCAGAGGGGCCGAAATGGATCAAATTCCCAAATTCGTGCTGAACAATGGGGGGGTCAGAAGGGGTCAGAGGGGCCAAATTGGATCAAATTCCCAAATTCGTGCTGAATAATGGGGGGTCAGAGGGGTCTGAGGGGCCGAAATTCCCAAATTCGTGCTGAACAATGGGGGGGGGGTCAGAAGGGCCGAAATGGATCAAACTCCCAGATTCGTGCTGAACAATGGGGGTCCGATTCCCAAATTCGTGTTTAACATTTAGGGTCATAATAGTAGAGAGGTTTAGGGTTTAGGGTTTAGCGTTTAGGGTTTAGGGTTTAGGGTTTAGGGTTTAGGGTTTAGGGTTTAGGGTTTAGGGTTTATCCGCAAAAATCCCCGGATGGCCTTGGGGAGGGGATCCAGTGACTGAGCAGCAGACACGACCAGAATGCAACGTCGTTCCACTCCTGGGCTTCATGTCCTGGCTAGACAATGTGGCAATGTTGCAAGCTGTCAAGCCCCCCCCCCCCCCCCAAGTCCTAAATAGCCCTAAACCCTAAACCCCAAACCCCAAACCCCAAACCCCAAACCCTAAACCCTAAACCCTAAACCCCAAACCCTTTCTACCGCGTGCCCTTTTGGCCCAGGATGCTGCGGCCGCAATACAGGCGCCCCTTGGCCCAGACAGGCCTGCAACTGCTTCACCCCTAGGTCTAGGGTTTAGGGTTTAGGGTTTATAGGGCTTAGGGTCTAGGGATTAGGGTTTAGGGTTTAGGGTTGAGGTTTAGGGTTTGGGGTTCAGAGTTCAGGGTTCAGGGTTTGGGGTTTAGGGTGTAGGGTTTAGGGGTTAGGGGTTAGGGTTAGGCATATAAGCCCATGTAGCGCTACAGTACTCAGGGCTCCGAAGACACCTCAAACCCGAAGATC
This sequence comes from Symbiodinium natans, assembly GCA_905221605.1. Lineage (NCBI taxonomy): Eukaryota > Dinophyceae > Suessiales > Symbiodiniaceae > Symbiodinium > Symbiodinium natans. Next base: position 448,433 of record CAJNDS010002601.1, on the reverse strand, counting down.
CTGAACTCCTTCGTGTCCCTGAGGTCCTCCGGCAAAAGAATCTGAAAGGCTCTCCCCGCCCGAGCTCTGTGGGAAGGGTTTAGGGTCTAGGGTCTAGGGTTTAGGGTTTAGGGTTTAGGGTTTAGGGGTTAGGGTTTAGGGTTTAGGGTTTAGGGTTTTGGGTTCAGGGTTTAGGGGGGGGGGGGGGGGGGGGACCGATTATGAGCGCCGGTGCAGAACCGGAGCCTGCAGCCAACGAGGCCTGAGCCACGACTCGGGCCGTCCCCAATTCCTAAACCCTGCATGCCCAAACCCTAAAGCCTACATCCCTGCAAGCTTACACACCCAAAACCCAAAACCCAAAACCCTAAACCCTAAACCCTAAACCCTAAACCCTAAACCCTAAACCCTAAACCCTAAACCCTAACCCCCCCACAGCAAGCTTAGGCTCCTCAATCCTTTGCTGGAGATCTCGTCGGATGAGGCGGGGGTTCTTCAGCAAGCCCTTGGGCCCCTTAGGGTTTAGGGTTTAGGGTTGAGGGTTTAGGGTTTAGGGTTTAGGGTTTAGGGTTTAGGGTATAGGGTTTAGGGTTTGGGGTTTAGGGTTTAGGGTTTAGGTGTGGGATTTAGAGTTTAGGGTTTAGGGTTTAGGGTTTAGGGTTTAGGGTGAGGTTTGAGGTTTGAAACTCTTCAACCCTTTTGCCTCGCAACCCCCAAAACAATGATCCCTAAATCCCTAAAGCCGTGGAACCCCTGATCCCCCAAACCCCCTGGTTGTCGCGACACCCTCGGAAGTAGGCGTGGCTTGACGGAACCCATCCTCGTTTACCCTTGGCTGGGTTCCCTTTCCCTTGATACAACGACCCTACAAAGCTTGCACCCTACACCCTAAACCCTAAACCCTAAACCCTAAACCCCGAAAGCATGAAACCCCCGCAAGTTTGCCGGGCATGTTTGGGGGATCCCGTGGCATGGGATTCAGGGCTTTGCGATCCCCTGGCCTCTATGCCCTGCGTCTTTTTGTGTTTAGGGTTTGGGGTTGGGATGAGGGTTTAGGGTTTAGGGTTTAGGGTTTAGGGTTTGGGGTTTAGGGTTCAGGGTTTGGGGTTTAGGGTTTAGGGTTTGGGGTTGGGATACGGGTGTGTCTTCTTTGCCAGACCCGTTGCTAGACAGCTCCTGATCGAATGCATCATCGGTTCCTATCCTCATTGGGGATCTCTTCCGTGCTGAGGAATCCGAAAACTTCAAAGCTGTGGTTAAGGCTAGGGAGTTTGGAGCTTGGCTTTGTTAAACCCTAAACCCTAATCCCTAAACCCTAAACACTAAACCCTGACCCTAAACCCTAAACCCTAAAGCAAGATACCTCCCTTGAAAGCATGCCTCGGCAACAGGAAGAAGCAAGCGCACCGCCACGGCTGGAGCAAGAAGTCCTGCTCTCAAGCCGCTTTTCTTGAGATTAGCCTGCTCCAGACCCTAAGACTCAAAGCCCCAGACCCTCAAAAACCTTAAACCCCTAAACCCTAGGACCCTAGGACCCTAGGACCTTAGAACCCTAGCACCCTAGGACCCTAGGACCCTAGGACCCTAGGACCCTAGGACCCTGAACCCGAACCCTAAGCCCTAAACGCACCTAAGCCCGAAACACTGCGACCCGGCAGTTGGAGGACACCGGGCCCTAGGGTCCCTTTTAGGGTTTTTAGGGTTTTTAGGGTTTTTAGAGTTTTTAGGGTTTTCAGGGTTTTTAGGGTTTTTAGGGTTTTTAGGGTTTTTAGGGTTTTTAGGGTTTTTTAGGGTTTTTAGGGTTTTTAGGGTTTTTAGAGTTTTTAGGGTGTAGGGTTTAGGGCCCTAGACCCCTGTCACCTTGGTGCCTGGAAGACCCAAGAAGCCGATCGAAAATGACTGTAACCAAGCCGATACCCAAATCCTGCAGGGAGCCAAGACAAAGCTGTAGGGCCCAAGCCAAAGGTTCAACAAGTGGGTCCGTATAAAAAAGAGGTTTACAGTCCACTGGGTACACGATTCCATTTTGTAGGGTTTAGGGTTGACGGTTTAGAGTGTGAGTGATGATACATGTTCAATACTTACGGTGCCTAGATAGCGACCCGGATTTTGAGAACCAACCACTAAACCCTAAACCCTAAACCCCAAACCCCAAACCCCAAACCCTAAACCCTAAACCCTAAACCCTAAACCCTAAACCCTAAACCTAAACCCTAAACCACTTCGCAGGACCTTCGCCGGCACGCCCAAGCAGCCTGAAGCGCAACTGGGACGTGGCCTTTGTGGGGCTTGTGGCGTTTGCGCCTTGAAGGTTTAGGGTTAGGGTTTAGGGTTGAGGGTTGAGGGTTGAGGGTTGAGGGTTTGGGGTTTGGGGTTTAGGGTCCGTGTCGGGCGCAGGGTTTGGAGTCAGGTTAAGGCGTCTTTGTGCTCGGGGTCTACGGGCTTGGGGATGTAAGCATGTAGAGGGTTTAGTGAATATGGGGGTTTCGAGTTTGGCCCTAAACCCTAAACCCTAAACCCTAAATCCTAAGCCCTGAACCCTAAAACCTTGTTGTTAGATGTTTTTCAGATGTAGACATATTTCGGCTTCCTGGAGGGCTTTGGTGACGTGAGGGTGGGCGTTTAGGGCCCAAAACGCCGGAAGCCTGTCAACTCGCAATGTTTCGAACTTGAGGCCCAGAGGCCTTTGAACCTTAAACCCTCAACCCTAAAACCCTTAAACCCTTAAACCCTAACCCTTAAACCCTAAACCCTAAAACCCTTAAACCCTAAAGAGCTGCCGCACCCTGAACTCCAAATCCTCACAGAAGACAAAACACGCTCAGACATCTTAAAAAGCCCAAGCACAAATGCTGCCGGAATCCCGAACATCCTCAAGCACCTGCAAGCCCCCTTAAAACCGAAGCCCCCTGAACCCTGAAACCCTCCTCAGGCCCTCAACCCGAGCTAGGGTTTAGGGTTTAGGGTTTAGGGTTTAGGGTTTAGGGTTTAGGGTTTAGGGTTTAGGGTTTAGGGTTTAGGGTTTAGGGTTTAGGGTTTTAGTGTTTAGGGTTTAGGGTTTAGGGTTTAGGGTTTAGGGTTTAGGGTTTAGGGTTTAGGGTTTAGGGTTTAGGGTTTAGGGTTTAGGGTTTAGGGTTTAGGGTTTAGGGTTTACTGTCTCCGCAGGAATCTTGGATTTAGGGTATAGGGTGGACGCTTTTAAGTACCAGCAGGCCCCTCGCCTTCGAAGCCGAGTGGCCAGCAAGCGGCGGCCGTAGAGAAGGCGCGAGGTTGAGGGTTTAGGGCTTGGGGTTTAGGGTTTAGGGTTTAGTGTTTAGGGTTTAGGGGTTTAGGGTTTGTTTAAGGTATGGGGTTACATGTATCATCACCGTACTTGTAGCCCTACTTCTAACTACCCATGAACCTCCAAGTAGGTTTTCGTGTTCAGGGATTAAATTCGGGTAAGCCCTAGAACCTTGAACCCTCAACTCGTCAGGGGCAGTGCACTGGTTTTCCGGAGGCTCCAAGCACGATTGAGCATTGTAGGAGTTCAACTGCCTAGGGGATGTAGGGGTTGAGGTTTGGGCTTAGGAGTAGAGTAGGTAACCTGTAACCTTTTGGGGGTAATATCATCCCCTTAGAATCCCAAAGGTTAACCTTTAGTTCCCACTGAACAACTAAGTGGCGGTCCAACAGGGTTAGAAGTTGTAGGATTGTAGGGTTTAAGGTTTAGGGTTTAGGGTTTAGGGTTAGGGTTTAGGGTTTAGGGTTTAGGGTTTTGGGTTTAGGGTTTAGGGTTTAGGGTTAGAGGTTGTAGGGGTTAGCGTTCAGGTCGGGGGCAGGCTTCCAAGGCAGGTGGCCTGCATTGCTGCGCAGTCTCCCGAAAGCCTGAAAACTGGTTCAGGGCTGTAGGGTTTAGGGTTTAGGGTTTAGGGTTGAGGGTTTAGGGTTTAGAGTTTATGGAAGCCTCAAAGCCAAAGCCCTAAACTCTTTCGCCTTAAGAACTCTCCACCCTGCCCCACGCATTCCTAAACCCTAAACCCTAAACCCTAAACCCTAAACCCTAAACCCTAAACCCTAAACCCTGAACCTTAAACACCCCTAAACCCCCAAACCCCCAAACCCCAAACCCCAAACCCTAAACCCCCGCCACGAGGCGCCCGGACCCAAGAAACGGATGAAGAAGCCGCCCGTGCCATCCTTCATGTGCCCTGTGCTGCGGGACTTGGGGTTAGGGTTTAGGGTTTAGGGTTTAGGGTTTAGGGTTTAGGGTTTAGGGTTTAGGGTTTAGGGTTTAGGGTTTAGGGTTTAGGGTTTAGGGTTTAGGGTTTAGGAGGTTGGAGCTTAGGGAACCCTGCATGCATGGAACCTTGAACCTTAACGCTTTCAAGCCTGAAGCCCAAACTCTAACCTTCTATGAGGTTGAGCGTCTAGGGTTGAGGCGGCTCGGGGTTTAGGTTGTTAGGTTTTAGGTTTAGGGTTTAGGGTTTAGGGTTGGAAGGGCTTCTGCTGCCAGGCACTCGTAGTTTGGGTTTAGAGCCGGGGTTTTCTGTAGCCCCTCACGGCTTTGCAACCCCATCAGCCCCAGTTAAGCCCGAAACCCTGCCAAGACCCTAAGCCCTTAAACCTATGCAGACCTTGCCGCCCTGAGCCCTGAAATCCTCTAAGCCCTGTGCGCCCAGCAAGCCCTAAGCCTCAACGAATTACACTCACACGTAGGGGAAGGTACGCAGCAGGTGGCCACAGCCCGTGCGGCCCGCCAGGCCGCCCTGGAGAAAGAGGATGCTTTCAGTGCTGAGGAGCGCATGATCCTTCACCCGCTGAACCACGCGCAGGTGGCTGCCGTGCTGTTTGTCCCACCAGCTCGACTGAACACCAACTACAGATGAAGACAAGAAACAGCCGGCCTTGATCATTGGCTGGCCAGAGGACACGCAGGCAACCGACACGATCCAGAATGCTCAAAACACGGCAGCACAGCTGCACCTGGATATCGACATGAAAGACGCTTTCGTTCCAGGCATCAGCCAGAGGAAGATGAAGGATAATTCCGACGCCGCATCAGATGTCGGAATAATTCCTAATCTGATTCCCTTATGCTCCCTGTTATAGCTATACTATAACCCCCAACACCTTATTCCAATTATTAAGGCCCCCCATATTAGGGCTCTGAAGGCTTGCAGGGTTTAGGGTTCACGAAGCCCCAAAGGTCCATGCCTCATTATCGTATACTTCCCCAAATTCCCTGTATAGGAACTACTTTACGGCCCAAGTATTCAATATTTTGGTACATGGAAACCCTAAACCCTAAACTCTAAACCCTAAACCCTATACCCTAGGTATATGGACTCTTAGGGAATGATAACGCACAGGTTCCAGCCGCCAGCGCCGCCCACCTTGGCCGAGGCCACGGGAGGGTGGAACCCTCGCTGGACGATTCGGGTTTAGGGTTTAGGGTTTAGGGTTGCGGGTTTAGGGTTAGCGGAATAGGGTGTAGGGCTTTGGGGGTTGGGGTTGAGGGCTTTTGTCATGCAAAGCCCGAACTAAAGAAACATCGCGTAGAGAGTCTAGAGTCTAGAAGGATTCCGTGCAGGGAACTGACTCGCTTAGTAGGCCCTTTGGATATGTTTCTGTTTCTCCCTTATTGGGTTTAAGAGGCTCATCTTCGGGAATCTTTATCAGAGGGCTTTAAGTAGGGCCATCCAGCCAGGCCCTAAACCCGAAACCCCAAACCCCAGAGCCTAAAGCCTAAACCCTAAACCCTAAACCCTTTTCGAGCCAACTTCCAAAAACTCCTTTTGTGGTTCTTGTTCTCAGAGGCATCAGGAAGGTCTGATGCGAGGGTTTAAGAGTTCAGGGTGCGGCAGCTAGGGTCTAGGGTTCAGGGTTTCGGGGTTTAGGGTTTAGGGTTTAGGGTTTCGGGTTTAGGGTTTCGGGTTTAGGGGTTCATCGTTCGTGGAGTTTGCCTAGCTGCCTTCGGCGCGCCGCGTTGACCGGAAGCCTGCAGAAGGACAAAATGCTCGAGGAAGTCGGCCACGGGTTTGGGGTTTGGGGTTTGGGGTTTAGGGTTTAGGGTTTAGGGTTTAGGGTTAGGGTTTAGGGTCCTTCTTTTGGCAGCCCAAGAAGCAGTCCTTTCCAAACCCTCTTGTGGACTTTTCCGGTAGAGTAGAATCCGTTTAGTTGAGGGTGTCGAAAACAAGACCATTAAATTTGATGTGACCTAAGCCGCTAAACTGACGCCACATTTTCTAATGAAGGTTTGGGGTTTAGGGTCTAGGGTTTAGGGTTTATGGTTTAGGGTTTAGGGTTTAGGGTTTAGGGTGGCCCCTAACCACAAATCCCTGGCCAGATGCAGGCGAAGGCCCCGGCAGCACAAGAAGTCGAGGTCTTTGTTCGGGCGTCCCAGTCGAGGGTTTTTCTTCAGAATAAGGATTGGGATTAGGGTAACCCTGAACTAAACCCGTCGACCCTGAACCCTGAACCCTGAACTTTTTAGGGGGGCTTCCGAGAGTTTCGGGCTTTGGACAGTTTAGAACTTAATCCCTAAGCCCTGAGCCCTAAGCCCTGAGCCCTAAACCCTAAACCCTAAACCCCCTAAACCCCCTAAACCCTAAACCCTAAGCCCTAAACCCTCCCAAACCCTAAACCCTACACAGGCCAGTCCAAGGTTTCTGCTGTTGGGCGTGGGGCTGGTATCCCCGAGTCTGGCCTGAAGGCTGCAGTTCAGGGTTTAGGGTTTCGGGTTTAGGGTTTAGGGTTTAGGGTTTCGGGTTTAGGGTTTAGGGTTTAGGGCTGATGGTGTCGAGTCTGCATCCCTGAAGGGTGGAAGTTGCTGGTGAAACCGCAGAAATGGTACGAAGTCTTTATAGGCTTGGGAGCCCAGCGGCGCCCTTTGCCCTTTTTTCGTTCTGGGTTCCTATATAAAGTATCCAACAGAAAATGTACCGTTATGCCGTTATTCAGATATGGTTACTGGGCTACTAAGTAGGTGCATAGTTGAGGTAGCCAACCTGGGTGTCTTTCCGTCTTTGTCCTCAGCGCCCAATGAAGGGCGTAACTCCCACAACCCCAAACCCTAAACCCTGAACCCGCAAGAGTTGCAACCAGCTGCAGGTCACACTGGCCGGACGTTCGGGCAAAGGTCACGCCGCCTGCTTTCCACTGCGTAACAAGAGACTTTGTGCAAGACATCAGAGTTATCAGGGTGTTCTTGGCTTGTTTAGGATCCATGATCTAGAGATCCTATACTATCCCGAAAGTGACGAAGCACCTATATAATTCGGGTGATCGGGTAGTGGTCGGGGGGTTGCCGGAGCTGACGTGGGGAGGGGGTGGGGCGTGCGGGTAAAGGATCTCCCAAAATTATGCCCTGAGCTCGAAGCCCTCGGTGGGAGTAGTAGAGGATTCCAGGGCGCAACGGCCCTGATCAACTTATGGCACGCAAGGAATAATTATAGTGTAACGTAAAGAGTTCAAGGTTTTGATGAAATTATCCGAGCTAGCTTCGGCAGCAGTTAAATTACTGCCACCATGGCTTCGTGGCTGCGCAGCAGCTACCTTTGTTCCAGTTTGAAGGGTAGCTGTAGGTTCCATGGCTCCAATCGCCCTTCCAACCATGCCTGCAACCGAGAAGAGGAGGCGGGTAGTGTTGATCACGGTGGCATCCTGCGTGGCAACGCTGGCCGCGCAACCTTTGCACAGGGTCCGAATCTGGGTCCACCCCTTCATTCCCACCCCGGACCAGCATAGCAGGGTCTCCGTTCACGAGGCGATCCCATCTACACCTTGCGAACGGAATCTGCCGATTTCCCAGCCGCGGGTCGACCAGAATCTGCCGATTTCCAAGCCGCGGGTCGACCGGAATCTGCCGATTTCCGAGCCGCGGGTCGAACCTGAGCAGGTTGCAGCTCCGGCAGTACCAGAAGATCCTCCGGCTCCAGGCAGTTCCAGCGGAGTCCCAGTTCCAGCCGTTCCGAAAGGAAGGCGTGTTTCCAGAAGGGGGTTGGAGTGTCAGCTGTGTCCAGTCCGCGCGTACGTGGGGATGCTGATGTGGGATGAAAGCAGCGGGCATGAAGCTCCCAGGAGCCCTTGTGGACGTGAAGACGCCATGAAAGACGAACACAGCACGAAGGATTCTTGTGGTGAAGCGGTTCAAGCAGATACGGCGCAAGGGGATGGCACGTGGAATGTCCTGGGCTCATGTTTCATGGCCGCAGTCAGTGGTGGCATCGCAGCGCTGTGTGTGCAGCGCATGTTCCGACGGTACCAAACCGATCTTGCTCAGTTCCTAGGCAGGCCCGCGGGATATTTTTTTGGATATGTTATATACTTTCCCTTATGGGGATTAAGAGGATCACATCTAGGAATGTTTTTGAGAGGGCTTTAAGGGTCATCCCAGGTTTAGAGAGATCGACGTCTTCCTCATTGGTGCTGGCCTTGCGTTTGCCGCTTTCGGATGCCTGGATGACTTGGGCTTCGTGCCGGCGAAGGATCTGCACGTGATCCAGAAGGGTGCGGCAGCAGGAGCTGGCGGCTTTTACCTCGTCGCCAACAACTTTCGCCCAAGAAGGGCTTTCTGAGCATGACGAGGCCGGCTAGAAGCATCACCACGGATGGGAACCTCCGAGAAGAGGAGTCGAAGGAACGGATGCTGTATTCAGGAGCCTCCTCCCAATTGTCATTGCCCGCCCGCAGGCGCGAGAGAGGGGGACGCGCGCATTGCCCTGCACAGACCAAAACTTATTCAGCCAATGAAAAGTTTTCCATTGAATCTAATCATTGGGCGTCCTTGTCCTGATCTTGTTGTTGGAATCATTAACAAAGCTTGGCGGTTGCTAGAGAAGTAAGCAACAAAAACGGTTACCTGACCCTGGCACAGAGAACCGAGCTCGACCTGAACTCTAGACCCTAAACTCCCAAACCCTGCACGAACTAAGCCTGATCCTCTGATTCCTAAATCCTCCAAAGCTTCTTTGCATCCTGTTAGCCCAATTTACATCCTGCAAACACCGCTAAGTCACCCTAAACCCTAAACCGTCAACCCTAAACCCCAAACCCTAAACCCTAAACCCTAAACCCCAAACCCTAAACCCTAAACCCTAAACCCTAAACCCAAACCCTCAGCAGCCAGGTGGCTCCGTCACGAAGCCGACGAGCATCGAAGAGCTGGAGCGCATGGCGCCTCTGAGAAGTTGAGTGCTTGGAGGTTCATGGTGTTTAGGGTTTAGGGTCTAGGGTTCGGGGTTTAGGGTTTAGGGTTTAGGGTTCGGGGTTTAGGGTTTAGGGTTTAGGGTTTAGGGTTTAGGGTACTTATAACCCTATTAGGGCACTTAAGGGGCTTATAAGTGGGTTATAAGCACAGTTTTAATTGGTTCACAAGTACCATGAGCCTCCAAGTAGGGCTCCACAGGATGTTTGAGGATTTGCGGAGCTTTGGGGGGTTTAGGGTTTAGGGTTTAAGGGTTAAGGGTTAAGGGTTTAGGGTTTGGGGTTTAGGGCTTAGGGCTTAGGGTTTAGGTATTGGGGCAGGGTTTCGGGCTTGCTGGCTTGGGGAGTCGCAGGGTTTAAGGTTTTGGGCTTGGCAGGGAAGGAGTCGGCTCGTCATCAACCCTGTCAACTGAGAGCCCTCGATTAGTGCTTGGGGCTTAGGAATTTGTAGTGGCCGACCCTCTCTCGCGCTAGGGCACTGAGATAGTTTAGGGTTTCGGGTTTCGGGTTTTTTGAGGTTTTTGGGGTTGTAGGGGCCCCTAGAAGCCCTCAACCCGAAACCCCAAAAATCCTTTAGTGTTTAGGCTTTGAGGGTTGTTGGCTCAGGGAGCTTCGATGTTCAGCTTCGAAGTGATCCCCTCCCCTAAGCAAGAAAGGGTTTAGGGTTTGGGGTTTGGGGTTTAGGGTTTAGGGTTTGGGGTTTAGAGTTTAGGGTTTAGGGTTTAGGGTTTAGGGTTTAGGGTTTAGGGTTTAGGGTTTAGGGTTTAGGGTTTAGGGTTTGGGGTTTAGGGTTTAGGGTTTAGGGTTTGGGGTTTGGGGACAGGATCCTGAGCCCTGAACCCAACAGGTGCCAGTGTCCTTTGTGCCGGACGTGGTCCCCGAGCCCTTTGCCGACCACCTACTGCGCGCCTTCTTAGAGGAGGCAGGCCTCTGGGTATGTTTGGGGTTTAGGGTTTAGGGTTTAGGGTTTAGGGTTTAGGGTTTTGGGGTTTTTGGGGTTTAGGGTTTAGGGTTTAGGGTTTAGGGTTAGGGTTTTAGGGTTTAGGGTTAGGGGCATTGAAGTTCATAGGGCCTTTTCCTTAGCTTTGAGATTTTCAGTTTGCTTGTGCAGGTCCTTTTGGGGTTTCAGGTTAGCGATGGCGTGCTCTAGCATTGTAGCCCCCCCCCCCCCCCCCAAAGCCGAAGCAGTCTTGGGGAAAATGGGGTTTGGGGTTTGGGGTTTGGGGTTCAGGGTTTTGGGTAAGGCATGTCTTCCCCGATGTTCTTTCAGAGTTCTGCCAGGGCTTCTCTGGGTAAACCCTGCGGCTCTGAGCTCTACGAAGCCCAAAAGCCTGCGAGACCATCCTAACCTGTGACTAGATCCCGCAGACTCCCCGAGTTGCCTTGAGGAGGCATACATTTGGGCCCTTTTTCAGGGAGCACGGAGCACTTGCGCTGGCGCAGGTAAACTCGCGGCTTGCAGTTTGTGATACCCAAACCCTAACTCCAAACCATGGGCACTCTAAGAGGACACCCTCAAGTGTTGCGAGCCTACACAGCTTTTGAAGGTCCTTCATGCCCAAGGGTTTAGCTTTTAGGGTTTAGGGTTTAGGGGTTAGTTAGGGGTTAGGGGTTAGGGCCTAAGCCGCAAACCCGCAACCCTAGCTCTCTAAACCCATAGCATCTTCGGGTAGAAGCTGTTGGCATCCGCCAGGCCAAGTCGTGGCACAAATCCAAGCCGACGCCTTGACACCCGAGGGGGGGGGGGGGGGGTTAGGGTTGAGGGTTTAGGGTTTGGGGTTTAGGGTTTGGGGTTTAGGGTTTAGGGTTTAGGGTTTAGGGTTTAGGGGGGGTTGGGTTTTTTGTTGGTGAGCTTGGAGGGTACTTTGTTGCAGGAGTCTATCTTACTCTCCACCCGAGACTCTAAACCCTAAACCCTAAACCCTAAACCCTGAACCCTGAACCCTAAACCCTAAACCCTAAACCCTTGCTAACTGTTAACTCCCAATTGCCAATCACCCTGGCAGCAAAAAGGTTTAGATGGGCGGTTCTGTAAGTCTCTACCCTTTTCTGGATGGGCTATTGGGCTTTCATTTTCCGCTGATCAGCTTTATCAAGCGTCCTTTTGAGGGGATTCTTGGGTATGCTAGCACGTCGTGGTTCTTAGGGTTTAGGGTTTAGGGTTTAGGGTTTAGGGTTTAGGGTTTAGGGTTTAGGGTTTAGGGTTTAGGGAGTTAGCCTACAAATACCTCGGAATTACAGTATGGACTAGAGAGCCCACGAGTTTGAGAGTTGCTTCATGTCAATGTCATCAACATAGTCGGAGCCGCAATTATAGTCATGATTGCAAGCTTGTTATTCTTCTTGTTGCAGGTACAACCTAAACCCTAAACCCTAAACCCTAAACCCTAAACCCTAAACCCTAAACCCTAAAACCCTAAAACCCTAAAACCCTAAAACCCTAAAACCCTAAAACCCTAAAACCCTAAAACCCTAAAACCCTAAAACCCTAAAACCCTAAACCCTCAAACCCTAAAACCCTAAAACCCTAAAACCCTAAAACCCTAAAACCCTAAAACCCTAAAAACCCTAAAAAACCCTAAAACCCTAAAACCCTAAAACCCTAAAACCTAAAAACCCCCTAAAACCCTAAAACCCTAAACCCTAAAACCCTCAAACCTAAAACCCTAAAACCCTAAACCCTAAAACCCTAAAACCCTAAACCCTAAAAACCCTAAAACCCAAAAACCCTAAAACCCTAACCCTAAAACCCTAAACCCTAAAACCCTAAAAACCCTAAAACCCTAAAAAACCCTAAAACCCTAAAACCCTAAAACCCTAAAACCCTAAAACCCTAAAACCCCCTAAAACCCTAAAACCCTAAAACCCTAAAACCCTAAAACCCTAAAACCCTAAAACCTAAAACCCTAAAACCCTAAAACCCTAAAACCCTAAAACCCTAAAACCCTAAAACCCTAAAACCCTAAAACCCTAAAACCCTAAAACCCTAAAACCCTAAAACCCTAAAACCCTAAAACCCTAAACCCTAAACCCTAAAACCCTAAACCCTAAACCCTAAACCCTAAACCGGCCCAAAACCCTAAACCCTAAACCCTACACAGTAATCATCATCCTGTAAGGCTTAAGTTACGCAGCAGCTGCTGCTGCAGCCTCGGCTGCCTCATAGTGCCTGCCAGCATTCCTGTAAACCCAGGCGCTGGCTCTACGAACGCGAGATTGCGACTTGACGGCGAGGTTGTTTAGGTGTTAGGGTTTAGGGTTTTGGGTTTTGGGTTTTGGGTTTAGGGTTTAGGATTTAGGGTTTAGGGTTTAGGGTTTAGGGTTTAGGGTTGTTGACCCTGACCTCCCCCCAAGTGTGCCCGTTAAGATGCCTTGGGGTTGCAACCAGGTAACCCCAAACCCTAAACCCTGAACCCTAAAACCCTAGACCCTGCCAGGGAGGCCGTGCCTGCAGGGGGGTTTAGGTCCTTTAGGGTTTAGGGTTTAGGGTTTAGGGGTTAAAGGGTTTAGGGTTTAGGGCAGGAAACGGACCGGGTGTTGGGGTGTGTCGGGTTGTCGGGTTTGAGATGTTACAGGGCACCCGAAGCCCACATCCTCAAACTCAAGGCCCTAAAACCCCAAAGCCCAAAAGCCCAAAAGACCTTGTTTGAGGTTTAGGGTTTAGGGTTTAGGGTTTAGGGTTTGAGGTTTAGGGTTTAGGGTTTAGGGTTTAGGGTTTAGGGTTTAGGGTTTAGGGTTTAGGGTTTAGGGTTTAGGGTTTAGGGTTTAGGGTTTAGGGTTTAGGACCCTGAACCTGTCTTAGACCTGGACCATGAACAGGACCTGGCTGCACCAGGTGTCGGGGTCGTTTCTTAGTGGCTGAGTGAGTACACTTTACACTTTTTGGGATACTAGAATCTCCACAAAAAACCAAAAGTGTAGAGTTTTTTGTGCTTATGAACTCAGCAACTAAGGTTAAAAGGTTAAATATAGGGAATATAGGGGGCCTTAAGAGCTATAGGGGATCAGAATCATTTGCGCATCAGCCTGAGATGCTGCGCAGGGTGTGTGTGTGTGTGTGTGTGTGTGTTTCTTTTCTTCTTGTGTTTTTTCTTCATTTTTTTTGGTGGGGGGGGGGAATGTTGTTCTCTGGAACGCAGCATTGGCCTCACAAAACGGGGATGAAGCAACTTCATGCAAACCCTGAGTTTGTGCAATTCCCAACTGGAGAATGCCAAGTCAGGAGAGCCACCGTGTCGAGTCTTTTTTCCGCAGCTTGGTTGCGGGGGGGGGAGTGGGCAGGGTTGCCAGCAGACTCAGGTTCCGTGTCTGTACATCTTTAAGGATCCTGGGTTGTAGTGTCTCTAAGAAGTGAAGGCCGTGTCCTGCTTGCTGTTCTCTTCGGGGTTGGGACTTCATCGATATTTAGGTTAAGGGCGCTCTAAGCTTTGGGCTCACAGAGAGATGGCCTCTACAAACCCCTCTCTGGGTAGTACGGACCGTAAATCAGCCCTAAACTCCAAGCCCGCAACCCCAAAGCCGAAACCCTAATCCCCGGACCCGAAACGCCCTAAACCCTTTTTAAGGTTGTAAACCCGATGCCCAAGATGTCTCTTAAGAGTTTGAGGCTTCGTGGTCCTTGTAAGCCGAGTTGTTCAGGGACTTCTTCATTCCATGATGCCAAGGGTTTCAGGGTTTAGGGTTTAGGGTTTAGGGTTTAGGGTTTCATCCCATCAGGGCCAGGGTTTGGGGTGTAGGGTTTAAGGATTTCGGAACACCTGTAGGGCTGAGCTGCGGGAAGCTCTACGTTTTCAGCGGTTTTGGGGGGTGGGCACTGAGGATTCAACGACCAGGGCAGTGCCATCAGCAGCCACTGGGCGTGCAAAGCGGTGAGTTAGGCTCTCTGGGTTTAGGGTTTAGGGTTTAGGGTTTGGGGGCTTGGGGGCTTGGGGGCTTGGGGGCTTGGGGGCTTGGGGGCTTGGGGGCTTGGGGGCTTGGGGGCTTGGGGGCTTGGGGGCTTGGGGTCTAGGGTTTGGGGTTTAGGGCTTCGGGTTCCTTCATTTGTGGTCTCACGTCCGAACAAAGGTAGTAAACGAGGCAGGAACTTCAGACCCTGAAGCCAAGTAGCCGCTGTTGCCGGAGGAGCCCTGGAAAAACCTAGCAAGCGGGGTTTAGGGTTTAGGGTTTAGGGTTTAGGGTTTAGGGTGTAGGGCAAAGCCTATAGGACGAGGGCTCAAGATTTTGTCGGTTCAGGGTGCCGGTTTACAAGGTTGTCGAAGGTTTCGGGGGGTTCAGAACCCCATTCCCTGACTGAATCCTACACCCCAAAACCATCCAAAACCGAAATCCCAAGCCCCTGACCCTAACCCTAAACCCTAAACCCTAAACCCTAAACCCTAAACCCTAAACCCTAAACCCTAAACCCTAAACCCTAAACCCTAAACCCTGAACCCTAAACCCTAAACCCTAAACCCTTTCGGCGTCCGGTCACTTCGAGGCTCCGGCGGCTTCTCCCAGCGCTGGGAGCGCGGCGGCTTCGGGGACGACCTGCGGCACCTGCGTGGGCAGGCAGCCGTTGAAGTTGAGGGTTTAGGGTGTAGGGTTTCGGGTTTGGGGTTTGGGGTTTAGGGTTTAGGGTTTAGGGTTTAGGGTTTAGGGTTTAGGGTTTAGGGGTTTAGGGGTTTAGGGTTTAGGGTTTGGCGGGTTCAGGGTTTAGGGGGTACAGATTTACGGGTTTAAGGGTCTAAGGGTTTAAGGGTTTGGACTTCAGGTTCAAGGGCTCAAGGGTTCAAGGCTTCGAGGGTTTATGGTCCTCTGAGGGCAGGGAGGGCTTCGGGAAAGCAGTACTGAGGTGGAGGTCATAAGTTCTAACCCCTGAACCCTAGCTCAAGATGACCATAACCACAAAAGCCCAAGAGTTGGGAGGACGGTTTAGGGTTTAGGGTTTAGGGTTTAGGGTTTAGGGTTTAGGGTTTAGGGTTTAGGGTTTAGGGTTTCGTGTTTTATGGGTTGGAGCTTAGGGTCTTAGGTTCAGGGGCCTAGGAGTTTAGGGCTTAGGCTTAGGCTGCAGCTCCCCCTTTCGCTTGCAGACAGACAAGGAAGCAACGGTGCAAGGAATTTAAGCAGTTGAGGGTTCAGTGTGTTGAGAGCCGAGGATGCAGGAGGTTTTCATCGTTGGCAATATCATCCCTAAACCCTAAACCCTAAACCCTAAACCCTAAACCCTAAACCCTAATCCCCTCATAACCCCTGCAGGCGCGCCTATATTGGGATGTTGGGATCGGGGCAAGTCGGTGTGGTTCATTTTGAAGCTTTGTCGGTTAAAACGATAAATGGTCCTTTTGAACTTTGTGTTGTCTTTGTTCCCCAAACAATCTATTGTTGGGGTACTAAATTCATTTAAGGATTGCCAACATTCTGAGGACTATTGCCAGGTTCCTGGGTTCCTTGTCTCCCTTTGCCTCCCTTTGCCTCCCTTTGCCTCCCTTTGTCTCCCTTTGTCTCTCTTTGTCTCCCTTCATGTGGGTGGATTCGCCGGGTTGCCGTCCTCCTCGCCTCCGTTTGTCTCCCTTCGTCTCCCTTTGTCTCCCATCGTCTCCCGTCGTCTCCACTGTTTCTTGGACGTGCCGTTGATTGTTTGGGGTCTTCGGTGGTGTAATTTACATGAACCCCAAGGGAATGTCTGCGACGTATGGGGGATTCTCCAAGTGATGGTCCCTTTTGTGGTTACGCTAGAAAACTAAGGCGGCAAAGACAATTTTGGGTGACCATAATTTAGACAGGTGACCATATACTCTTATTCAATCTTATTCAAAGGGGAGCCCCAAACCCTAAACCCCAAACCCCAAACCCTGAACCCTAAGCCCTAAACTCTACACCCTAAACCCTAAACCCTAAACCCATCCTAAGATTCCAGGAAGGGTCGAGTGTTGGAGAGACTCCGAAGGTGGCTACAGCCGTGCAGCGAGCACGGAGTCAACTGCGGCAACACTGGCGCCAGCGAGGTGCGGTTTAGGGTTGAGGGTTGAGGGTTTAGGGTTTAGGGCTTAGGGCTTAGGGCTTAGGGTTCAGGGTTTAGGGTTTAGGGGTTAGGGCTTAGGGCTTAGGGATTAGGGTTTAGGGTGAACCCTCAACCCTACTAAACCTAACCACCACGTCTGCAAAAGCTCCTTAGGCCTCCCAGGCAAGCATCCGTCCACTCGCAGCCTAGTTTAAGGGAGCATAAGACAGTTATAAGACAATAGCATATATAGGGTCTAGGGTCTAGGGTTTAGGGTTTAGGGTTTAGGGTTTAGGGTTTAGGGTTTAGGGTTTAGGGTTAGGGTCTATAATGAGTTTATAGCTAGGACCCGGAGTAGGCCCTGATTTTCTTGTTTAGGGTTGGGGTTCCCCTAGAATCCCCTGAAAGCCAAAAAGGTACCCCTTTTGTTCCTAGGCTACTCCTGGGTCTAGATAGGAAGTCCGCGAGCCTCGGTGCCCTCACACCTTTTCTCTTTCGCACCCTGGCTCATCTGAACCTTAAACCCAGCAGCCTATTCTCAGCCCTAAACCCTAAACCCTAAAACCTTAAATTGCCTGTGTTTTGCTGTTCCCTGTTCAGGTGCTGCTGCTGCCGCGGATGCGCGCGAGACCCAGTACTGAAAGTTCAAGGGCTCAGGGGGGTTTGGGATTCCGCTCTGTGGTTTGCATTGTCTCAGGTTAATCTGGCCCATTTTTTTGCATGCACGGTGGCTCCCGTCAGATGGCACAGGCATAGATTTTGGCACGCCAAACCCTAAACCCTAAACCCTAAACCCTAAACCCCAAACCCCAAACCCCAAACCCTAAACCCCAAACCCTAAACCCCAAACCCTAAACCCTAAACCCTAAACCCCAAACCCCAAACCCCAAACCCCAACCCCCAAACCCTAAGATTCAGCACATTGGTGCACATCGAATCACACTGGGGGCTTGATTCAAGACGGTGGGTTTACTCGAGCAACGGGCGCTATACTGGTACATGAGTCACATTCATGTGTGAATGTGCTAGTGTATTGTTATATGAACAAGGGCGTTATACTGGTATATGAGTCATATTCATGTGTGAATGTGCTAGTGTATTGTTATATGAACAAAACATCTTGGTTGTTAGGTTTGCTTTACTCTCTGGTGCATTGGTTTCATGATTATGCTACCATACCTTTGATGGAAGCATGATGTTTGGACATGTGCTCTTGTTATATGATGTTACTAGATGATTCCCTTTATTGCGGTACTGCTTTTAAACATCAATCTGTACCTAGAGTGTTATCTTACTATCTTCTTTAAAGCATGATTTCAATGCTGATATATTCGTATGATAATACGTCAACACATAGTAAATGAACGTTCTTTGTCTTACTCCTTTTCTCATCTTCTCATGTTAGGAACCTAAACCCTAAACCCTAAACCCTAAACCCTAAACCCTAAACCCTAAACCCTAAACCCTAAACCCTAAACCCTAAACCCTAAACCCTAAACCCTAAACCCTAAACCCTAAACAAATTTTCAGGTGAAGGCCCGGGGTTCCTGGCCGCTGTTAAGTGTAACACAACCCTCGGAGGGCCTTAAAACCCGACGCCTTCACAGCTGAAACCGAGCTGCAGTTTGGTCGATTTAGGGTTTAGGGTTTAGGGTTCAGGGTTTAGGGTTTAGGGTTTAGGGTTTAGGGTTTAGGGTTTAGGGTTTCGAGTTTAGGGTTCAGGGATCAACCCCAACGCATAAGCCGGCACCCCTAGACCCTAGCCCCTTCAACCCTAAGCCCTTAAACCCCCCAAACCTCTAAGCCCCTAGAACCCTTAGAACCCCTAAGCCCCGAAACCCCTAAACCTCATGTCCTCACTGAGCCCAAGGCCCTCAAAACCCTTAACCCTGCACCCTAAACCCCAAACCCGAAGCCCTAAGCCCTAAGCCCTAAACCCTAAACCCTGAACCCTAAACCTTAAACCCTAAACCCTAAACCCTAAACCCTAAACCCTAAACCCTAAACCCTAAACCCTAAACCCTAAACCCTAAACCCTAAACCCTAAACCCTAAACCCTAAACCCTAAACCCTATGCCCTGGCCGCCCCATGAAGGCCCATCCCTGAAGATGCAGGCCGTTGACGAAACACGAGCTGGCACAGGAGACAGCAGCTTGCTGCGTTTAGGGTTTAGGATTTAGGGTTTAGGGTTTAGGGTTTAGGGTTTAGGGGTTTAAGGGTTTAAGGGTTTAGGGGTTTAAGGGTTTAAGGGTTTAAGGGCTTAAGGGCTTAAGGGTTTGAACTTTAGGGTTTAGGGGTTGTGAGGATTTTGCGGCTTTGTGATGGGGCACTATGCTTTGAGGGCTCAATTTGTGTTTTTGCGTGACGTGTATTGCACCTAGATGCGTTGAGAGAAATTTCGGCACTGGCTAGCCGCTAACAAAACGTTAAGTCCTTACATCCTCAATACCCCCAAAGCCTACACCTCACAGCCTTACCCCCCCCCCCCCCCCCCTACCTCAAATTCTCGCCTTGACCCCCCCTCCTCCCCAAGACTCCAAGACAAAAGGACCAAGTGAACCCCAAAACTATACCCTACACTACCAGTATCTCTACACAGGGGCATATGAAACCCTAACCCTACACCCTAAACCCCAAACCCTAAACCCTAAACCCTAAACCACAGCATCTTTGTGCTCATGCAGTGCGTAAGGGATGGAGCCCCCAGGTGGCCTTAGCCAGCCGTGGGCAGCGGCTCAACGCACAGAGCATAGCCGCTTGCACTGCATGGGCCCTAAACCCTAAACCCTAAACCCTAAACCCTAAACCCTAAACCCTAAACCCTAAACCCTAAACCCTAAACCCTAAAGCTAAACCCTAAACCCTGAACCCTAAACCCTAAACACTAAACCCTAAACCCTAAACCCTAACCCTAACCCTAAACCCTAAACCCCAAGAGTTCCTGGACCTGATCCTTTCATGTTGTTGAAGGGCGTTCACGCTTCGCGCCTGAGGCGTGAGGATCTCAGGTTCCTTGATTTGCTACTAACTGCAGAAGAACCAATAAGACATATTCTTCCATATTAAGGAGAACATAGGGCTTGTTTTATTATCTTATTCTTTTGGGTTTCTTAAGCTAATTGCTGAAGAACCCCGAACAAATAAAACATGTTCTTCCATATTAAGGGGGAATATAGGGCTTGTTTTATTATCTTATTCTTTTGGGTTTCTTAAGCTAATTGCTGAAGAACCCCGAACAAATAAAACATATTCTTCCACATTAAGGGGGAATATAGGGCTTGTTTTGTTATCTTATTCTTTTGGGCTTCTAAAGCGAATGGTAGTTTAGGGTTGAGGAATGGGGGCTTGAGGCTTTCAGGGTGTTGGTGTTGTCGGGCCTTTCTGGGTGCAGCGCTTCAGGGTTCAGGGTTCAGGGTTCAGGGTTCAGGGTTCAGGGTTCAGGGTTTAGGGTTTAGGGTTTAGGGTTTAGGGTTTAGGGTTTAGGGTTTAGGGTTAGGGTTGTAGCAAGCTTGAGCTTTCTTTGGGCAGGCGTGAAGTCGCAGGCAGGGGTTGACCGCTTCCCTAAACCCTAAACCCTAAACCCTCAACCCTAAACCCTAAACCCTAAACCCTAAACCCTAAACCCTAAACCTCAAGACCCCCCCCACTTCAACTGGTGCCGATGGGTTTGCAAACCGACGCAGTTGAGGAATGGCTGGCCACTGGGCAGAAGAAGATCATTGTTGAGTGTGACCCTAAACCTTCAGGGTTTCGGGTTTAGGGTTTTGGTTTAGGGTTTTAGGGACCCAAAACCCTAAATCCTGCATCGGGGTTGATCATAACGATGCACCCCTTTTTGGGTGCGTGGAAAATAGAAGGGCTCGTCGATACCAGACGGGAAGGGGAATCTACCGTTTGACCTTAGCCCTAAACCCTAAACCCTGAACCCTGAACCCTGAAGCCTAAACCCTAAACCCTAAACCCTAAACCCTAAACCCTAAACCCTAAACCCTGAACCCTGAACCCTGAACCCTAAACCCTGAACCCTGAACCCTCAACCCACACCCAGTCCCGGTGAGGGCTTTTAGGATTTGAGGGCTCTTTTCAGGTGCGGGTTAGGGCTCTCTTCAGGTGTGGGTTTAGGGTTCAGGGTGTCGGGTTCAGCAAGCTAGCAGAGTGCGGGGATCAAGCACATCGCTGACCAGAAGATTGGCCTGCAAAAGCGCATCGATATGGCCAAGGAATCCCTTAGGATGCTTTTGCAAGAGATGATTGCACTCAATGAGCAAGCAGAAAAGACACAAAAGGCAGTTGAAGCGAGGTCAACCTCAACGAGGATCAAGAGAAGAAGCTCGGAGAAGCCCTCCCGGGACCTCAGGCCCAACAGCTTCGAGACTCGGTGTGTGGGGCCTGAAACCCGTGCCA
The DNA here is from genome assembly GCA_905221605.1 of Symbiodinium natans. NCBI lineage: Eukaryota > Dinophyceae > Suessiales > Symbiodiniaceae > Symbiodinium > Symbiodinium natans. The sequence continues at coordinate 427,884 of CAJNDS010002601.1, read as the reverse complement.
ATCTGCTGGGAAAAGATTGTCCACAAGATTTTCATTTTAACCCCCCCCCCCCCCTCCCCAGTGTTTGCGTACTCTCTTGTCTTTGTGTTGAAGGTTCCCTGTTTCAAATCCCAGTATATAGGGCCTAAACCCAAAAGGCAAAAGCCAAAAAACCCAAACCACAAACCCTAGCCCTAAGCCCTAAACCCTAAACCCTAGACCCTAGACCCTCATTGTCAGTCTCAGTAAGCCCAAAGAGGAGAAGAGTAACGCTGATTCTTCACAGGGGGTTTCCGAGAATAGGGGTACACTTTTTTTTTTTTTTTTTTTGGGGGGGGGGGGGGGGGGGTCCCGTTTAGGGGATTCTATTCTATTTGGGGTATTAACGGGGTGCCCCCTATGTTTTTGGAAGTGCAAATTTTCACAGTACATGTCACCCCTTACTGTGGCACCTTGCCTGCTTTAAAGGGTTCTGACGTATGGGCCCTTGGGTTGTATATAAGGGGGTACAGAAGCGTTCCCTTGTTAAAGGGCCCAGATTCAGGGACCATGTAACTACCCCAAGACCCTAAGACCCTAAGACCCTAAGACCCTAAGACCCTAAGACCCTAAGACCCTAAGACCCTAAGACCCTAAGACCCTAAGACCCTAAGACCCTAAGACCCTAAGACCCTAGACCCTACACCCTAAACCCCAAACCCCAAACCCCAAACCCTAAACCCTAAACCCTTAACCCTTAACCCTTAACCCTAAACTTAACCACAAGTTTCTTTGGAGCCTCGGAGGCGTGTGCGGGGGCGTTTAGGAACTCAACTCATAGCCTTGAAGGTTCCCCACGTGGCCGGAAGACCTTTCACACCCTAAACCCTAAGCCTAAACCCTAAACCCTAAACCCTAAACCCTAAACCCTTTGAAGCCCTAAACCCTAAACCCTATGACCTTGGGGCACAGCTGGAACGACTTCAATTCCTCAATCGGGAGCCGTTGGATGTTGCTCCAAGCGGGTTCGTCTGGTTCAGGGTTTAGGGTCAGAATCAGTCAGAACATGTCACCCTAAACCCTAAACCCTAAACCCTAAACCCTAAACCCCAAACCCTAAACCCTAAACCCTAAACCCTAAACCCTAAACCCTAAACCCTAAACCCTAAACCCTAAACCCTAAACCCTAACCTAAACCCTAAACCCTAAACCCTAAACCCTAAACCCTAAACCCTAAACCCTAAACCCTAAACCCTAAACCCTAAACCCTAACCCTAAACCCTAAACCCTAAACCCTAAACCCTAAACCCTACACCCTACACCCTACCCTAAACCCAATAAATGCTAAGCCTGAGCCATCTCAACTGTTGGAGGGCCTCAGCCTCCTAACGCCTGAAACCCCTAAACCTGGAACCCTAAATCCCAGACCCGTACACCCCAAACCCTACAAGCACCTAGGCTTCAAGAGTTGAGCCTTCTGGGTTTTACCCGAAACCCGAAACCCGAAACCCTCAACACTAAACCCTAAACCCTACACCGCTTCCACCCAAAGGTGCGCTACGCGCAGAGCTACGCCACGAAGTCCTGGCGTTGGGAGCCCAACTTTGTTGTGGCCAACCTCTACCAAGATCAGGACTCAGGTTTAGGGGTTTAGGGTTTAGATTCACTCCCGTGGGTCAGTGCTGGTTGTTATTGTTTTTGATATTTTGTTCGTGTTACAAATGTGACTAGTCTGTTTTGTTATTTCGATGTGGTGTTTCGTCTTGATCATATATGCACATAGTTCTTACGTATGCGTATATGTATGCATGTATTCAACATATGTTCCATGTAATATTTTAGACTATTGCTGCATGGTCATCATGGTGATGTTCGGGATTTTTGTAACCTATGATTTTTGTTGTTTAGTACAGTTCCGGCTAGTTGCTGATGTAGGCTTGAGGGCTTTCGATGGTTTGTTTCAGCCATACGCGTAGACGTTCTCTGACGTCAGCCCCGAAACACCGGCTGGTGGTCTGAGGAAGTTCCTTGTTAACCCAGTGGTGCCCTTTTCCCTTTTTTTGGGCTTAAGGTTCCCGTATAAAGTAACCAACCTCAAAAGGGGCGCCCTTATTGTGATGTGGTTGCTGGGCTACAAAAGCTTCTTCTCGGGCTCAAGGCTGTGCAAGGGTGCTTCCGGAGATGGATCTGAGCAGAAAGCGCTGCACCCCTAAGCACCGAAACTCGCAACTCTCAAGCCTAAACCCTAACGTTTTGCATCCCTAAACCCCTAATTTCTATCTGCTTTTCAATCCCTACAGCCCTAAACCGTCAACCTTAAACTCTAAGCTTCTAAATCCCTAAGCCCCTTAACCCTCGAATCTCAACTCTCAGCTTCGAACTCCCTAAACCCCAAAACCCCTAATTCAAGTCAATCCCTAAATCCCTAAACCCAAACCCTCCTCTTGTTTTATGATGAGTATGATGAGGATTATCTTTAGGAATTTGATCAAGCAAGATGAGGGTTTTTCGATGCTAGAAGCCCTGCAAGCAGAAATTATGTGTGCTTGGGCCCTAAACCCTAAACCCTAAACCCTAAACCCTAATCCCTAAAGCGAGAGGATGACTTCCTGGGTGCACACAGTGATCCGGTGGATGTGACAATGGTCTCAAGAAGAGGGTTGTGTGTTTGGGAGCTGCGGTTGAGGGTTTAGGGTTGAGGGTTTAAGGCTTAGGTTTAAGGGTGTAGGGCTCTTGTATGGTATGGAGTGCCGGAGGTTGCGAGGCCTTTTCTGCATCTTCAAGAGTTGAAGTGACTTTTCGGTGGGTTCTTGTGATCTAATTATGGGCGATTGTTGCAAACTCGGTTCTGAAAAACAATGTGCAAGCCACGTGAGTTTTGACAGCCGAAGACCCCAATACAAGCACATACAAGCCTCGAACGCTTGACCCAAGATTCGAAGGTCTCAGCCATCAAAGCCATTTAGAACAGACTCGCCCAAGATGTGCATCAACCCCCATAGGGGTACCATATTGCGATCCTTATTTTGAGGGAATCCGGTTCCTAAACCCTGAACCCTACACCCTAAACCCTAAAACCCTAAACCCCAAACCCCAAACCCTGAACCCCGTATTTTCGTAAAGCCCCCCCTAACCCTAAACCCTAAACCCTAAACCCTAAACCCTAAACCCTAAACCCTAAACCCTAAACCCTAAACCCTAAACCCTAAACCCTAAACCCTAACCCTAAACCCTTAAGGATCGGCCCCTTTGCCATCATCGCTTCGCTCACGTTCGGCGCGGCGCGACAGCGCTGCGGCCGGAGATGATGGGTGGCTTTTCCAGTTTCGGGTTTAGGGTTTAGGGTTTAGGGAAACCCTAAACCCGAAACTTTCAGAGTTGTGGGTTTACGGGATCGGAGTTCTCTATAGCCTCGGGGTCTAGGATTTAGGGCTTATGGGGCTTGGGAGGTTGAAGGGTTGTAATTAGGCTTGGGTTCAGAGGTAAGGGGTTCTGGGTTTAGTGTTCGAGGGCTTGTAGGGCTTGTCGTAGTAGTAGAGTAGGTAACCTTTAACCTTTTTGGGGTAATATTAACCCCTTATAATCCCAAAGGTTTAACCTTTAGTTCCCTTAGGCACTGGACAACTAAACTGTCGGGTGTAGCGTAAAAGTCTTAGGGTATGCTATGCTGTATAGGGTTTAGGGTTTAGGGTTTAGGGTTTAGGGCTGTCCCCAGGTTCCGGATGAAGCCCACAGGCACAGTGCGCTGCGATGAAGGCAGCTTGGTTTGGGGTTTTGGGTTTTGGGTTTTGGGTTTCGGGTTTAGGCCTTAGGGTTTAGGGGTTTAGGGGTTTCGGGGTTTAGGGGTTTAACAGGTTTTAGGGGTTAAGGGATTGAGGAGTTGAGGGGTTAGGGGTTTCGGGGTTTAGGGTGTAAGGTTTAGGGGTTTAGTGATTTCGGGGTTTAGGGGTTTAGGGGTTTAGGGGTTGAGGGATTAGAGATTTAGCCTTAAGTGATAGGGGTAACGGCCTCGGGGGTATCGAGGCAAAGCTCTTTGAGCGGCGGTTGTTGCATGTAGTGGTTTCTGTGTTTCTTTTGGCATTACGAAGCACAAAGATCCCCCCCCAAAAAAAAATAATAAAATAAAAAAACAAACCCTAAACCCTAAACCCCAAATCCCCCCCAAAAAAAAAAACAAAAAACAAAACTGGGGTTACCTCTGGTCCTGGGGCTGATTATAGGCTGTATGGATAAGGCTTCACCGGTTTGGGCTTAAGCCTTATCGGGTTCCTTGAAAGGGCTCACATCCCACTTTCCTAAAGCCTATGGAAAGCCTCAAGGGCCGACCTGCAAAAGCCTAAATCGTAAAAAGCCCAACGGCCCAAATCCAAACCGGGACCCGCCGATTTAGGGCTCCACCCTGGAGGCCTGAACCTCAACTCCTGAACGTCTTTTGGTGGCTGTCGAGCCGAGGAAGCAAGTCAAGGGCGTGCGGTACTTCACAGAGCGGAGTCAGTACAGGTTGCTGCTGGATGGAGTAGCAGGCTCAAACAATCAGTAGCCAAGCCATGTAGCATGTCCGTTAATGCAGAAGGCCTAGCACCCCGAAACTCTCAGCTTCAAAGCCTGATGTTGAAAGTCATTGATGTGCTAGCTCACCCCTAAACCCCAAGCCCTAAATCCTAAACCCTGAACCCTAAACCCTAAACCTTAAACCCCTTGTTCGTTGGCAGGCCGGATCACTTCCTTCAGCATCCGGCTACCGCACAACAGCCTGCTAGTTCCCGGGTCAGACAGGGGGGGGTCTCAGGGGCCCGATGTCCCTTGGTAGCCCTAAACCCGAAACCCTAAGCCCTAAACCAAAACCTAAACCCTATAAACCCTAAACCCTTTTTTGCCCTTGTTGGCCGGTTCCCGTATCCTTGCCAAGCCCTGAACCCGAAGGCCTAAGCAGCCCAAACCCAGGTTTGGGGTTTCGGGCGCAGGGTAAACCCGTAAGACCCTAGACCCTAAACTTTGAGGCTGTTCGGGTTTTTGGGTTGTGGCGCCCAAGTGCAGCTGGGGTTCGGAGTTAAAGTTTTGGAAATCTAATTCTTACGGGCCAGAGGCCCCGGGCTTTGTATGATTTAGGGTTTAGGGTTTAGGGTTTAGGGTTTAGAGTGTAGGGAAGCCCTTGCTTGAAATGGGGCCCAAGCTCCTCAGGGCTTAGGGCTTCGGGTGTAGGGCGTTTTTTTTGGGGGGGTGTAGGGCCGCCATACGAGGCAGCTGACCCAAAGAGCCCAACACCCTCGATTAAGGAACATACCTTGAATCAGACTAAGAGGTCTATTCCTCAATTCAGGGGTCTATTTGTGGAAACCCTAAACCCTAAACCCTAAACCCTAAACCCTAAACCCTAAACCCTAAACCCTAAACCCTAAACCCTAAACCCTAAACCCTAAACCCTAAACCCTAAACCTGGACATGGCAAGCCTGCGCGTTCTCTCCATCCTATCTGCACACTGTGGCCGCGATGCGAAGCCGCGGAGCAACATGCCATGCTGACACGCGCTGATCTGCATAACTGTCTAGTTCTTAGTAGGGAATGAGGGAATGAGGGTCCCATACATACCCTTTAAGGGATTATATAGGGCCCTCATTCCCTCATGCCCTACTCAGAGCCAGCCAGATAAATGGCAGGTTTTGAGGGGCTTTGGACCTTTTGATGATCTGGTTCGCTCTGCAGCTGAACGCCTTGGATGTCACAGGTTTCCAATGCCCAAAGCACAGGGCGATTTACCTTGTCCTCATCTCTGATGTGAGGCATGTTGGGTGGCAGCTTGAATCTTTGCCTGTCTCCACGCTCAGCGCTGCTTTCCCCCCCTGGCCCCCCCGCCTCTACCCCCCACTCCCCCACCCCTAGAAGCCTTAGTTCCTAATCTACACTGCCATGACCGCTTTAACCCTAGACCCAAGCCCTATAAACCTTAATCGCTGAGCCCTAAGCTTGTAGACCCGACAAACTCCATGCCCAGAAACCTTGCCTGTACCAATCTCAGGTTTGCTGGGAAGGCTTCCAGGAGTTCTGGCGGCACGAGGCACGATCGAAGAGGAGCTTTGCAGAGGGTTTAGGGGTCTAGGGTTTTAGGGACTAGGGGTTCAGGGGTTGAGGGTTTTAGGGTTTAGGGTTTTAGGGTTTTAGGGTTTTAGGGTTTTAGGGTTTTAGGGTTTTAGGGTTTTGGGGTTTTAGGGTTTTAGGGTTTTAGGGTTTCGGATACTTCGGGCTTACCGGGTTATGGGCTTAGGCCGCGCAGCATCGAACTTTGGGTTTCGAGATGGCAGGCAGGCCTCTTGACTGCTTGACTGGGGCTTTGGGCTTAGGGGTTTAGAGTTTAAGGTTCAGGCTTCAGGGTTTATCTATGAGGTTTTTCTGGGATGAAGTGAGATAGGGGTTTAGGGTTTAAGGTTTAGGGCTCAGGGGTTTAGAGTTTAAGGTTTAGGGTTCAGGGTTTAGGGTTTTGGGGTCCGGGGGTTACAAGCTTTTAGGGCGGCTCAAAGGCGCCAAAAGGGGTTTAGGGTTTAGGGTTTAGTGTTTAGGGTTTAGGGTATAGGGTTTAGTGGGGCTTGATGGGGGTTTGGGGGATGGGTTTGTGGTCGGGGTCGGGGAGTGCAAGGGCAGCAACGCAGGTGCCCAAAGACAACGGCCTCAAGACCCACGCCATCGGCGGAAGGCGGGACCCACCCTAAACCCTAAACCCTAAACCTTAAACCCCAGACCCTAAACCCTAAACCCTAAACCCTAAACCCTAAACCCTAAACCCTAAACCCCCAGCTATTGACCTTATGGAGCCCGACGAGCCCTGTGAGACCTGTGAAGCCTATGAAGCTTGTGAGCCCGAGACATCCAATCGCCCTTGCCGACCTAGCCCTAAACCCTAAACCCTAAACCCTAAACCCTAAACCCTAAACCCTAAACCCTAAACCCTAAACCCTAAACGTTGGTTTGTTTGTTTTCTTTGTTTTTTTTGTTCGGGGCTTGTTTAGAGTTTAGGGTTTAGGGTTTAGGGTTCAGGGTTCAGGGTTTAGGGTTTAGGGTTTAGGGTTTGGGGTCTGATGCTTTGTTTGCCCGCTTTGATTCGAAGGGGGCAGGAAGACGGCCACGGTAAGACATATTGGTCCCCAGGCTGAGGGCACCACTCTAAACTCTGAACTCTAAACCCTAAACCCTAAACCCTACACCCTACACCCTACACCCTACACCCTACACCCTACACCCTACACCCTACACCCTACACCCTACACCCTAACCGGGGTCCTGGGCTGAGGGTGCTCGTTTCATAATCCACTAGTTGCTTAGCCAGGGCAGTGCTTATCCCAAGTTTATGTCCGCTTGGTTCCCGAAACCCGAACCCTTGGTTTGGGTACCCAAAGGCCACCTGAGGCTCCAGCCGGTTTGAGGGCTCAAGGGTCAGGGCAATTCTATGCTTTACGAGTTGCTATGTACGAGTTGCTAGGAGCTTTGGGGGGGTGCTCTCTTCCCTTCTTCCTTTGCAGAATCCACGCCACACCCAAGTGGGTCCCTTCATTACAAAAATGACTGCCGGGCTTCCTATTTTGAGAATGAAGGGTAGAAAGGATTTTTGGGGGGGGACTTGAGGCCTGGTTGGGGTTTAGGGGTGTAAGGGCCTTTGGATTGCGGGGTCTAGGCCCTAAGCTTAACGCCCGCTTCTGCAAGAACCTGAAGGTTGCGGGGCTGGTGGAGGGGTGTCCCCTAACCCTTTCAACACAACCCTCAAATCGCCTTACACACTAAGCCCCGAACTAACCCCCCTTACATGCCTAAGCCTTACCATAAGAAGCCCTTGGAGAAGCCCCTCGTTCAAGGGCTTAGAAGCTCCCTCTACCTGAGAACTGCCCCTTCCTGAAGGGTTCAAGGTTCAGGGCTTCGCCATGCGGCGGAAACCTCTACGTAAATCTGGCATCCCCACCTGTGCGCCAAGTCGCCGGAGAAGCTTGCGACCGACCGCAGGTCTCTGCCAATAACTTTCTGAAGAATTTGTTGTTAGGGTTTAGGGTTTAGGGTTTAGGGTTTAGGGTTTAGGGTTTAGGGTTTAGGGTTTAGGGTTTAGGGTTTAGGGTTTAGGGTTTAGGGTTTAGGGTTTAGGGTTTAGGGTTTAGGGTTTAGGGTTTAGGGTTTAAAACCCAGCGGCAGGGACTTGCTACTTTTCCTGGAACAAGGCCTTGCACGTGTTTTGCACGCAACTACCTCCTCGCCATGGCCAGGGACCAGGGAAACAAGGCGAAGCAGGACTATAAGCAGGACTAAGTTTCACCTGTTTAGGGTTTAGGGTTTAGGGTTTAGGGTTCAGGGTTTAGGGTTTAGGGTTTAGGGTTTAGGGTTTAGGGTGAGCAGGTGCCCTGAACGGGTGCCCTTGCCACGTAGGCAAGCGTGCGACGGAGTGCGTACACTGCACTGCCCTAAACCCTAAACCCGAAACCCTAAACCCAAAAGCTGACTTGGGGCAGGGGCTCAAGTTGACTGTTGCCAGGTCGCGCCTGAACTTCACTTTCCGAAAATCAGCGGCCTTGCTCAAGATGTGCTCAGGGCAAGCCCGATGTAGGTTTTTGGGTTTAGGGTTTAGAGTTTAGGGTTTAGGGTTTAGGGTTTAGGGTTTAGGGTGTAGGGGCTGCAGCCTTCCTCAAGATGCGCTGAGGGTGTGGGGGTTTCCAGGCATCAGGATTCAGAGCTCCGTCGAGTTGAGAGGGGGTTTGCACGAAGTGGGTAGGCCTGTAGAATTTGTCCTACACCCTAGGTTTAGGGTTTCGGGTTTGGGGTTTTGGGGTTTAGGGTTTTGGGTTTAGGGCCTATCGTTAACGGCAGGGACGATGCAACATGCTTTAGAAGCTTTTCGGGTTTAGGGTTCAGGGTTTAGGGTTCTTGCCTAGACATGATCGCACAAAGCTGCTGATGACGATGTCCTTCATCCGAGCCCGTGCTGAGATGCTGGAGTAGGGTTCCCAAGCCCTAAACCCTAAACCCTAAACCCTAAACCCTAAACCCTAAACCCTAAACCCTAAACCCTAAACCCCTAAACCCGAAACCCTAAACCCTAAACCCTAAACTCACACTACCAGGGCGTGGGTTTCGGGAAGTCTTTCTGCAGCCACTGAAGAGCTCTCTAGCTTATGGACACCGAAGCCACTAACCCACCCAGGCCTGGCCTAAATCCGAGAAGTAGCCCTTAGACCCCATTTAAAGCCTAAATCCGAGAATGAATCCTAAACCATAAGCCCCAGGTACAACCTTAAGCCCTAAACCCTAAACCCTAAGCCCTAAGCCCTAAACCCCAAACCCCAAACCCTAAACCCTAAACCCTAAACCCTAAACCCTAAACCCTAAACCCTAAACCCTAAACCCTAAACCCTAAACCCTAAACCCTAAACCCTAAACCCTAAACCCTAAACCCTAAACCCTAAACCCTAAACCCGACCCTAAACCCTAAACCCTAAACCCTAAACCCTAAACCCTAAACCCTAAGCCCTAGAAATGAACCTAAACCCATCGCTCGCCTCCCTCACCTCCCCAACCGAGGTGGGAGCCGTTTTTGCGAGAAGGCCGGAGGTTGGCGTCTTTATGTAGGGTTTAGGGTTTAGGGTTTAGGGTTTAGGGTTTAGGGTTTAGGTTTCAGGGTTCAGGGTTCAGGGTTCAGGGTTCAGGGTTCAGGGTTCAGGGTGCATGCAGGGTTCAGGGTTTAGGGTTTCGGGTTTGGGGGTTTAGGGTTTAGGGTTCAGGGCTTAGGGTTTAGGGTTTGGGGGTTCAGGGTCCAGGGTTTAGGGTTTATAGGGTTGAGGGCTTGAGGTTGCGGGGTTAGGGTCTCGGGGGTCAAGGTGTGGGTTTGAGAGTTTAACCGTGTAGGGTTTTCAGGGTTGAGGGTTTAGGGTTTTTGGGGTTTAGGGTTAGGGTTTTTGGGGCTTAGGGTTTAGAGTGTAAGGTTGGAGGATGACCGCCGCAGGCCGTTTTGCCACTGCGGCCGGAAAACGGACCTGAAGCCTGCCTGATGCTCGGTGACTGTGTTTAGTGTTTAGAGTTTAGGGTTTTATAGGACTTGGGCTTTAGGGTTTAGGATTTGGGTTTAGGGTTTAGGGTTTGGGGTTTCGGGTTTAGGGTTTAAGGTTTAGGGTTTAGGGTTTAGGCTTTAGGGTTTAGGGTTTAGGGTTTGATCCTTGGCGCCCTTATGGCGTCTCTGGCGGCACAAGTTGTGCTTCGCGTAGTGGGCACGGAGCCCAGATGCCTAAGCTGAACTAAGCCCGAAGCCCTAAGCCTTTTTTTGCCCTAAGCCCTTAGCCCTTAAGCCCTGAACCCTAAACCCTAAGCCCTCAGCCCTATGCCCTAGGCCCGTAAGTACTTAAGCCCGAAACCCGAAACCCAAAGCTCTAAGCCCCAAATCCGAAACTTACTCCCGAACCGCAGTTATACCCTAAGCAACCAAGACAAAGACCAACGCCAGGGCTTTCAAGCCCAAAACCCTAAACCCCAAACCCTAAACCGTAATTAAACCCCAAACCCCAAACCCCAAACCCCAAACCCCAAACCCCAAACCCTAGGGCCTTCAAGCCCTAAACCCTAAACCGTAAACCCTAAACCTAAACCTTAAACCCCAAACCCCAAACCCTACACCCCAAACCCCAAACCCGAAACCCGCAAGGTGCTCAAAGAGTCCTCCAAGAATCGCGGCCGATATTTCTGGTCATGCCGCAACCCCCGAGTCAAGAGCCTCGGCTTTTGCAGGGTTTAGGGTGTAGGGTGTAGGGTTTAGGGTTTAGGGGGTTCAGGGTGTAAAGGTGTAGGGTTTAGGGCTTAAGGTTAGTACAACTCAGAGAGAATCTGTCAAGGTCTTTGCGCGATTATCCCGATTCAATTGAGGGGGGGGTGTTCGATCTTGTTTAAACCCGTAAACCCCAGGGCTCTAGGGATTCAGGGCAGGGTCAGGAGGGGGCTTCGGGGTCCCTTTCTGACCCCTCAGTTTCCAGAAGCGACGCTTTTGCCCGTAGGCTTGAAGACGGCGAAGTAAGCCTCAACACTGCAGCCGAAAAAAAAACATGCCAAGACAAAGTTGGAGAGACTGCAGGAAGGGCGTGTACCGCACCTGCGACTTCTTCAAGTGGGATGACGAACTGATCAAGGAGACCTTTAAGCCTTGTTATACAGGGTTCAGGGTTCAGGGGACGTCTCTGGCTTGGAAGTTCACTCTCTGGGTGTTACGGTAGGGGTGGGGCTGCTGTTTTTTTGGTGCCACGCCTCTCCGTTGAGGGTTTAGTCTTTAGGGTTTAATTCGGGTTTAGGCTGGAAGAAGGCACGTACGGGTTGATCCCTTTCGGGTGTGTGTGTGTGTGTGTGTGTGCGTGCAATCACTCCGACTCTCACCGCAAGGCTCCCCCAAAGCTCGAAACTCCACTTTCCTGAAACCCAAAGCCCTTCAAACTCTACCACCAAGACTCCGAACCCTGGGCTTCAAAACGCAAACCCCCAAAAACCTTCGAAACCCTTAGCTCAGCACCCTAAACCCCAAACACCCAAACCGCAAACCCTAAACCCCAAACCCCAAACCCTAAAACCCAAACCCCAAACCCTAAACCCTAAACCCTAAACCCCAAAACCCTAACCCTAAACCCTAAACCCTAAACCCTAAACCCTAAACCCTAAACCCTAAACCCTAAACCCTAAACCCTAAACCCTAAACCCTAAACCCTAAACCCTAAACCCGAACTCGAACTAGTTTGGGTAAGCAATAGAACAGGAGCCTCCTCCCGCACGCGGGGCCGTGGCGCCAGCGCCATCGGCAACCTCCCGGGTTGTTGAAGTCCCAAAGTCCTAACACACGGCTTTGAGGGTCAGGGGTTTAGGGTTTAGGGTTTGGGGTTTGGGGGTTTGGGGTTTGGGGTTTAGGACCCCACAAAGCCTACATCCCAAGATGGGGCGTTTCAGCGTTTAGGGGTTTAGGGTTTAGGGGTTGAAGGGTTGAAGGGTTCAAGGGTTTAAGGGTTGAAAGGTTTAGGGGTTTAAGGGTTTAAGGGTTTAGTGGTTTAGAGCAAGGACCCGGGCTCAGAATGAGATTGTTTGGCGGGCCTGCCCTCTTGCGTCGTTGCGCAGAGGGGTCCCGGAGGACCTGAGGTGTAGCCTTGGAACCCGAAGCCCTACAGCCCTAAGACCCTAAGACCCTGCGCCCCCAAGAGCCTAAGACTTCCAGTCTCTAAGATGCTAAGACCCTAAGACCCTTAAGACCCTTAAGACCCTTAAGACCCTTAAGACCCTTAAGACCCTTAAGACCCTTAAGACCCTAAGACCCTTAAGACCCCTAAGTCCCTAAGACCCTTAAGACCCCCAAGTCCCTTGGACCCCAAGACCCTCAGACCCCAAGAACCCAAACCTAAACTCTGAAGCCTTAAACCGCATGTCTTGCGTTCCCCTAAACCCTAAACCCTAAACCCTAAACTCTAAACCCTAAACCCTAAACCCTAAACCCTAAACCCCAATTCTCTGCACCCCAGGTCCCTCAGTGCATGCGTAATTCAAAACGGAGGAAAGGATTTAGGGGTTTAGGGTTTATAAGTTTTGGGGGTTTTAGGGTCACAGTGTTTTGAAAAAGTTTAGGACTAATGGCTTTTTTTAGGTTGACTGCACGAGCGAGCGCCACAAAAATTCGTGGCGCAGGGGTGTGCGGACTTCCTGCTGTAGGGCTTCGATGGGCAGTACGGCTCAGGGTTTAGGGTATAGGTTCCCTGAACTCTGAACCCTAAACCCTAAACCCTAAACTATAAACCCTAAACCCTATAGACCCTAAACCCTAAACCCTTTTAGAGTTCGGAGTTTTTGTTTTCTTGGGCTCCAAGTTCTCTCTAGATATGCGGGATCCCAGGACTAAGCAGATTGCAGGACCTTAGAAGCGTTGCAAACCTGACTTGCTAAGCCCTGGACTTTCAGGGCTTCTATGTTTGGGTCATAGGGCTGAGGGCCTGGGGTTGAGTTTTTCGGGTTTGTGCCGCGAAAGCGGGGTGGAGATGTAATTCTTTAGGGCTTTGGGCTTAGAGTTCAGGGCGTAAGGGTTGGGATGCTTGTGTGCGGCTTCACGCATGGGATGAGAGCATGTGAGAGTTCAGGTGAAGGTCCACTCTTTCAAGTTAGGGCTTGCAAGAAAATCGGAGTTGGGGTTTTTGTTGGGGCTTTCGGGGTTGAATTGGGGTTTAGGGTTTAGGGTTTAGGGTTTAGGGTTTAGGGTTTAGGGTTTAGGGTTTAGGGTTTCGTGTTTGGGGTTCAGGGTTTGGGGCTTATCAACGGACTAAAGGAGGGGTTGTTGAGGAGCTACTTCGGTAGACAGGGACTATAGGGCACATATGGGGGTTAACGAGGGGAAGAAGATTAAGGGCCTCTTCTCGGGGTCCCTCCTTACACCCCTTAAGTTTACAGGGTGGGGCCCCCTTTCTTTTCTAACTGTAGTTAAGGGACTTATAACCTAAAAAAGGGTCCTTATAACCCAATTTAGGGCCCTTATAACTCTACTTATAACTAGGGGGCCCCACCCTGTAGGGTTGGGGGGAACCTTACTTCATGTGCTTCAAAGCCAAAGGCTCTCAGAGCACGCACGCATGCAGCACAACAAGAAGCAGCCGTCACCCCACCCCTGAAGCCTGGTAGAACATGGTAAGCCCCCGGCTTGTGTTCCACACCCTGAGCCCCACGGTTTAGGGTTTGAATAGGGTTTATAAACCCCACGCCCTAAGCTGAACCCTAAGCTGAACCCTCGCTCCAACTCTAGTACCAACCCCACCCCACCCCCACCTCCCTCGCCTAGGGGTTGTCTGCCCTGCCTTACGCGAGCTTCCTTGAGCCTCCTGCTTCAGCCCCATCATGCTATGGCTCAGTGGTGCATGTCTCAGATTCGGTTTTAGGGTTTAGGGTTTAGGGTTTAGGGTTTAGGGCTCAGGGTTTAGGGTTTAGGGTTTAGGGTCCTTCTTGGGGGCCTTCTCATTTCGGCAATGTTGATGTTGATTGGTTTGGGGTTTTAGGGGTTAGGGTCGAGGGTTTGGGCTTGCAAACTTTGTACCCTAAACCCTAAACCGGTTTAAGGTTGAGAATTGCGGGCTTTTGGGGCTTTTGGATAGAAAGTCCGTTGCTTTGGGCACCGCACTTTCCCAACCCTGTATCCTCGGAGCCCCCAACCTTGAACGCTGTGTGCCCACATCGTTCTGGGCTTAGGGCTTGGGGCTTAGGGTTTGGAGTTTAGTGTTTGGGGTTTGGGGTGTAAGGTTCGGGGAGTACAATCAGTATAACAACTGCGAAACCTATACCTCCCCTAGTCCCCTAGCTAACTGAGCGTGTAAGCAAAGCCCGAAGCCTAAACTCTTAGTTGGTAGCCCTAAACCCTAAACCCCAAACCCTAAACCCTAAACCCTTAACCCTGAACCCTAAACCCTAAACCCTTAACCCTAAACCCTAATCCTTTGAGGCTCTCGGTGGAGGAGGCGCTGGGTGCAGAGGAGGTGCGCGAGTTGCGGGTTGTTGAGTGAGCGTTTAGGGCTTAGGGGGCTTAGGGTTTAGGGTTTAGGGTTTAGGGTTTTGGGTTTTGGGTTTCGGGCTTTAGGGCTTAGGTGGCTTAGGGTTTACGCTTTAGGGGTTTAGGGGTTTAGGGATTTTGGGGTTTAGGGGTTTTGGGGTTTTGGGGTTTTGGGCTTTAGGGCTTTAGGGGTTTAGGGGTTTAGGGGTTTAGGCTTAGGGGTTTAGGCTTAGGGGTTTAGGGGTTTAGGGGTTTAGGGTTTGGGGGTTTGGGTTTTGGGGTTTTGGGGTTTTGGGGGGGTTTAGGGGTTTAGGGCTTAGGGGTTTAGGGGGGTTTAGGGGTTTTAGGGGTTTAGGGGTTAGGGGGTTTAGGGGTTTGGGGTTTAGGGGTTTTAGGGGGTTAGGGTTTAGGGGTTTAGGGGTTTAGGGTTTAGGGGGTTTTTGGGGGGGTTAGGGGTTTAGGGGTTTAGGGGTTTTAGGGGGTTTAGGGTTTAGGGGTTTAGGGGTTTAGGGGTTTAGGGGTTTAGGGGTTTAGGGGTTTAGGGGTTTAGGGGTTTAGGGGTTTAGGGGTTTAGGGGTTTAGGGGTTTGGGTTTATCGGGGTTCAAGGGGCTTGTGAAGACTTAAATCCGAAACCAGGGTGCGGGTCTGGGCTGCAAGACTGCCAGAGGTTCAAAGCCTTTCGAGTTTGCACTCTTTGTCGGGTTCAGAGTTCAGATGTAGACTTTGAGTTATCCTCCCCCCCCCCCGGCCTCAACTGCTATAACTCTGCACCCTAAACCCTAATTGAACACTAGGGTTACGTAGTTGAGAGATCAGTCAGGGAAGGCTGGTCCCTTTGGGGCAAAGGGCGGGACAGCGACAGCAAGCAAGAAGGGGCCAGGGAAGGGTCTGACTAACTTAGGTGCTGGGTGGGTAGCCTTTTGGGGTGGTACAAAAGCTTTTGGGGTAGGACAAGACCCCTTTAAAACCCGAAGGCTATAACCTTTTTTCCCCAAGGGAACTCAGCACCTGAGCTTAAACTACTAGGTTTTGGGTCTCGCCCCGAAACCCGGAACCCCGCCCTCGCACAGAAGAGATCAAGTCTAAAGCTCAGTCCTGAGGGGTTGAAGGTTGAGGCGTAGATTCTCAATCCTAGACTTTAGATATAAAATCCTCAGCCCTCCCCCCTCCTCCTCTAAACTCCTCTAACCCTAAACCCCAAACCCTAAACCCTAAACCCGAATCAACCATCCAGAGGCCGCCAAGCTACGGAGAGAGACCGAGGCCAATTTTTTGTTGCCTTGAAGTCTGTGCTTTAGGGGTTTAGAAGGTTTAGGGTTAAGGGTTTAGGGTTTAGGGTTTAGGGTTTATTTAGGGTTTCAGTTTCTCAGCAGGAATGAGAGTCTCAAACGCCCTAAACGCCTTTAAACCTCTCGTAAACTCGCGTTGTATGAGCCGAAGTTCCGAACCCTAAACCCTAAACCCCCTAAACCCCCTAAACCCCCTAAACCCCCTAAACCCCCTAAACCCTATAAACCCTACAAACCCTATAAACCCTATAATCCCTATAATCCCTATAAACCCTATAAACCCGAGAAACCCTATAAACCCTATAAACCCTGTAAACCCTGTAAACCCTGTAAACCCTGTAAACCGTGTAAACCCTGTAAACCCTGTAAACCCTGTAAGCCCTAAACCCTAAACTCTAAACCCCAAAACCTCCTGAATTGCCTGCTAGATGACCTCTGGATCCCAGAACTTCATGCAGGCAGAGCTGGGAGATCCAGACTTTCTTCGGAAGGCCATCCTAAGCAGTGTAGGGTTCAGGGTTTAGGGTTTAGGGTTTAGGGTTCCGGGTTTTGGGGTTTGGGGTTTTAGGGTTTATAGGGTAGCAAGAGCAGCTGCGTTGTAGTTTTAAGTTGCCGCAGCCTTGACCACCCTACCCTTGAAGCATCTTGCTAAAGTCTGTCCTCTGAAAACTGCAATGGCTTGGCCTCAGAATATCACACGGCGTATGTGATACAATAAAATTCAACAAAATATAGTATATTCACAAAAACCACATAACATAGTCCGTAAAACATATTCGACATTATCATATTTCATTATAGTCGACAATAATTTAAATGCATATGAGGGTTGTTCTTTTTGGCGGGTTCTTGTGAGATACTTGGGAGGTCGATTAGCGAACAAATCGGTCGCGAAGAAACATATTGAAAAGTACAAAAACTATCAAACAGACATGATGGATTATGAAACAATGTTCTACATGCTCTACATGCTTTAAGTATTTTTAGATATTGTAGATCTGTGTGATACAGATTTAATATATGTATATATGATGTAATATATATATATATACACATTAATTATGATTAATTATGATAGATTAGGATACAATGTTCTAAATGTTCTAAGTGTTCTAACTAGTTTTCGATATTATGTATATATATTTATATATATATATGTGATGTAACATATAATAGTTATGATTAAGTGTGATAGATTATGAAACAATGTTCTAAATGTCCTTTATGGGTTTATTCTCGGTCAACTTCATGGAAAATGTGTTTTGATATAGCAAATAAAATAGCAACACATTTTTGCGATAAACAACTTATTTTACTTTCAATGAAACAATCAAAAAACATATTAGAAACAATTATTAGTTCATTTATAGACTATGAATTATGAAATAATACTGATAATGCAATACCATTTGTTTCATTTATTTGTTCTTCTTTTTTTCTTCTTTGTTCTTCTTGCTTTATCCGATTCAAGTGCATAAAATGGCGGTTTAATATTATGTGAATCCATTTCAAAATACTGATATGGATATTTTGGTAATGAAATAAGATAAACATCTGAACAGGTTTGTTCATGATTTTGATGAGAATAAACATGGAGATACATCATTAGTTTTTTATGTTGATTGATATATGTCATATAATTTAAATAGTATTTTTTAAAGATATAAATGTTTGAAATTTACGCGTGTACAAATAATATGGACGAAAACTAACGTTCTGCATAAAAATCAATTACATGGGAGGGAACCTAAGTGTTTCCTCCCCCCTAGGGGGTTAGGGGTACTGATGTTTGTGTTATAGGCGGTTGGTTGTAATTGTCTAGGTTGTATTCGTCTAACGGTTTGTGGTTCTGGAGCACCCTCAACCCTCCCTATGCAAACATACAGCGCGGAGTGGCTTCTAGGCCGAAAAAAATTGCATCCTGGCCAGAAGTTGCGGGGGAGAGAGTAAAATGTTGTATTTGCTCCGTTGCCCAGGCCCAAAGTATGACAAGCTGTGGACACACGTACCCCAAAGCTGAATGAAAGCCCCAACACCACCTGGCCGTTAGGGACTTACCCCCCGTCAGGCAAGGAAGTGACAACATACTCCCCCATTCACCCCAGACTTGTTGTTGAAGCCCACCCAGCCGACGAGTACTGCAAACGCCCAGTCTCACCATGTATATCCGTCTTGAATAGCTCAAAACTTGGCTTGTGAGCTGAAGTCGAGATAGAGTCTTTAGGACGAAGTATGGGGTTTCCTGCTCACCAAAAGCAAGCCAGTGGAGTTGTGGAGGGGCGAAGGGAGACACCGGGTCGCACAGAGGGTGGGAGGGGATTGCCCGCAGGCAATTTATAACACTTCACCGTCATCCCTGAAACCCCAAGACACCGGTGAATCCGTCGCACTATGTAACGCACGCCTTCGGGCGGTCCTCCCCACTAGGTGCGCAGAAAGAAAGAGAGAGAGAGAGAGAGGTGGCTGATGCCATGCAGCCGGGGCACAGCTGTTGTGAATCAAGGGCCCTCTTCGTGCACCTCGGGCGGCACACTGGAGGTGCTTTCGAGTAGTTTGTGCTATCTTTTTTTTGCGATGCATGTATTTGATTTTTATGTCTTCGTATATTCTTTTTCATTTTTTCTGGGGGGGGGGGGGGGGGGGGGGAATGGCGGGTTTAGGATTTAGGGCAAAGTTGAGGGTTTTTGGGGTTTAAAAGTTTAAACCCTGAAGCTTTGGAAAAGGCGGTGGGAGTTGCGTTCGGACTGGAGATTGTTTCCGGTTGAGGGAGGTTTAGGGTTTAGGAGTTAGGGTTTAGGGTTTAGGGTGCTTTATGTTTGCCTTTTGGACCCTCCGTGTTGAAAGGGCAGGAGAGTAAGGGGAATTATAGGGCTCTCCTTTCAACTTCCCCTAGGCAGCTGTAATTTCCCTAAGTCCGAACCCCTGGAAACCACCCAGCCCTCTGTTAGCTCTAAAAGCCCGAAGCCCCGCGACAAAGTCTCAACCCAACGCAACAAACCCTAAACCTTAAACCCTAAACCCTAAACCCTAAACCCTAAACCCTAAACCCTAAACCCTAAATAAACCCAAAACCCTTTGCCGTTCCTCGCTGTCTCGGCTCTATGGTAGCTGAACCTGCGGGCACACCGGCCAGCAGTCCAGGACCCCGGCGCAGTGAGAGGTAAACCCTTCACCCTAAACCCTAAACCCTCTAAACCGGCAGATGTATAGAAGCTGTTACAGGCCACAGGGGTCTCGTGCCCAGTGCTTTGAGTGTAGGTCATGGGGTCTGGATTCTAGGGTGTAGGCCTCCTCTATACCCCAAGTCCCTTCCCCAGATTGCTGGGAGGATCCAGAAAGTAGATCTTAAGGGTTCCTAAGAAGCACCCACTAGCAGTAGAGGGCACTATTTGGGGGCTCTACTTTTTTGGATCCGCCCAGAGGTCTGGGTTTACAAGCCCCAAAAGTAAGTTTAGTTCCACGAGTCTTCGTATTGGTCGGACCCTAAGTCCCTAAATCCTAAATCCTAAACCCGAAACACAAAACACTGGAAGGAGAGTACTCGTAGGGAGAGTGAGCCAACTTCCCCCCCCCCCCCGAGGCTTTAGATTCGACACACTCAATGGAGGTTTGTTTGGGGGTTTATGCCCTACACTTCAAGCTCTTGGCCCTAAACCCTAAACCCCAAGATCTCAGCCCCTAAACCTTAAACCCCAAACCCCAAACCCCAAACCCTAAACCCCAAACCCTAAACCCCACCCGAACTTCAGCTCTTCGCATCTCCCAGGATGCTCAAGTCTTCGCCGTGTAGGGAGTAGAGGATTTGGGGTTCGGGTTCCTGAACCCTAATCCCCAAACCCCGAACCCCAAACCCCAAACCCTAAACCCTAAACCCCAAACCCTAAACCCTAAACCCTAAACCCTAAACCCTACCCCTGAGGATGGTCTTAGAAGCTGCAACCTCGGCGAGGCAGAGCATCGACTCCAAAACCCAACTTCTCCTCCGCAACCTATGCAGGGTTTAGGGTTTAGGGGTTTAGGGGTTTAGGGTTTAGGGCTAGGGTTTAG
The DNA here is from genome assembly GCA_905221605.1 of Symbiodinium natans. Taxonomy (NCBI): domain Eukaryota; class Dinophyceae; order Suessiales; family Symbiodiniaceae; genus Symbiodinium; species Symbiodinium natans. Next base: position 408,079 of record CAJNDS010002601.1, on the reverse strand, counting down.
GGCTAGGGTGTAGGGTTTAGGGCTTAGGGAGCCCCCCAAAAGGATGCTGCAGGTTTAGCGGGGTTGGCAAGTTGCCTAAGCCCTAATCCTTCGGCCCTGCAGGCCTACAATTGTTTGAAGGGTTTTTGGAGTTTTGGGGTTTAGGGTTTCTAGGGTTTCTAGGGTTTCTAGGGTTCTAGGGTGCTAGAGTTTCAAGGGTTTTCGGGTTTTTGGGTTTGAGGGTGTTTGGGCTTCAGAGGGTTTAGAGTTTTGGGATTTAGGGGGTGAGGATTTTGGGTTTCGGGGTTCGGAGGTTTAGAGTCTAGGGTCCGAAACCCTAAACCCTAAACCCTAAACCCTAAACCCCAAATTCGGTGTTGCCTACAGGTCGCGGAACGACGAGGTGCCACGCCCAGCCTCCTTGGAGGTTCATGGTACTAAATAAACCCGCATATAAGCCTTTACACTCTCATAGGCTTCCCCTAGCCCCTGCTTGAGGTCCATGGTTTAGGGTTTAGGGTTTAGGGTTTAGGGTTCAGGATTATGGTACTTTAAAAGCCACTTGTAACTGTACTTAGAACCCACGTATAGGCCTGCTAAGTGCCCTAACATGGCAATAATTGGGTTAAGGTACAATGATAATCGGGTTATTAAGTACAATGCACCTCCAAGTGCACGTTTTGGGCTTCAAGGTTTTTTTGGTTTCGCGCTTTAGGGTTTAGGGGTTGAGGATCTAGGGTTCAGAACACCTCAAAGCTAACCTTCTTGCGTAACCCGCCCCTCCTCCCACCCATCCCCGTATCCCAGACTCTGTGTGAACCCTAAACCCTAAACCCCAAGATTGCATAGGTGGTTTCGAACTACCGAGGTGTGGTTTCCCGGTTTAGGGAGCATCTGCAGGGACTGCCCGCCCGGGCGGTACCTGATCCAAGCCCCAAAAAAATCCCAGAGAAGGGTTTAGGGTTTAGGGTTTAGGGTTTAGGGTCGTTGCTTGGCAGTGATGACTTGGGATGCTCCCCCATATACTGATAGCCCTGAGCACTAAAACCCCTATTCAGGACCAAGTGAGGACTATCAGAGCCACCTCTGTGTGGACAGTGCTTCGCACGTCCTGCTATGGGGTGAGACCTTTGCATTCTGCATGGCATTTCATGCTCAGATGGTGAGTGCCAGAGTCTCATCCATAGCCCCAAGGTTGTCGCCATGTTCAAGTCGTGTTGTTCCTCGGATGACGACACGACCTTGTTGTCCTTCGCACAGGAACTGCGTGCCAAGTCCGCAAGGACCACAATGAGCGATTTGCAGCTCTACCCCATGCATCTCAAGAGACGACGGAGAAGTCAGCTGTTTTGCGATGTTTAGTTTCAGAATGATTACTAGTATTCCTGTGTAATTAGTCCCTTTGTAGTTATACTATAATAACCCCCCAAAGCCCTATTCTAATGCGTAAGGCCACCTAAATTGCTCTTTTTTCGCGCCAGGGTGCAGCTGGACCAAGCTTTAGGGTTTAGGGTTTAGGGTTTAGGGTTCAGGGTTTAGGGTTCAGGGTTCAGGGTTCAGGGTTCAGGGTTTAGGGTTTAGGGTTTAGGGTTTAGGACAAAGGTATGTGGTTCCTGTGGACGTCCTGCTGGCGATGACCTTTGTCAGGCCGCACGAGGAGCTCCTCAAAGACGGGCAGTTGGTGGAATTTACGGAGTCCAAGGGGCACGCCATGTTCCTAGATCCCCCTGAAGGAATTATTTTTCTTTTTTGTTCATACAAACCCCAAGAGGATTTTAAAACATATTATGTCTTATCAAAAGGCTCTAAGGGGGAAGATTTTTGTTAAGGTCTAACAAAAAGGGGGAGTATAGGTTCGTGTCGCACCAGTGGGCGTCGATCGACCACCCCGACCCTCACTTCGAGCAGTTCCGGGTGCTCCAGGAGGCCTTGAAGAAGGCCATGTCGGGTGCGGCCACGATCTCTTCAAACATCTCTGTGGAGCTCTACACAGGGAAGCAAGGCCCGGGAAGCCCTAAGCCATGTTCATGAAACCCTCAACTCGAGCCCTAAACCCTAAACCCTAGCCGTAAACCCTAAACCCTAAACCCTAAACCCTAAACCCTTACACCTGAAGGCCATCTCTCGACCGACACCTTGTGCTCCAAGCCTCTCTTCGTTTGGTACGACTTCTTCGCCTGCCCGCAAGACAACCCCGCCACGCGTCAAGCGGCCATCGACAGCATCCCAGCCTACGTGGATCCTAGGGCTCAGTGTGGGCCTTTCCTTGGAGGTTTAGGGTTTAGGGTTTAGGGTTTAGGGTTTAGGGTTTAGGGTTTAGGGTTTAGGGTTTAGGGTTTAGGGTTTAGGGTTTAGGGTTTAGGGTTTAGGGTTTAGGGTTTAGGGTTTAGGGCTTTAAAACGAGCCTGAGTCCGAGACCCAGGAGCAGACGCTGTTCTTCGTCATCCTTTGCCCACACGTTCGCCACCGGGAGCACAAGGGCATGCTTACAAAGCGTAGCTGGGAGAGCCGCGGTTCCTTGCTGCATAAGGTTTTTAACCCTAAACCCTAAACCCTAAACCCTAAACCCTAAACCCTAAACCCTGAACCCTAAACCCCAGAACCCAGAACCATAAACTCTAAACCCTGAACCCTAAACCCTAAACTTTTAAACCCTAACCCCAACAGGCCAATTCCTACAAACCCTGAACCCTAGACCCTAAAGCCTAAACACCCTGAACTCTAAGCCCCAAGCCCTAAACACCCTAAACCACCAACAGCCCTACCCCCCTCCCCCCTGCAAAAGAAGCAGCAAGCACCTAAAGCCCCTAAACCCAAACCCTAAACCTTAAACCCTAAATCCTAAACCCAAAAAAACGCTAAACCCCAAGAGGCCAATCTTTGTGGTACGAGCCTTTGTGGTACGGTGCAGGTTGACGCGTTATTCAACAACAGCGACAACTAAACCCTAAACCCTAAACCCCAAAACCCTAAACCCTAAACCCCAAGAACCCCGAGGTTGGTGCCGCCTTGAGCGAGCCGCGCGAGAACTCAGTGCGAAGGCAAGCTCGGGGTACTGCACTTTGGTAGCCCCCAGTGGTATCCTTTTGCACGTTTAGGGTTTAGGGTTTAGGGTTTAGGGCTTGGGGCTTGGGGTTTGTCATTTTTGCGTTTTGTTTCGGCGTGGTGTTTAGCTTATGTTGTCAAAGTAACGAGCAGTATAGGGTTTAGAGTTTAGGATTTAGGGTTTAGGGTTTAGGGTTTAGGCTCTTTTTGCATGATGGCATTTTTCTGGGCACCACCAAGGCATCGAAATCCAAAGCCCTGTTCACCTAGAGCTTGCTCCCATGTGGGATTGGGTGACTCGGCCCACTGGGTTTGGGGTTTAGGGTATAGGGTTTAGGGTTTAGGGTTTAGGGCTTGGGGTACTGGGGCACTTGCTTTGCTACGCAGCATGTTTTCGGTTTGGGCATTTGGGCTTCTTAGGGTTTTGAGTTTACTTCAGGTTTAGCTGTTTCTTCCTTTATTGGACTTGAAGAGGAAGATGTGTAGGAAACCCAAAACCCAAAACCCAAAACCCTGAACCCTAAACCCTAAACCCTAGGTTTAGATTGTTTTAAAGGGACCCAAGCCGAGGTGAACCAGCCGGTTGGAGAGGGAGTCTTCACGTTCAGCGAAGACCGCCAGAAGATCCTCGTCATTTTGGAGACCATGCTGCGCAAGAAGCTCCACCTCTACCTGATGCAAGGCTATGGCCCTATAGAGCTGCGGTTTAGGGTTTAGGGTTTAGGGTTTAGGGTTTAGGGTTTAGGGTTTAGGGTTTAGGGTTTAGGGTTAGGGTGTAGGGTGTAGGGTGTAGGGTCTAGGGTGTAGGGTGTAGGGTGTAGGGTGCGGGGTTTACGGAAAAACCCTACTTAAGCCCAAAGGTTTGCCAGCCAGAGTAGGCCCTCCTTCCCCTTTTTCTCGGGATTAGGTTCCCTTATCAGCCCCCCTAAATCCTAAACCCCAACCCCTAACCCCTAAACCCTAAGCCCTAACCCCTAAACCCTAACCCCCAGACCCTAAACCCTAGACCCTAAACCCTTAACCCTTAAACCCGAACCCCTAGACCCTAAACCGTGGCTCTTGGGTCTAGAAGGTGATCTCCACCACTACCGCTTGTTGCTGAACTTGCAGAGCGTCCATTTCCGAGGCCTACCCATGAGGTGGACTTTTGGACAGAACTTGATTAAGGTTTAGGGTTTGGGTGTAGGGTGTAGGGATTTTCACTGCTTGTTCCCCCGTCATCAATGCCTTGAACTGAAACCTGCACATGCAGACACACGCGCACAAACCCTACACCCCAATTATACGCTAAACCCTAAACCCTGCAACCTCCCCCTAACACCTAAACCCCAAACCCTAAACCCTAAACCCCAAACCCTAAACCCTAAACCCCAAACCCTAGACCCTAAACCCTAATCCCTAAAGCCTCCAAACCTCCGCAAGGATAGAGGATGTGGTGCCCTGCTTTGTCTCGGAACAAAAGGATCCCGCCGCCTTCACACTGCAGAGCCTGGGATTCGGGCTTAGGGCGTGGGGCTTAGGGCTTCGGGCTTAGGGCTGAGGGCTGAGGGCTTAGGGCTGAGGGCTTAGGGCTGAGGGCTTAGGGTTTAGGGTTTAGGGTTTGGGGTTTGGGGCTTGGGGTTTGGGGTATGGGGTTAAGGGTTCAGGGTTTAGGCTTCAGGCGATTGAGGGCTTTGGGGTTTAGGGTTTAGGCTTCAGGCGGGTTAGAGCTTTGGGGTTTCGGGGCTTGGGGGTTCAATTTGTTTTAGTGTATCCTTGACTACCTCCCCCCACCCCCACGCCCACACGCCCTGAAGGTCATTTCGCTTTCAAGGCAATCAAAGGACCAGAACCAAGTATAGCTAAGGGGTGATACGGCAGGGTTCTACAGTCTCTGTTTGGCGGTTGGGTGTTTCATGTCAAGGTTTATGGGCCGAACATAGCAGCAACAAAGAAGAGCGTGCCCGCACGAAGATACTCGTACAAAACATGTCACACTCCGCTGAAGCTCAGCATCCTGTCAAACGCCTTCAACCCACACCTGTCAATCCGTTGAGCCCAGGCAAGAAATGGGAACAACCTGAAGACGCCTTCGGTGTAGGGTCCAAGGGCTTGGGATTAGGGTTTAGGGTTTAGGGTTTGGGGCTTGGGGCTTTGGGGTTTTTGGGTTTTACGGCTTCTGGGTGCTTTAAAACGCCAACACCCTGAAATTGTCCTGAACCCTCAACCCTCAACCCTCAACCCTCAACCCTAAACCCTAAACCCTAAACCCTAAACCCCCGGCCAAGCCAAGCCAAGGAAGTTTATGCACCAGAATGGCTTCAGACACACCGCAGAGACACTCGGCAGGCGCTTGGGATATCCTCTATTTTGCCTTTAAGAGGATCATCCTTAGGGTTTAGGGTTTAGGGTTTAGGGTTTAGGGTTTAGGGTTTAGGGTTTAGGGTTTAGGGTTTAGGGTTTAGGGTTTAGCGTGTATAGGGTGTATAGGGTTTTAGCGTTTAGGGAGACATCTTTTCTGTTTTCCCTTATGGGGTTGAAGAGGATCATATTTAGCAAGATTTCCCCTTATTGGGTTTGCGAGGATATTTTTTGGAATATTGCAATCACGTTTAGGCATCCTTTGAAACTGAACAAAGGCCTGTCGGTTGAGTTGCCCTGAACCCTAAACCCCAAGCCCTAAGCCCTAAACCCTAAACCCTGAACCCTAAACCCTAAACCTTAAACCCTAAACCCAAACCTTTTTGTATGGCCCAACCAAGGACATTTGCAGGCGGCTGGTCACCCGTTTGCTACGCGGCAGTATACGGTGGCTCGTCCAGAAGCCACTGCAGATCAGGGTCTAGGGTTTAGGGTTTAGGGTTTAGGGTTTAGGGTTTAGGGTTTAGGGTTTAGGGTTCAGGGTTTAGGGTTTAGGGTTTAGGGTTTAGGGTTTAGGGTTTAGGGTTTAGGGTTTAGGGTTTAGGGTTTAGGGTTTAGGGTTTAGGGGCTTAGGGGTGTAGGGGTGTAGGGGCTTAGGGGTTTAGGGGTTTAGGGTTTTAGAGTTTTAGGCTTTTGGGCAATTCAACCGACAGGTCTTTGTTCAGTTGGTCTCACATAGCCGACTTTGCATGCCATGGTCATGAGAGTCAAAGGGGTAAACCTTTTGGGGGGTTCCTATGCACTGGATGACAGTACTTTGGGGCCTACTGGGGCTACCTAAACTCCAGAGGGGGGTGAGGGGTTAACGCTGTGTGTGACGCCACAGGGTTTACATAAGACCTGTCGTTCTTGAGGTTGAGGACACCCGACATATACATACATACATACATATGTATATATTTATTGTTTTTATTGATATGCATACCTATACTTAGATTCATATTTATACTTATACTTATCTTCAGATTTATATTTGTATTTGTCTGAGGTTGGAATCATGGGCCCTTAGCATGGTCCCTTCTCCTTGTCTGCAGGGAGTTAAAGGGATCCGAAGTATGGGCCCTTCTTTTGCATAGTGTATATACGGGTTAAAAAACAGGGGACCCAAAGTTAGTGCCCATACTTCGGATCCCCGAATTTGTATTTACGTCTATATCTTGATTCATTGTCAGATTTAGAACCCTAAACCCTAAACCCTAAACCCTAAACCCTAAACCCTAAACCCTAAACCCTAAACCCTAAACCCTAAGCCCTGAGCCCTGAGCCCTAAACCCTAACCACCTGCGGGTCTCTAGGCTCTGGTAAAGGGGGGTTGGAGAATCTGAGGGTCCCTAGTCGGGGCAGGGGAGCCAAACAACACTTGGGGGAGCCGATTTTTTGTTTCTCTTGTGTTAGGGTTTAGGGTTTAGGATTTAGGGTTTAGGGTTTAGGGTTTAGGGTTTAGGGTTTTTCAGCTCCCCCCCCCTCTCCCGGTCTCCCCGGACTCGAAATTACCGTCGCGCCCCTTGCTTTCCTACTACGTATTCTAGGTCTTATCCACACACCCAACCCATCCACCAATCGACCAATCTACACTGGAGGTAAATGATGTCAGCTAAGCTCCGAAACCTGAACAACAAAGCGCACGCCCCCAGGGTTTAGGGTTTAGGGTTCAGAGTTCAGGGTTTAGGGTTTCGGATTTAGGGTTTAGGGTTTAGGGTATTATTCTGTAGGGTTTGGGCGGGTTTAGGACCGAAGCTCGTCATCTGAGAGCCTGAGACCTGAGGCAACCCGATGCTGATCGCGAGCTTGCTCGAAAAGAAGGCCAGCGTGAACTCTGGCATCACGAACCTGGGCTGACAAGTCAATTTGGGCGTGTAGGGTTTAGGGTTTAGGGTTTAGGGTTTAGGGTTTAGGGTCTAGGGTTTAGGGTTTAGGGTTTAGGAATAAGGGGCCCCTAATACAGACCCAGGATTCCGCTATAATGAGGACTCCAAAAAAGGGCACCCCTATTTTCGTATTTCCCCATTTTCCTGCCCCACCGAACCCCCCCAACCCTAAACCCTGAACCCTAAACCCTAAACCTTCTTCTAAACCCTGCACCTTAAAGCCGTAACCCTGTAGAAAAGAAAGCAAGTACCGCAACACCTAAACTAAACCCTAAACAGCCCTCAAGAGTCCTAAACCCTAAGCGCTAAATCCTAAACCCTAAACCCTAAACCCGAAACCCTGAACCCTAAACCCCAAACCCTAAACCCTAAACCCTAAACCCTAAACCCTAAACCCTAAACCCTAAACCCTAAACCCTAAACCCTAAACCCTAAACCTAAACCAAGGCAGGTCGAGCCACTGTTTCACTTTTCTGCCGGGACGCGCCTTCTCCACATGTGTGCTTTCCTGAAGCACAACGAGCCACGGATGGGTTCAGGGTTCAGGGTTCAGGGTTTAGGGTTTAGGGTTTAGGGTTTAGGGTTTAGGGTTTAGGGTTTAGGGTTTAGGGTTTAGGGTTTAGGGTTCAGCATCTCAAGTTCGAGCATTTACTAGGCCAGCAGTGTGTGTAGGCAACGGAAAAAAACCCACCCACCCAGAGAATCCCAAAATATTAAGAAAATATAAAGTTTACATTTCTCATCAGCAAGCCCTGTCCTCCAACTTACTCTGTCATGGACCATCCTACCCACGAACCATTTGAGAGACCACCCAGAGCCGTCGATTCAGTACTAAAAAATCGCATTTTTAACTGGGATCCGGGCCGATCCTGGGGTCCCCCTCATTTGGGGTGTTCTTGGAGGTAAACTTTCCCTCTCAAGGGGGGGTCGGAGTTTGAGGCAAGGGGGGATCTCAGAAGGCTATTTTGCCTTTAAAATTGAAAAATACGACCCCCCCTTGACCAAAACTAGGCTGTGAAAAGGTCGCGGGGGCGGCCCTTCATCAGAATTGAGGGTTACAAACCCTGAAACACCCTGAAAAACATTGAAAAACCATAAAAAACACTGACAAATTCTGAAAAACCTTGAAAAAGCCAAGGCCAAGGCCGCGCGCGCGCGGGCCAAGACCCTTGAGTGCCCAACAGGGCCGGTCGATTTGGAAGGGCCAAGGCCAAGGCCAAGGCCAAGGCCGCGCGCGCGGGCCAGGACAAGGCCAGACCCTTGAGTGCCCAACAGGGCCGGTCGATTTAAGGATTGGCCCCAGGGCCAGTGCCCAACAGGGCCGGTCGATTTGGAAGGGCCAAGGCCAAGGCCAAGGCCAAGGCCAAGGCCAAGGCCAAGGCCAAGGCCAAGGCCAAGGCCAAGGCCAAGGCCAAGGCCAAGGCCAAGGCCAAGGCCAAGGCCAAGGCCGCGCGCGCGTGGGCCAGGACAAGGCCAGACCCTTGAGTGCCCAACAGGGCCGGTCGATTTGGAAGGATTGCCCTTAGGGCGTGACCAACAGGGCCGGTCGATTTGCTGACTATAGGGTTTAAATATATATAGGTAAGAGAGGTTTAGGGTTTAGGGTTTAGGGTTTTGCGTTTGTGGTGTAGGGGTTAGGGTTGAGGGTGTTCAGCACAACGAACCACGGATTAGGGCTTGAGCTTAGCGCTTTGAGGGATTTGCGGACTTTAGGGTGTTAAGGGTGTTTTCGGGCTTTGGTCAAGTGTTATTTAGGGATTTCAATTTGTTTTTGTTTGGGGGGGAGGGGTTGGGGTTTAGGCTTGTCATGGTTTGAGGGGTTTAGGGCTTCAGAGGTTGAAGGCCTAATGTTTAGAAGTTTGTAGAGCAAGGGCTGAAGGGTCGCAGATTCAGGGTGTTCGCGTAGTGGCGCAAGACCCTAAACCCGGAACCCTAAACCCCAACCCCCAAACCTGGAACCCTGAATCCGAAACCCTAAACCCTGTAGGATGCAGGGTTCAGGAGTTTAGGTGTTTTCGGTCTTAGGGTTTAGGGTTTAGGGTTTAGGGTTTAGGGTATATGTGAGCCTCATTATCTAAGGAGGCTGTACGTTTGCTGATCGGTGCCCGCGCAGATTTGCAGGCCGCTGTGGGGTGCCACAGGTTAGGGCTCAGACAGGCCTAGAGGGGTTTAACAGGGTTTAGGGTTTAGGGTTTAGGGTTTGTACTGCTTCAAAGCCCGGCACGAAAACATAATTACCTGATATCCCTCTCTAGACCACTTTAAACCCCCGGGTTTAGGGTTTAGGGTTTAGGGTTTAGGGTTTAGGGTTTAGGGTTTAGGGTTTAGGGTTAGGGCCTAGAGTTGTAGAGTTGTGTCGCTTTGGATTCTTTGTGTGAACCCTGTGCCCTGGCTGAACCTCGTCGGGAATCTCTTTCAAGCCTAAACCTTGAACCCTAACCCTAAACCCTAAACCCCAAACCCTAAACCCCAAACCCGAAACCCTAAACCCTAAACCCCAAACCCCAAACCCTAAACCAACTACTTAGAACATGCTTCAACTACACTTCGCAGGCCCGAGATGCATGGCAGGCGACGGCGTTCCACTGGGCTGCTTTAGCAGGCCTGTGGGTGATTCCGGTTCGGGGGGGGGGGGGGGGGGGGGGGGGGGGGGGGGATAGGGTTTTGGGGGGTTTAGGGGGTTTAGGGGGTTCAGGGGGTTTAGGGGGTTTAGGGTTTAGGGTTTAGGGTGTTGGGGTCTAAGGCTCTTGGGACATCCAGTAGTACTTACCCACATGAAGCCAGCATCCATAAATGCCGTAAACGCCCTAAACCCCCTAAACCCCTAAACCCCCCAAAACCCCCAAAACCCGCTAAACCCCCTAAATCCCCTAAACCCCCTAAACCCTAAACCTTTGCCCTAAACCCTAGCCCTAAACCCAAAACCCTAAACCCAAAACCCTAAACCCTAAACCCTAAACCCTAAACCCTAAACCCTCCCCTACATTGTCTCGCTGAGGCAACTTAGAGGGCCTCCAGATCCTGCAAACAGCAGGCTGCTCACTGACAGATGCCAACTTGCCTCTTGCAGCGGTTTAGGGTTTAGGGTTTAGGGTTTAGGGTTTAGGGTTTAGGGTTTAGGGTTTAGGGTTTAGGGTTTAGGGTTTAGGGTTTAGGGTTTAGGGTTTGGGGTTTGGGGTTTGGGGTTTGGGGTTTGGGGTTTGGGGTTCGGGGTTTCGGGTTTGGGGTTTAGGGTTCAGGGTTTAGGGTTTAGGGGTAGCGGTTCAGGGTTCGCGGTTCAGGGCTTCAGGCTTACGACCTTCTAGCCCCGTTAAGGGTTTTGGGGTCAGCTTGTAGGGTTTAGGGTTTAGGGTGTAAGTTTTAGGGTTTGGGGTTTAGGGTTTAGGGTTTAGGGTTCCGGGTTCAGGGTTTAGGGTTTAGGCGCCAGGACTCAGAACAGCGAGGCGCAAGCAAATGCAACCTTTCGAGCCCACACGAACCCAAAGGGTAATGTTTTGGGAATGCAAGCCCTAACCCCCAAGACCCTAAGACCCTAAACCTCTCTAAACCTTAAATCATGAACCCCTAAATCCCCTCAGTCCCTAAACGCCTACACCCATAAACCCCTAAACCCTGAAGCCTGAACCCTGATCCCTAAACCCTAAACCCTAAACCCTAAACCCTAAACCCTAAACCCTAAACCCTAAACCCTAAACCCTAAACCCTAAACCCTAAACCCTAACCCAAAACCCTAAACCCTAAACCCCAAACCCTAAACCCTAAGCCCTAACCCTAAACCCTAAACCCTAAACCCTAAACCCTAAACCCTAAACCCTACCAAACTTATCCCTAAGCCCTAACCCCAAACACCTGAGAAGCGCTAGGTTGGGCTACTTGCCTTTCTCGCTGGCGACGATGTCCCGATCCGGCACAGCGGTTATGCAGGAGATCGTCGAGCCCAATTTAGGGTTTAGGGTTTAGGGTTTAGGGTTTAGGGTTTAGGGTTTGGGGTTTAGGGTTTAGGGTTTAGGGTTTAGGGCTACTCTTTCTCGTTTCCGGTTCTTTAAGGGGGTCTCCATCGCCCTAAATACAACATGCTCTAGTTCGCCCAAAATTCTAAACACACAACAGATGAAGGAGTTGCTGCCGGGCACCCCGATGGCCGAAGTGAACATGGCAGGTTTTAGTGCTATGCTCCTGAGTAGCTGAGTGTACACTTTACACTTTTTTGGGATACGATAATCCCCTACAGAACCCTAAACCCTAAGCCCTAACCCTAAACCCTAAGCCCTAAACCCTAAACCCTGAACACTTTTTGGGGGGCTTATGAACTCAGCAACTAAGGCTACATGGAGGCGGGTCCGCAGAGATTTGGGCCGCCTTGCTGCTGGGCCCTTTTGGAATGGTTTAGGGTTTGGGTTTTTGGTTTTAGGGTTTAGGGTTTAGGGGTTAGGGTTTAGGGTTTAGGGTTTAGGGTTTTGGGTTTAGAGCTGCTAGGCTGGGATGTGCACCCCATTTTTCCATTCAGTTGGCTTGACGAGGATCATGTTCAGGGTTGAGGGTTTCTGGTTTAGGGTTTAGGGTTTAGGGTTGAGGGTTGAGGGTTGAGGGTTTAGGGTTTATGGTTTAGGGTTTAGGGTTGAGGGAGAACATGTTTCAGAGGGCGTTTACGGGTCCATCCAAGGATTGATGCCGGCGCCAACGTGGACCACCAGCTCACCCCGCCCATGCTCAGCCAACTGGGCCTGTTTTTCGCCGCCTACAGCCTCAGGCATCTGTAGCTGCACTTCTAGCCCACAAGATAAGCCCCTTAGGTGATCTAAGATGGGCTCTAGAAGAGATTTCAGTACAGTTAGGGTACTAAACCCGAAAACCTACACCCCAAACCCTAAACCCCTAACCCCTTTAAGTACAGTTTTAAGTGGCTAGGAAGTACTACGAAACTCCAAGTACAGAGCCGAAGGCATCGCTGGCAGCCATCCACTCTGAGCGCCTACGCCTATCACCACTTTAAGGCCACACCTCTCATGTGCAGCGTCATCACCAGCTCCTTTGAGGCCAGGGTTGAGGGTTTAGGGTTTAGGGTTTAGGGGTTAGGGGTTTAGGGGTCTAGGGTTTAGGGTCTAGGGCTGAGGGTTTTGGGCTTAGGGCCGGCGGAAAGACTACGCTCATCTTGCCCCGAATCCAAACCTCAAACCCCAGCCATCGCCTATCCCCTAAATCCTGCGAACCCTGCCAAGGCTCCCCCCTGCACCCTAAACCCTAAACCCTAAACCCTAAACCCTAAACCCTAAACCCTAAACCCTAAACCCTAAACCCTAAACCCTAAACCCTAAACCCTAAACCCTAAACCCTAAACCTTAACCACAAGGTCACCGCGGTCTTGCTTGCCGCCGGCGCAAGGACGGATCTTCGCAACGCTCGGGGGTGCACGGCCGCAGATCTCGCAGAAGAGGTTGGGGGGGGGGGGACCGAAGGAGCCTGAAATTGGGTTTAGGCTTCAGGGTTCGGGCTTCTAAACCCTAAACCCTAAACCCTAAACCCTAAACCCTAAACCCTAAACCCTAAACCCTAAACCCTAAACCCTAAACCCTAAACCCGACACACAAGGTCTCAGGCCCTTGACCCAAACTCCCTCTTGGTGTGCTCGAAAAGGTTGGTGCCCCAAACTACATCGTTGAGGCTCTGAAGGAGGCCGGGACACGATTCGCGCAGGGTTCAGAGTCGGGTTGAAGGGTTTAGGGTTTAGGGGTTCAGGGTTCAAGGGTTTAGGGTTTCCGGTTAGGGCTTAGGGGTTTAGAGGTGTAGGGGGTTAGTGGTTTAGGGTTTAGGGTCTAGGGTCTAGGGTTTAGGGTTTTTGGGGTGTAGGGATCGGCTGAAGTTTCAGGGTTAAATCAGGGTTGATGGGCTTTCATCATCCCAGAAAGGCAGCGGGGCCTGCGCGCAGGAAGCTCGTGGAAGACTTTTCTGACGCTTGGTTGGAGATGTCCTTGCCGTCATTTTTGTGTCTTTATTGGTTGCTATGTTGGTTTCCGTGATCCTTCATATGGTTTTAGCTGCTTTATGTTCGTTTCTGGCTACAAAGCCTTTTGAAGAAAAAGGGTTCTTGCATTCCCCCTTTGCTCAGACAGTGACGCAGGACGTGGTACCTCACCTTGGTTGCGTTTCACAGGCGTTCTAGGAACGCCAAGCTGCCCAACCGGCACGTAGAATGTTGCATCCATCCGAGTGCCAAGCAGGCGCGCGGTGCATTGTGCCAATCTTCTGATGTACCCCCTTAGACTACAGGAATTCTAGTGTCCCCTATCATAATCCCCACTAAAGACCTGTTCGTATAAGGGGGCGCATCCCAATGCCAATCTTCGAAATGGCTATTCAATCTTTATTTTTGGGTATTCCACCTCCAAAGGGATGATTGGAGTTACCCGCTTATGGTCTCTGCCTGCAGCCTACCACTGCCCACCCACGCTGGCAGGTCGACTTGTAGAGAATACACACGCCATCGAACAAAACGCCTGTGTGCACCAAATGATGGCGCAGGCGCATGAGTTTCATGCATGCAAAGGCATGCAATCCAAAGTCTACTTTCACCGACAAGGACGTAAACAGCATGGGGTTCTAGAAGTGTGCCAGGCAATAAGGGGCATGTAGAAAGGGGAGGATCAAGCTTTAGGGTTTAGGGTTTAGGGTTTAGGGTTTAGGGTATCGACGGCGTGAGGCTGATGACCATCTCCTGGCCGAATCAGGAAACATTTTGTCAAGCTGCCCGCTTCGTTTCTCCTGTCTACTGGCTGGACACGAATGCGCTGTGAGAAAATAATCCACAGGTGGCAGACGTTTAGGGTTTGGGGTCAGCCAAAAGCCCTGAACCCCAAATCCTGAATTCTCAGCCCTAAACCCTAAACCCTATGCCCTACACCCTACACCCTAAACCCTAAACCCTAAACCCTAAACCCTAAACCCTAAACCCTAAACCCTAAACCCTAAACCCTAAACCCTAAACCCTAACCCTAAACCCTGGGCCCTAAACCCTAACCCGGGGTACTTTGTATTATGAGTGCTGAGGGCTAAGCCGCAAGGCTTAAACCCCAAGCCCGAAACCCTGAACCCCAAACCCTAAACCCTAAACCCAAGACCCTAGATGTTGTTTTCACACCTGGGAGGAGTGATTCTCAAAGAGACAAAGACCTGCACACTGACTTCCGGGTTTAGGGTTTAGGGTTTAGAGTTTAGGGTTTAGCGTTGAGGGTTTAGGGTTTAGGGGATGGTGGGTTTTGGTAGTCCTTTCAGACCCCTAAACCCCTGCACCGGAAAACCTAGTTCGACCCTAAATCCCAATCCCTACACCCTAAACCCTAAACCCTAAACCCTAAACCCTAAACCCTAAACCCTAAACCCTAAATCCCACTCCCAAATTAGCCGAGAGTGTTCGGGTCGCTCTCCCGCCAAGGTCTTGCGCGGCAGTCTCGGCGTCTGAGGCAAGCCTCAACCCTACTGATGCCCCAGACCCTAAACCCCAGACTAAACCCTAACCCTAAACCTTAATCCCAAACCCCAGACCGCAGCCTCTTGCTCATGCCACCAGGGAAGAGATTCACACCCTATAGACCTTAAACCCTAAACGCTAAACACCGAACCCTGAACCTAAACCCCAAACCCTCAACCCTAAACCCTACAAGCCCTATCCAGCCTGAAAAGGCTGCTACAGGGCAGCACAATAACAACCCCACAAACCCCAATTAGCCAATACACACTCAAAAACAACTCTTGAAACTCTACAAAGCTGAGAGACCCTCTAGCAACCCCACAACAACCCTATAAACCCACCAAAAAAGCAACAAAGCCTAGAAACCCCTAAGCTAAACCCTAAACCCTAAACCCTAAACCCTAAACCCTAAACCCTAAACCCTAAACCCTAAACCCTAAACCCTAAACCCTAAACCCTAAACCCTATCAACCATACACCCACCATTGTCAGCGGCCGACTGAAGCTGCAGCCGTACGACCAGACCCTCGCGACTTCGAGCCCCGACAAAAAATGTCCGAGGCATCCGGTTTTAGGGTTTAGGGTTTAGGGTTTAGGGTGTGTCAGGGGAGGGCGCGCGCTCGGGTGTGAAACACCCCGGGCCGCGCTCTATTAGGGTTTAGGGTTTATGGACTTTTCCTTGTGCACCGATGCTTGCTTTTTTGAAGTTGATGTTGGGGTTTAAGCTGGAGTCGAGGGTAGCCTCGGCCCTGTTCGGACCTTCGGCGTGTCAGGGCCCGTAGAGGCCCTTTATTCATTTGAAGGTCAGTGAACCTAGTAATTTCTTTTCGCCAACGAGTATTTCAATCGGTTTAAGCTGGGGTTCGGGGTAGCCTCGGCCCTTTTCGGGCCTTCGGCACGTTAGGGCCCGTAGAGGCCCTTATTTGCTTGAAGGCCTTCGGAGGGTTTTGCGATGTTAGGGTTTAAGCTGGGGTTCGGGGTAGCCTCGGCCCTTTTCGGGCCTTCGGCACGTGAGGGCCCGTAGAGGCCCTTGCTGATTTGGGGGCTTCCTGGAGCTTTCCTGGTCCTTTTTGGGGTGAAATGGAGGGGTGCCCAAAACCATCGATTTCAATATTGAAAAACAACATGTTTCATTGTGGGCAGGGGTGCCTAAAACCATCGTTTTCAATATTCAAAAATCGCATTTTTCATTGCGGGCACGGACAAATCTTGGGGTCCTCCTTCTTTTAGGGGGCTTTTGAAGCTTTTGAAGCCTTTTGGTGGCTCTGGCGCCTCTTGGGGGCTTCCTGGGCTTTCCTGACGCTTCTGGTGTAAAATGGAGGGGTGCGCAAAACCATCGATTCCAGTATTAAAAGAACATTTTTCATTGATGGCACGGCCGCCTTGGCTCGGGGGCCCTTTGGCGCGGGGCTGGGCCAGCCAGCCTTTCGCGGCCTTGGCCTGGGGACCCTTGGTTCGGGGCCCTTCCGCAGGTCGGGGGCCCCTTGACCCGGCCTTGGCTGAAAGGGGGAACCCTGGCCCAGAAACCTTGGTGAGGGCAGCCCTTGGGCCCGGGGCCCTTGGCCCCTTGGTTGGGGGGCTTGCCGTTGGGCTGGAAATAGGCTCTTGGCCGGGAGCCCTTGGTGCTTGGCAGCCTGGGACCCCCTCACAGCCTGTCTGGTCCAGTTTTCCTTGAGCAACGCTAAAGCTGGTCTGGGTGCCGCCATCCCTTAGCCGAGTACTGACGTTGTCGTAAAAAAGGCCGATGTCCGTTGGCCTGTCCAGGACAGACGGTGAGGCGTAACCCTCACCTTTCCGTTTCTCTTTTCGCTTGGGCGCTCGGGCTGTAAGGCCCTCGGCCGAGCGTTCGGGGTCTGTCGCTCGACGGAAGCGACCCCTCACTTAGTTTAGGGTTTAGGGTTTAGGGTTTAGGGTTTAGGGTTAGGGTTTAGGGTTTAGGGTTTAGGGTTTAGGGTTCCCCAACTGACAAAGAGACCCGGGTTCGGGGCTTGGGTTTCGGATTCAGGGTTTAGGGGGCTCAAGGCCTGAAACCCGAGCTAGCCCTAAACCCTAAACCCTCAACCCTCAACCCCAATATAAACCCTAGACCCCCAAGATTCCGAGAAATCTCTTAGGTTGGGGCCTTCTGCAGCTGGCAAGTCGACAGCCTTGGCCTCCAACCGGCTCGAGGCGATGAGGGCTTACAGCCCTAAGCCCCCTACAGGGTTTAGGGTTTGGGGCTTGGGGCTTGGGGTTGGGGGTTTGGGGTTTGGGGTTTGGGGGTTAGGTTGTAAGGTGTAGGGTTTCGGGTTTCGGGTTTACTGCCCTAAGCCCCCCATGAGCCCCCTACAGCCCTCTAAAAGCCCCCCATATGCCCGATAAGCCCCCTTATAAGCCCCCTAAACCCTAGACCCTAAACTCAAGCCCTATAAACCCCAAAAGGATGTAGGGTTTCATTTAAGGGTCCAGGTGGAATCGGCTTGAAAAACCTTAGGGGCTTTAGAGGGTTGCAAGGCTCTGAGAGGGTTAGAGTTTAGGGTTTAGGATTTAGGGTTTAGGGCTTAGGGTTTAGGGCTTAGGATTTTCTGGGGCGAATGGCTCGGAAAGGTTCCGGATAAGATTCGGCTGGGTCGCAACCCTGAAACCCTAACCCCCAAACCCTTAAATCCCTCAACCCCTCAACCCCCCAACCCCTAAACCCCAAAACCCCCAAACCCCTAGACCCCTAAACCAAACCCCCTTGGCCCCTAAGCCTCCCAGGTGCCAACAGGGGCGATGACGGTGGATGGCTCCTTGATTCGGGAGACGAGCCAGACCTGGGCCAAGGTAAGGGACTCAAGCTTATGGGGTTTAGGGCTTAGGGTTTAGAATTTAGGGTTTAGGGTTTAGGGTTTAGGGCTTAGGGCTTAGGGCTTAGGGTTTAGGGTTTAGGACCTGGGGCAAGGGAAGCAGCTTACAGGGCATAGGGCTTCAGGGGCTTTGGGCTTTTAGGGGTTTAGGGATCTGGGGGGTTTAGGGTGCTTTAGTGCATGAAGCATGAACTCGTAAAGCCCAAAGCCCCAGTCCTAAAACCTCCCTTTTTACTCAAGTTCAGGACTCAGGGTTGCGTGTTCCACAGCCTCTCTCCCTCCCTCCCTACCTCCCTACCTCCCTACCTCCCTACCTCCCTACCTCCCTACCTCCCTCCCTCCCTCTCTCCCTCCCTCTCTCCCTTTCTCCCAAACCCCAAATCCTAAGCCCACGGTTTCGGGTTTCGGGTCTTTGCGTTTTTGGCCCTGCTTTCGCGGGCAGTCAGTCCACATGAAGCCCTTCAGCAACCCCAAACCCTCAACCCTAAACTCCAGACCCTAAACCCTAAACCCAATGTAAACCCTAACCCTAAACCCTAAACCCTTGCAACCCTAAACCCCACATCCCTAAACTCTAAAACCCCCAAATCCTAAACGCTCCAGTATCGCCCCGGAAGGTGCGCCAGCTGGCGGCGGCCAAGAATCTGGCAGGGCTGCGGACTTGGTCTTAGGGTTTAGGCTTTCGGGTTTAGGGTTTAGGGTTAGGGCGGAAAGGTTTAGGGTTTAGGGCTTCTCTGATGTTCGGGTTTAGGGTCTTGGGGTTTAGGGTCTTAGGGTTTAGGGTTTAGGGTCTTGGGGTTTAGGGGTTTAGGGTTTCGAGTTTAGGGTCTGGGGGTTTCAGGGTGTTTGGGTTCAGGGTTTAGGGTGTTAGGGTGTTAGGGTTTCGAGTTTTAGGGTTTTAGGACTTGGGTTTGAGGGTTTTAGCGTTTAGGGTTTCCGGGTTTTAGGGTTGTAGGGTTTAGGGGTTAGGGTTTGGGGTAGGGGGGGGGGGGGGGGGGGGGGGGGGGGGGGGGGGGGGGGTAGGTTTTCAGGCTTTTTGGGTTTAGGTGTTTTTTTTGGCTTTTGCCCTCCGACCGGCTATTTGGGTGGGATGTTTTAGGGTTTAGGGTTTAGGGTTTAGGAGGGTTTGGGAGGGTTTAGGAGGGTTTAGGAGGGTTTAGGAGGGTTTAGGAGGGTTTAGGAGGGTTTAGGGTTTAGGCTTTAGGGACTGGGTAGGTAACCGTTATCCTTTTTGGGTGATAGAGAAACCTACTATATGTAACAGGTCTACCTTTTTTTGTGCCAGGGTATCCAGCCCCCAAGTATTGTGTTGAAAAGGATCCTATTTGGCAACATGCGTTTTTTTTTCAGAGGGTTCTTAAGTGTTCAGAGCCAGCCTGGGTCTTAGGGTTTTTGGGTTTTAGGGTTTAGGGTTTAGGGTTTAGGGTTTAGGGTAGGGTGTTAGGATGTAGGGTTTTAGGGTTTAGGGCTTCGCCCTCCGCAAATATGTGGGAAACGCACACTTTCCTGCAGCTTCCCTTCAGAAGCATGCACGCATCGCGAGCGCTTCCGCAAGCCGACTTGGCCCATGTTGCAAGCGTCTGGGCGCACCAGAGTATCCATGCCCGCACGATGACAGCGTCCGTGTTAGCTCCCCTAAACCCTAAACCCTAAACCCTAAACCCTAAACCCTAAACCCTAAACCCTAAACCCTAAACCCTAAACCCTAAACCCTAAACCCTAAACCCTAAACCCTAAACCCTAAACCCTAACACCCTGTACCCTGGGGTTGCGGTTTCCTTCATAAAGTAACCAACCAAAACTAAAATGGCTACTGGGCTGCCAAGAAGACCGGCGGGTTTTGGGCTTGACTTCCAGAAAAGCTGACCCCGATTCTTGTTCGATGAGAACGGCCCTTCGGCCCAGAATACTACTCACAAGGGAACTCAGGATTTAGGGTTTAGGGTTTAGGGTTTCGGAGACACTTCTAGACTCGGGAGCCTTTGGTGAGAAGGCCCTTCAGCCTGGCATAGGCAAACCTTCAGCCCCCCCCACCTACTCCGAATTTGGTTTAGGGTTTAGGGTTTAGGGTTTAGGGTTTAGGGTTTAGGGTTTAGGGTTTAGAGTTTAGGGTTTAGGGTTTAGGGTTTAGGGTTTATAGGGTTTAGGGTTTAGGATTTAGGGTTTAGGATTTAGGGTTTAGGGTTTAGGGACTCTTGAGCTAGATTCTGAACCTGAAGCTCATCGATCTCCGACTTTAATTTGTCTGGCTCTCTGAGTTTTCTTTATTTGCGAGTGTTGGTTGCAAGCAAGAACACCTATAAAACCCTAAACCTTAAACCCTAAACCCTGAACCCTAAACCCTAAACCCTAAACCCCAATTCTTACTCAGGTTTTCCGACTACTTCGAGAGTTACTTCAAGCCTTCAATGGACAAGGCTCGAGATGACTTGAGATTCACAGGGTTCGCAGGGTTGGCAGGCTTGGGGTATAAGGGTTTAGGGTTTGAGGAGGGTTTAGTTTAGGGTTTAGGGATGAGGGTTTAGTGTAGATTTAGTGTTTGAGGAGTGGGCTTTAGGGTTTAGGGATGAGGGTTTGGTGTAGATTTGGGGGGTTGAGGGTTTAGGGATGAGGGTTTAAGGTTTAGTGTTGTGGGGCCGAGGGTGCGGGCTGGGAAGGGGCAGGGGGTAGGTTGAACGGCCTAGTTACACCCAGCGATTGCTTGAGAAGGCGGGGGTCCCTGAAGTCGGAGATGCTCTTAATGTTGGGTTTTAGGGTTTCGGGTTTAGGGTTTAGGGTTTAGGGTTTAGGGTTTAGGGTTTAGGGTTTAGGGTTTAGGGTTTAGGGAGGGGGGCTAGGGTTCAGGTGGCTGATGATTGGTGAAGTGAGCTGGAAGATGAGAACCTCTGGGGCCGAAGCATTTAGGCCCCTAAAGCCCCAGAGCCCCACAGCTCGCACCTTTAAGAGCTTAGGGCCTAAACCCCAAACCCCAAACCCCAAACCCCAAACCCCAAGCCCTAAACCCTAAACCCTAAACCCTAAACCCTAAACCCTAAACCCGAAACCCTAAACCCTAAACCCTAAACCCTAAACCCTAAACCCTAAACCCTAAACCCTAAACCCTAAACCCTAAACCCTAAACCCTAACCTACACCGTATATGTTTCACCCTTTGTGCGTTTAGAGTCGGTGGGCTGCTCAACGATCCTTGAATCTTTGAACCCTAGACTCCCTGAAGAATGGGTGCAAAGGCTGAGAGAGTCTGGACGTAAAGGTGGGGTATTTAGGAGTTTAGGGGTTTAGGGGTGTAGGGGTGCAGGGGTGTAGGGGTTTAGGGGTTCAGGGGCTTAGGGGGCTTAGGGGCTTAGGGGCTTAGGTGCTGAGGGCTTCATTAGGGTTTAGGGTCAAGGGTTTGTGGTCTTGGGAAACCCCATAAGGCCTTTTGTTCTCAAACCCGAACACCTAACACCTTCAAGCCGAACCCTCGCAAGCCCCCCTGCGCACGCCGCGTCAGTTGAAGAACAAGATCTTGGAAGACGCCGTCAGGAGAGGCTCTGCAAAGGTTGCAGGGTTGAGTGTCATGGCTATAAATGAGAAGGACCTCAGGCTTCAAGGTAAAAGCCTTTCGCTCTTAAAGAGAGAGGCAAGCCGTCAGGATTTGTTTCCAAACATGTTCAAATAGACATGTTCGGCTCTTCCTGCCCCCCCCGCCCCCCCCACCTCTCTGTCTGTCTCTCTCCCTCGGCTGCCGCGTACAAGAGTGTGTTAGGGTGAACACTTGGAGGTTCATGGGCTATATTGGGGCACTTAAGGGCCTTGTAGGTGGGTTATACGTACAGTTATAATTAGTTCATAAGTACCATGAACCCCCCAAGTAGGGGTATAGAGCCTGTCCTTTGTTCAGGGGGCACTTCAGGATCCAGAAGGGCCTGAAATCTAATTCGAAGGGCTTGGGGTTCTAGGGTCAGGACCATCCCTAACCCCTAGGGTTTAGGTTTAGGGTTTAGGATTTAGGGTTTAGGGTTTAGGGCTAGAACTTTCTCTAGGAGGTGTGCCAACCTTGTCATACCGCAGACCGGCTCCAACTTTGCGGCACCGCGCTTACTCGGGTTCGAGCTTTGCATTGGGGCCCCTTCAGTCGGGATTTTTCCGGGGGGGGGGGGGGGGGGGGGGGGGGGGGACAAGGTTAGGGTTTAGGGTTTAGGGTTTAGTTAGGGTTTAGGGTTTAGGGTTTAGGGTTTAGGGTTTAGGGTTTAGGGTTTAGGGTTTAGGGTTTAGGGTTTAGGGTTTAGGGTTTAGGGTTTAGGGTTTAGGGTTTAGGGTTTAGGGTTTAGGGTTTAGGCTTTAGGGTTTAGGGTTTAGGGTTTAGGGTTTAGGGTTTAGGGTTTAGGGTTAGTGTAGAGTGAGCTTTGGGATAGTCACGGCCGGTGGCTGCTAGTGCTGAAGCCATTTTACGCCGCACCGCTTCGGTATCTCGTGTATGTCCGGCAACTTTCTCGGCTGATAGATCTTCAGGCTTAGGGCTTCGGGTTTAGGGGTTATGTAGGGTTCGGGTTCAGGGTTTAGGGTTTCGGGTTTAGGGTTTAGGGTTTAGGGTTTAGGGTTCAGAGTTCAGAGTTTAGGGTTTAGGGTTTAGGTATAGGGTTTGGGTCCCAATAACGTTTGAACGAAATATTTTGACCGAAGGTCTTAACCGAAAGTTTTGACCGACAGTTTTAGTTTTTACTTTGCGTGAGGCTTGTATGGTAAGGCTCCTCAGTGCGCGTTCGCTTATAGAGTCTGTGCCTCGACGTCCTGGGGCACTTGCTTGGTTGGCATCCATTGAAAAGGAGTTTTTGCAAAAGTAGCTCCCAATTCATTACAGCTGGGAGTGGGGACCAGATGCTAGTGGACAGCAACGACCAGTTGGGGATGGTCCTTCGAAGGAATTCCATCAAGAGGAGGCCCGAGTTGCAACTCTGCCACGGTCATGAGCCCCATAAGAGTTGTGAAAAAAAGCCCTGGAATTGTAATGCCGTTCAATTTCGATGGTTTAATTCCGTCTTGGTTTCGTTTCACGTCATACTTCCGTTTCGATGGTTTAATTCCGTCTTGAGTTCGTTTCAATTTTGGTGGTTTAATTCCGTCTTAGTTTCGTTTCAATTTCGATGGTTTGATTCCGTATTTCGATGGTTTAATTCCGTCTAAAATTTCGTTTCAATTTCGATGGTTTAATTCGATGGTTAAATTCCGTCTGCACAGTCTGCCGACCCTGAACTCTAAACCCTCAACCCTCAACCCTCAACCCTCAACCCTCAACCCTGAACCCTGAACCCTGAACCCTAAACCCTACCCAGACCAAGTCTTCTCCACACTGTGTTCAGACCCCAGGCCACGAAAGCTGAGATACAGCACTTGCGCGACGCAGGCCTGTTCCCCAAGCGGCTTGTAGCAACGACTCGGGAACACCACACACTACTGAAACCCACACCCTACACCCTAAATCCTACACCCTCAACCCTACACCCTAAGCCCTAAACCCTAAACCCTACACCCCAAACCCTACACCATAAACCCTAAGCCCTAAACTCTAAGCCCCAAGCCCTAAACCCTAAACCCTAAACCCTAAACCCTAAACCCTAAACCCTAAACCCTAAACCCTAAACCCTAAACCCTAAACCCTACATCCCGAACACTCACTTCGAGCCCTTCTTCGGGCTCTTCAGGTACTAGGTATGGGTATCTCCTCACGCCCGCAACCACATGCGCAACAGAAACTTCTTTTCTTCCTTATAGGGTTTAGGGTTTAGGGTGTAGGGTTTAGGGTTTAGGGTTTAGGGTCTAGGGTTTAGGGTTTAGGGGTTTAGGGCCGGTGTAGGGTTTCGGGTATTGCAATCTGAAGATCTTTGTCGCCAGGCTATCGTTTGCGCTTCGCTGCGGTGCCGGGATACCCGGAAGGTGTTCCGCGCGTGGCCTTAGCGTTACCTAAGCCCTAACCCCAAAGCCTAAAGCCTAAAGCCTAAAGCCTAAAGCCTAAACCCTAAACCCTAAACCCTAAACCTGAACCGAAAAGCCTGAACCCTAAACCCGAACCGTAAAGCCTAAACCAGGGTTTCATTAAGCTTGGCATTTGTTTTGCTTGCGTCGTGGCCGTGTTGTGTTTTCGTTTAGGGGCAGTACGGCCTGAATGACAGCAAATATTTTCCCTATACTTAGTCTCACATAATGAATCGTGAGTATGCTGATAATGTAAATGTGCCCAGTTTTTCACATTTTAGGGTTTAGGGTTTAGGGTTTAGGGTTTAGGGTTTAGGGTTTAGGGTTTAGGGTTTAGGGTTTAGGGTTTAGGGTTTAGGGTTTAGGGTTTAGGGTTTAGGGAAACTTCCCGAGAAAGAGTAAGGACTAGGGCTGATTCATTGCCTCGATGCGCTCAATGCCCTGAACCCCACTTGGAGGTTCATGGTACTTATTCACCAATCAGAACTCTACTTAAAAACTGTACCTAGAAGCATATGAATAAGGGCACTTAAGGGGCTTGTAGGTGGTTTATAATTACAGTTATAGTCAATTGCTTAAGAAGTAGCATGAACCTCCAGAACCTCGGACCTCTTTCGTAGGGCAAGTGGAACTCCCCAGAGCCCCCCCGCGTCAAGGTATGGCGATGCCGAAGTGCTTCTAAGCCGAGCACTCACTTAGGGCTTAGGGCTGAGGGTTGGGGGTTTAGGGTTTAGGGTTTGGGTTTAGGGCTTAGGGCTTAGGATTGAGGGTTGAGGGTTGAGGGTTGAGGGTTGAGGGTTGAGGGTTGAGGGTTGAGGGTGGGAAGCCAATCACCAAAGAACTCCTAAACCCAAAAAACCAAAAGCACCCCTAAACCCTAGACCCTACAAACCCAAAGCCTATAAACTTTGGACCCAACGAGCTTAGCATTTGTGGCTTGCGCTTTCGGTTCAGGTTGCATAGCTCATGGCTTGCGGTACCTGTTGGGCTTCTGGGGCGAACATCGCGTGCATCGGGCTTATCACTCTTGTCGGGGCTTCTGGTTCCGGGTGCAGAATCAACCCTAAACCCTAGGCCCTAAACCCTGAACCCTAAACCCTAAACCCTATACCCTAAACCCTAAACCCTAAACCCTGTTTTGGCTTAAGGCACATCAATAGGCCATCGGGGCAACGAGAGCATTTGAGCAGCCTACGGTGTGTTTTCTTTAGGGTTTGGGGTTCAGGGTTCAGGGTTTAGGGTTTAGGGTTTAGAGTTTAGGGTTTAGGGGCAAACGATTTTGGGGGGTTGGAGGGGGTTGCTGAAGCTTGAGTCAGGGTCACACATGAAATACACAATGTAGCTTGGCATCCTCCCAGCCCCCCCCTAAACCCTCCCCCTCCAACCCCCCAAAATCGTTTGCCCCTAAACCCTAAACCCTAAACTCTAAACCCTAAACCCTAAACCCTAAACCCTAAACCCTAAACCCTAAACCCTGAACCCTAAACCCTAAACCCTAAACCCTAAACCCCGACCCGCAACCCCCAAACTCTGTCAAAGGTCGGGGCAAAGCTCGTGCTTCAGAGGATGGCAAGCAGCCACATCCCCGGCTCCTGTGGGTTTCAGGGTTTCAGGGTTTAGGGTTTAGGGTTTAGGGTTTCGGGTGTTCAGAGGATTTCGGGGATTCAGGGGTGCTTCTGAGCCTTAAACACTATAAGCCCTAAGTTTAGGGTTTCGGGATAGTGGGCTTATGGTTTCCAGAGTTGAGGGTCTAGGGCTGCGAAGTTTTTTTGGTTTAGGGTTCATGGCGCAAGACGGAGGTCATGCTCCTAAGCCCTACATCTAGCAAAGAGTTGCGCAGAAAGCGTGGAAGGTCTCCAGTCGCCGCAATTGTGAACCCCCCCCCCCCCCCCGTGGTGCCCTTGTGGCCCTGGTTTTCGGGTTCGCTTAAGAACCCCGTAAGAAATGCAAAATAATAATCCCTATATATACCCTTAATAAGGAAGATTTTTTTTTTTTTTTTTTTTTGGGGGGGGGGGGGGGGTTCTTAAGCAACTTGTAGGGTTCAGGGTTTAGGGTAAGCTCCCTCTCTGGGCACCATTCGAGACGAGGCCCCATGATTCGGAAGAAGATGCCAACTCCTGAGCTAGAGCGGGACTCATGGTCCAAGCCCTCAACCCTACAAGCCCTGAGCCCAAGCCCACAACCGCTGAACCCAACGGGCCTAGACTGACCCAGCTTCCGCCCTAAATCTTAAACACAAAACACAAAACCCGAAACCCCAAACCCTGAACCTAAACGAAGCCCCAGACCCTGAACCCTATACCCTAAACCCTAAACCCTAAACCTAAGAGAGACAAGGTTCACTGGCCGAAATTGGCGGAAGTCGGTGGAAGCCATCCTGGCCCTGGAGGCTCTTCCTCTGGCTGTTGATGGTTAGCAGGAAATGAGGGGTTTAGGGTTTAGGGGTTAGGGTTGAGGCCCTCCCTTAAAGCCGGGATCCCTGCCTGTGGCTTAGGGTTGAGGATGTGGGCAGGGTTTTAGGATTTAGGTTTTTTTGGTTTTTTTTTTTTTTTTTTTTTGGTTTTTTGTTTTTGTTTTTTTTTTTGGGTTTTGGGTTTTTGGGTTTTTTTTTGGGTTTTTTGGGTTTTTGGGTTTTTGGGTTTTTGGGTTTTTTGGGTTTTTGGGTTTTTGGGTTTTTAGGGTTTTGGTTTTTTTTGGGGGGGTTTTTGGGGTTTTTGTTTTTTTTTTTTTTTTTTTTTTTGGTTTTTGGTTTTTTTGGGTTTTTGGGTTTTTGGGTGTTTGGGTTTTTGGGTTTTTGGGTTTAGGGGTTTAGGGGTTTAGGGGTTTAGGGGTTTAGGGGTTTAGGTTTCGGATGTTTGTATTAGGGTTGAGTTGAAAGGGTTTCGGATGTCGGGGGTTACGTAGTTTAAGGGTTTACGGGAGGATCGTTGGTAGTTCTAACTGGAGTTATGAGGAGGGCAAACCTCATCCTAAACCCTGCACCCTAAAACCCTAATTAAAACCCTAAAGCCCTAAGACCCTAAAACCTTAGAACCCTAAAACCCTAAAACCCTAAAACCCTAAAACCCTAAAACCCTAGACCCTAAACCCTAAACCCTAAACCCTAAACCCTACTTTCTCCCTTTGAGTTCAGTACACCTTCAGGCCGCGAGTCTAAACACCGAACACTAAACCCCAAAGCCGAAATCCTTCTGACTGGGGCAGGTCGGCGTCCTTTGGGGAGACCCTAAACCCCAAGGATTAAACCCTAAGGGCTTAGGGTTTAGGGTTTAGGGTTGAGACTAGACTAAGCACTAAGCTTCAAGAGCCAAGCCATAAACCCGCTACTGTTCAAGGGTTTGGGGGTTTAGGGGCAGGTTAGGTTGCGTTTGGGATCCTGATCCCGCATTCTTAAACAGCCTCGGTCCAGAAGCCCTAAATCCCCAAACGGTTCCCTAAACCCTAAACCCTAAACCCTACACCCTTGGCCGCAAGCCTTGGATCGTGCTCGTGTGAGTAGCACTCACGATCTGTCGTCGTCATAGGCTGCCAGGGGCCCTGAGTTGAAAGCCCTACGTGCACGGAAGCCTTCTGAACATGGGGTTTTATCAAAATTCGGGGTACCTTCTTGGGGTCCTTATTGTAAGGAAATCCTACGATTTGCAGGTCTAAATCTAGGGTCCCTTTGTCTCGTAAACCCTCAAATCTGTGAGGAATACCTGGAGCGCAGCGGGCTGATTGCAGAGTGTGGTCCGATTCTGGTGCAGTGCTTAATCAGAGGTGCTTGGAGGTTCATGGTACTTGCGAACCAACTATCACTGTACTTAGAGCTGTACTTACAGCCAGATTAGGGCACTTAAGGGGCTTATAAGTGGGTTATAAGTAGTACAGTTATAATTGGTCAGTAAGTACCATGAACCTTCAAGTATGGAGCAAGACCCGTAAGCAGAAACAACGTCTTAGGGTTTATCCGCCAGCTGTGCCTATGTGTGATTCTGGCTCTGTTCACAATGGCCTGAAATTTGGGGGCAGGGCATCGTAACCCGAAAACCCTAAACCAGGCTGCAGCCACGCTACGCCCCGAGCCCTCCCCTGGAATATACAAGGCTTTTAACTTGAACCAGTCGAAGCTCTTTAGACTCAACTTGCCCCTTAGCGTTCTCCACACATAACACTCAACCCCATAATCTGCAGATATTGGTAGAAGACTCGAAGCTTTACAGACGGAAGTGGGACCTCCAAGAATACGCAAGGTCCGACAGGTTTCTCTAAACATCTCTAAACTTCTGGCTTCTGAGGATTTGCTTTGGGTGGTGGGGTTAGTTGTTGGGGTTCGTGGCCCAGGGATGCAGCTATTAGGTTTCTTCACAGTACTTAATGCGAGAAGACGACGGAGGGCCTTTTCGGGAGCCTTGTACTTGGTCTTCTGCTCCACACGGGGCAAGAACCCTAAACCCTAAACCCCAAACCCTAAACCCTAAACCCTAAACCCTAAACCCTAACCCCTAAACCCTAAACCCTAAACCCAAGGCCTTTCAGAGGCGTTTCTCAACCGTGGCGAACCCGACATCCCTACAAAGATCGTAGCTGGTTTAGGGTTTAGGGTTTAGGGTTTAGGGTTTAGGGTTTAGGGTTTAGGGTTTAGGGTTTAGGGTTTAGGGTTTAGGGTTTAGGGTTTAGGGTTTAGGGTCGGGGGTTGGGGGGGGGGGGGTTAGGGTTTAGTTTTGGGTCTCTCCTGGTGGTGGTGTCGTTGCGGTTCTGCGTGGCCCTGCTTAGAAGGAGAGATGAACCCTCTCAGCAATCACGACCCTTCAATCACCTCACATTCAAGGGACCTAACGGATGGGATCCTTAGGACCGTAGGGGTAATTTGGCCTCCATATACGCCTTAAACCCCCTAATCCCTAGTCCTCCCGACCTCTTGTTGGTGCCAAGGTTCTGGATAACTCCGGCGCCGACATGTGTGCCATGAGCCAGGTACCCAGTCACGATAGGGTTTAGGGCTCCTGGACCAGTTCTGGGGTTTTCTGGATGTAGTCTCCATCGCCTGGCCTCAAAACACCTAAGTGCCGCAATCAACTGCATGAGACCTCAGCCCAAAAAGACCTGCGCAGCCTAACCCGCATCCTGGGCGCAACAAAGCCGAGCGGCTTAGGGTGAAAGGTTTAGGGTTTAGGGTTTAGGGTTAGGGCACCAAAAATCCTATCAACCCTGAACCCCAAACCTTAAACCTTAAACCCTAAGCCCTAAGCCCTAAACCCTACAGCAAGGGTCTCAAAGCCTGAGGCCTCGACGCAGTGACGAGTCGCCTACGAGCGTCCCTGGCGGCAGGCGAGAGACTGCCGAGGCCAGGGAGAGTTTGGGGTTGGGGTTTAGGGTTTGGGGTTCAGGTTTGGGGTTTAGGGTTTGGGGTTTAGAGGGTTTGGGGTTTAGGTTTGGGGTTTAGGGTTTGGGGCTTGGGGTTTGGGGTTTGGGGCTTGGGGTGTAGGGTTTGGGGCTTGGGGTGTCGGGTTTGGGGTTTGGGGCTTGGGGTTTCGGGTTGTGGGTTTGGGGTTTAGGGTGTGGGGTTTAGGGTCGAGGTTCAGGGTCTCTCCCCCCCCCCGCCCCAGTTAGCTACAATCTGTTTGGCCGCATCCTAGTAATTTGTGTGCAGGGTTTAGGATTATAAGCAAAGCCTAAACACTCCCAAGACCTCTGACTCCCAAACTCCCGAACCCTAAACCTTCAAGCTTCAACCCTAAACCCTAAACCCTTAACCCTAAACCTTCAACCCTGAAGGGTTCCAAGTCTCAGGGGGATCCTCAGCCCCCGTGCAAACCTACAGGCCTTCCCCTCCCAAAAGAGCCCTCCAACCATACCAGGGTTTAGGGTTTAGGGTTTAGGGTTTAGGGTCTAGGGTCTAGGGTCTAGAGTCTAAGGTCTAGGAATTAGGGTTTAGGGCAGCTGTTTTAGGGTTTTAATGGGCCGCGCTTGACAACACAGGCTATCAGGGACCTTAAACAGCTTAGTTTCGGAAGAGCCCTCAACCCTCAACCCTCAACCCTAAACCCTAAACCCTAAACAGCTAGGTTTCGGTCTTCGAGTTCCTACCAGCAGGAGATCCGCAAGCAGCTCGCCTTGCTGCTGCCACGGCGTGCACTTTTTCGGCTGAGGCGCCGTTCAAAGTGTGGGTTTGGGGTTTAGGGTTTAGGGTTTAGGGTTTAGGGTTTAGGGTTCGGGTTTAGGGTTTAGGGTTTAGGGTTTAGGGTTTAGGGTTTAGGGTTTAGGGTTTAGGGTTTAGGGTTTAGGGTTTAGGGTTTAGGGTTTAGGGTTTAGGGTTTAGGGTTTAGGGTTTAGGGTTTAGGGTTTAGGGTGCATAGGATTTGGGGCTTTGGGTTCCGCTGTGTTTAGGGTTAAGGGTTCAAGGTTTAGGGGTTTAAGGTTTGGGGCTCGCTGGCCTCTACGTGAGGTCAACCTCCACAGATGCGAACCCCTGAAGCCCTGAAGCCGAGTCCTGGACATTGCAAGGGTTTAGGGTTTAGGGTTTAGGGTTTAGGGCTTAGGGCTTGGGGTTTAGGGTTTAGGGTTTAGGGTTTGGGGTTTGGGGTTTGGGGTTTGGGGTTTAGGGTTTAGGGTTTGCTCTGCTAGTTGAATATGCAAACAGTGTAAGCAGACAGACACTATGCCATCCTCGAGGTTGGACTAAACCCTAAACTTGCAGGAAGTCTGTTCGACCCTAAACCCTAAACTCTAAACCCTAAGCCCTAAACCCTAAACTGTAGGCAGGAAGACGAGGGACGTCTTTCTTAGACTTCACAGCATCATGCCTGGCAGCTCGCAGCCCCCACTTCATGGAAGTTCCTTCAAGCCTCCGTGTGCCTCTTTGGAGCACTTCCCTAAACCCTCAGCCAACCCTAAGACCCTAAACAATATAATCCGCAAACCTGAAACCCTAAGCCCGAAACCCTAAACCCAAAAATCCTAAACCCCAAACCCTAAACCTAAACCCTAAACCCTAAACCCTAAACCTTATTACGGAGATGTAGAACCCTAAGCCCTAAACCCCAAACCCTTTCAGCACCGCGTGGGAGCAGGCCTGGGCTCTCCATCGTTGCATTTTGTGGCCGTACCCAGATGTGTTCAAAAGGTGCTCTTGGTGTGGCAAGATGGGAAGTTAAGGTTTAGGGTTTAGGGTTTGAGGTTTAGGGTTTAGGGTTTTGGGTTTAGGGTTCAGGGTTCAGGGTTTAGGGTTTAGGGTTTATGTGCCTGCGCAGGTCGTCTGGAGCCGAGGGTGGTCTCTGCTCAGCACCTGACTGGTTTAGTATCCAGGGATGGACAAGCTTACTATAGGGGTCGGAAAAATTACTACTGGTATTCCCCTCTGGTCCCTATATTTATAGCAGGACAACTATTCGGCTGATTCCGCCCCCTATAGCACAGTCTAAGAAATGTTCAACATACCCCTTGGGCAGACCCCCTTGAGAGAAATTAAAGGGGTATGGGAAAGCCCTTGCTTATATATTTTCCTTTTTATAGGTTAAGGGTACGGGTTAAATCCTAAACCCTAAACCCGAAACCCGAAACCCTAAACCCTAAACCCTAAACCCTAAACCCTAAACCCTAAACCCTAAACCCTAAACCCTAAACCCTAAACCCTAAACCCTAAACCCTAAACCCTAAACCCTAAAAACCCTAAACCCTAAACCCTAAATGGGGTATGTTGAATTGTTCTTAGATGCAGGGCCCGTGCCCATGTCCAGCCTTCCGGCACCCGAGAAAACGTGCGCGTCATGAACATCATGTCTCTGCCAGGATGGGCTATTCGGCATGATCATCCCCATAAAGGGCCTTGACCGAGAAATGGTACCCCAAAATTTGCAAAGGCTCCCCTAAACCCTAAACCCTAAACCCTCAACCCTCAACCCTAAACCCTAAACCCTAAACCCTAAACCCTAAACCCTAAACCCTAAACCCTAGACCCTAGACCCTAAACCCTAAACCCTAAACCCTAAACCCTAAACCCTACTTGTGTCTGGCTGAAGCTTACTATGGGCGTTGCATCTACATGGGCACATGCAAGCATGAGAAAGATGAGCGGCCCGTACCTCGCCCCAAATGAAAGGCAGGACCCGCAACAGCAAGATGTAGGACTAGGTGAGGTCTGAAACTTCAATCCCGAAATCCTAGGTTTAGGGTTTCAGGTTAGGGTTTAGGGTGTTTAGGGTTTAGGGTTTAGGGTTTAGGGCTAAAGGGTTTTTAAACCTTGCATCCCAGACACGTGTATAGAGCTACAGGCACCTTGTAGGAAAAACTGCAGCCTGGCCGCGCGGCCTCTTGCACTTTGTGCCGCGGATGCCGCCAAAGGGCCGGCCCAAGAAGGACCTGGACTACTTGAAGAACCTCAAAAAATTGCAGAAAATGATCCCCATATTACCGTTGTATCAAGACGACGTATTCTTTATTTATTTATTTTTTTCTATTTATTTATTTGCTTATTTATTTATGTGATTTTTTTTTTGGGGGGGGGTGGGGGGTCGGCTTTCCAAGCCTGAAGCCCTCGGGCCAAAAAAGGCATCCCCATTGGGGTTTACGGGCTTCTAAACCATGAGAAAAGACTTAACAGCCCTCCCCAAGCCAGCGCTGAAGCCCTAAAGCCTGTGGCTTACAGCCAATCCGTGCTTAGGTTCAGGGTTTAGGGTTTAGGGTTTAGGGTTTAGGGTTTAGGGTTTAGGGTTTAGGGTTATAATCCCAGATCCAACTACCCACGACCTTTCGAGTAGGAGTTAGGCGTGGGAGGCTCGAGGCCCGGCCAAGTAGAGCTATTTTGACTCTACTTTTCCCAAAACACCGCACCCTAAGCCCTCAACCCTAAACCCTAAACCCTCAACCCCAAACCCTCATAAACCCTAAACCCTTACCACCCAGAACCAATCCGCAGAAGCCAAAAGTTTCCCTCAACCCTCAACCCTCGACCCCAAACCCTAAACCCCAAACCCTAAACCCTAAACCCTAAACTCAGAGCCCCCCCCCCCCGCCCCCCAAGCAGGACCACGTCCTCAAGCGGCCAGCCCAAGCTGCCAAGCGCCCGGCGGCGAAGAGCGCTGCCGCGAAGGCGCAGGTGGAGGGGGTTAAGGGGGTTAAGGGTTTAGGGTTTGGGGTTTAGGGTTTAGGGTTTGGGGGTTTAGGGTTTAGGGTTTGTGGTTTAGGGTTTAGGGTTTAGGGTTTCGGGTTTGGGATTGGGGTTCAGGGTTTAGGGTTTAGGGGTTTAGGGTTTGGGGTTTAGGGTTTAGGGTTTAGGGTTTGGGGTTTGGGGGTTTAGGGTTTAGGGTTTAGGGTTTAGGGTTTGGGGTTTGGGGTTTGGGGTTTGGGTTTGGGATTTAGGGTTTAGGGGTTTAGTGGTTTAGGGGTTGGGGTTTGGGGGTTGGGGGTTTAGGGTTTAGGGGTCTAGGGTTTTGGGGGTTAGGGTTTTTGGGTTTGGGATTTAGGGTTTAGGGGTTTAGGGGTTAGGGGTTTAGGGGGTTGGGGGTTTAGGGGTTTAGGGGTTTAGGGGTGTAGGGGTGTAGGGGTTCAGGGGTTTAGGGGTTTAGGGGTGTAGGGGTGTAGGGGTCTAGGGGTCTAGGGGTTTAGGGGTTTAGGGGTGTAGGGGTTCAGGGGTTTAGGGGTTTAGGGGTTTAGGGGTGTAGGGGTCTAGGGGTCTAGGGGTCTAGGGGTTTAGGGGTTTCGGGGTTTCGGGGTTTCGGGGTTTCGGGGTTTCGGGGTTTCGGGGTTTCGGGGTTTCGGGGTTTCGGGGTTTCGGGGTTTCGGGGTTTAGGGGTTTCGGGTTAGGGTTCTGGGGTTTTGGGGTTTTGGGTTTAGGGACGCTTTGAGATTTCTAGGCTTTGCGGGGTACCACGGTGGGATGACGTGTGATTCCTGTACTGCTTACTTATACGAAAATGTTGGGATGGTTGAAAGGTACACTTAGTCAAAGGGTTGAGGGTCAAGGATTTAAGTACCCTAAACCCGAAACCCTAAACCCTAAACCCTAACCCCAAACCCCAAACCCTAAACCCTAAACCCTAAACCCTAAACCCTAAACCCTGACGTCTAGGATGTAGAGTTGAGGCTTGAGGGTTGAGGGTTGTGTTGTGCACCTTCCAACATGAAGGGCAAAGTGGCTCCAGGAAATGGCCAACGATCATTTAGAGTTTAGGGTTTAGGGTTTAGAGTTTAGGGTTTAGGGTTTAGGGTTTAGGGTTTGGGGTTTAGGGTTTAGGGTTGAGGGTTGAGGGTTGAGGGTTTAGGGTTTGCGGTTTAGGGTTTTAGGTTTAGGGGAACCTTGCAACTCTAAGGCCCTGAAAACTGCCACAGCGGGAACTTTCTTGTGCCAGATCTCGGCACATGGCATTTGAGGGCGCGCCAAATTCGCAGCATTCTAGGGTTCAGGGCTTTAGGCTTTCAGGTTTAGGGTGTAGGGGTTAGGGTTTAGGGTGCAAAACCCAAAGTGCAGACCCTTGAGCCAACAACCACTCCAAAAGGGCGAGGGTGCCGCTGAGGGTGTGGGGTTCACCAAGTACCCTAGGACTAAGTCCTTCCGACCCCTTGAAGAACCTGAGCCTAAACTCTAAACCCCAAACCCTAAACCCTAAACCCGAAACCCTAGATCCCCAAGTGTGCAGCAGTTCCTCCTCGTCTCGTCCTACACGGAGAAGCACGGCCATGTGCAGCTTTGGCACGTAAGCTCTCTACGATAATAAGGGGCACCGTAGTATCTCCGCCATATGTAACTTGTCGAACTTACACTTACATGCATGTTTGTGTTTATACTGGTACTTGTACTTGCACTTGCACTTATTCATGTTATACTCAGAAACCATTACTCGTTTGTATGTATATATATATATCCTTACCGGTAAATGTACGTGTGTAGTTGTATCTGTAGCCGTACTTTTGTTATATGTATATAATTTCCATGAAGTTCTCACATGAGGAACTATGTCACTTACTGTACCTCTCCGGTTTCCGCCATCGATTTACTACGCATCCATATCATGACACGGTGCTGCTGACCCTTCCTCTCTTTCTGGCAACTGAATTTATGCATCTTGTTTTAGTACCATCTTGAGTCTTGCAACATGAACGTCCCTAGAAATGCTGCTCGCCTTTTTCTAAGCCTATAACTACTCTGAACTCTGCACCCGGTATATCTACCCTGAGGCGTGACCCTAAACCCTGATTTCATAAACCCTGAACTCGGGATGTTCCCCCCTTTATACTAGCAGTCCTTGACAGGATTATACGAGGAGGTACTTTTATCCCGATTAAGGCCTGTTCGTATAAAGGGGGGAACATTCCAACCGTGAACTCTGAACCTCAAACCCTACTTCGAGGTTCATGATACTTATTAACCAAGTATAACTGTACTTAGAACTGCACTTATAACCATATAGCCATATCAGGGCACTCAAGGGGCTTATAAGTGGGTTTCCAGTACAGTTATAATTGATGAATAAGTACCACGAGCCTCCAAGTCGAACCCCTAGCTTAGGGTGTAGGGTTTAGGGTTCAGGGTTCAGGGTTCAGGGTTCAGGGTTTAGGGTTTAGGGTTTAGGGTTTAGGGTTTAGGGTTTAGCCCAGGCAGTCTCCGCGCCTGGACGAAGCCAAGGACCGCGCTAGGGACTCACATCGCGTCCTTCGGGGGGGGGGGGGGGGGGGTGGCTTAAATAGGGTCTATTTGGAAGCTGGGACTCGGGTTTTCTTATAGCCATACACGTTTCCACGAGGGTACGCTGCTGTCACGTCAGTCGTACTATGGAGGCCTCAGGAACAAGAACCAGGTAGTTCCTCTTTTCTCTTCTCTTTTTCTCCTCAATCCTAAAGTCGAAGGCTCTCGTGAGGAGAAGAGAAGGGAGAGAAGGAGGGAAAGATAAGAGGAACACGATTTTCATGGGAAGAGCCAAGAAAAGAATAGAAGAGAGATAAAACAAGGCGCAAAGAAGATGGTACTCTTCTTTATCTATCCTCTCTCCCTTATCTCTCCGTTCCCTCTGTCTTTTCGAAATGAGAAAAACAAAAAGAAAGATGAAAAGAAGAAGGGTTAGGAAAAGAGCCGAAGAGATAGGCCGAAAAGAGGGGTATGGTGAAGTACGGCAAAGGTCCACGCACAAGGAGTCACCTTCTGCTTACCCTTCCACTGCTTGATTTTACAAGCTCCTTTCTTGTGTTTTATCAGTTAAAATTAAAAGGAAACAGAAGGAGAGAAGGGAAAGGGAAGTGAGAGAGGAGAGACAACAAGGAGGCCATTTTAATTTCCTGTGAGTTATCAAAAGGAATGCAATATTATGGGAAGAGCAATGGAAAAAAGAGTGGAAGAGAAATTAAGACAGGAGAGGGAGGTGCAAAAATAAGGCAAAGAGAAGATGGTGCCGTTTTCATCTCACCTCTCGTTCTTATCTTCCTCTTCTCTGGTTCTTTTCCCTGTGAAATAAAAAAACAAAAGGAAGGACAATGAACATATAAAGGAACCCGTTTTCGTTTTCCGTTTGGGAACAAGGAAAAAAACAGAGGCGATAGGGCGAGAGGAGGGGTTTGCTGAAGCATGGGGAGGGTGTACGGGCAAGGGGCCAACTCCGCCCACTTCCCCCATCCATTGAAAGAGGAAAAGGAACAGGGCCTCCATTCCCCTCTTTTCTTCCTTTCTTGCGTTTTTGTCGTTTAGAAGGGAACAGGAGAAGAGGAGGGAGAGAGAAGGAGAGAGGAGACATAAAAAGGGTTGCATTTTTAATGGGAAGAGCAAAGAAAAGACCAGAAGAGAGATGATGGGAGAAGAGGGGGAGACAAAACAAGGCGCGCAGAAAATGGGCAGATAAGAAGAGAGGAAAGGGAATGACCAAGTACAATGAGGAGTTCTTCAATTTCCCTCCCTATCTCTTATGTTACTTTTCCTTCTTGTGGGGTGTCCCTTTTTCTCTTGAAGATGCAGAAAACGATTGAAAAGGACACCCGTTCCATCGCACATATGTAGGGAAAAAGAGAGAGAATCATGAGCATCAGCTGGGCTTGCTGCCAATCCAACATGGGCGTCCCTTTTAATCGCATTCTGTGTCCTTTTTTCTCGCTTGAAGATGCAGAAAACGATCCAAAAGCACATCTGTTGGAGGAAGAGAGAAGGAGAGAGGAGAGATACCAAGGATTGCATATTTAATGGGAAGAGCAAGGAAGAGAATAGAAGACAGATGAATAGAGAAGATGGCGCTCTTCTTTATCTCTTCTCTCTCCCTTGTTTCTCCCTTCCCTCTTTCTTTTCGAAATGAGAAAAACAAAAAGGAAGAACTATGAGAAGGAGAAGAGTAAGGAAAGGAACAGAAGAGATAGGCCGAGAGGCTGAATATGATGGAGTATTATGGAAAGGCTCACGCGCAAGGAGTCACCCTCTGCTTACCTTTTCACTGCTTTATCATATGAGTTCCTTTCTTGTGTTTTATCAGTTAAAAGGAAGCGGAAGAAGAGAAGGGAAAGGGAAGTGAGAGAGGAACGATAACAAGGATGCTATGTTTCCCGAAGCGTGCTGCAAGGAATAGAAGAGACAGGAAGCAAGGAGACGGAATCACAAAATAAGGCGCAAAGCTGTACATATCATCTCTCCCTTGTCTCTCCCTATTCCCTTTCGAACTAGAAAAAAACCATTCTTGCTTTTCACAGATAGGTTCCCTCTCTCCTCTTCAGGAAATCCCCTTTCCCTTATGTTGCTTTTTGAAGCGAATAAGAAAAATAGCAGATAAGAAGAGAGGAAAGGGTCAATTTCCCTCCCTATCTCTTATGTTGCTTTTCCTTCTTGTGGGGTGTCCCTGTTTCTCTTGAAGATGCAGAAAACGATTGGAAAGGACACCCGTTCCATCGCCCATGTGTAGGGAAAGAGAGAGAATCATGAGCATCAGCTGGGCTTGCTGCCACTCCAACATGGGCGTCCCTTTTAATCGCAGTCTGTGTCCTTTTTTCTCGCTTGAAGATGCAGAAAACGATCCAAAAGCACATCTGTTGGAGGAAGAGAGAAGGAGAGAGGAGAGATACCAGGGATTGCATATTTAATGGGAAGAGCAAGGAAGAGAATAGAAGACAGATGAATAGAGAAGAGGGAGAGACAAAACAAGGCGCAGAGAAGATGGCACTCTTCTTTATCTATTCTCTCTCCCTTGTCTCTCCCTTCCCTCTTTCTTTTCGAAATGAGAAAAACAAAAAGGAAGAACTATGAGAAGGAGAAGAGTAAGGAAAGGAACAGAAGAGATAGGCCGAGAGGATGAATATGATGGAGTATTATGGAAAGGCTCACGCGCAAGGAGTCACCCTCTGCTTACCTTTCCACTGCTTTATCATATGAGTTCCTTTCTTGTGTTTTATCAGCAGAAGAGAAGGGAAAAGCAAAAATTGAGCCCAACATTTTAGGACCAGGGCTTGCGATCTGACTCTTTGGAGAAAAAAAATCGATTCCAAAATCTTAGGGACCAGGGCTTGCGATGTTACTCTTTGGAGCAAGAAATGAGCCCAAAATCTTAAAGACCGGGGCTTGCGATTTCACCTTTTGGAGCAAATACTGGGCCCAAAATCTTCGGGACCAGGGCTTGCAATTTGACTCCGTGGAGCACAAATCGACCCCGAAATCTTAGGGACCAGGGCTTGCGATTTGACTCTGTGGAGCACAAATCGACCCCGACAACTTAGGGACCAGGGCTTGCGATTTGACTCTTTGGAGCAAAAATCGACCCAAAAATCTAAGGGACCAGGGCTTGCGATTTTACTCTTTGGCGCAAAAACTGGCCCCCAAATCTTAGGGACCAGGGCTTGCGATGTCACTCTTTGGAGCAAAGTTGAACCCAAAGTCTTAGGGACCAGGGCTTGCGATTTGACTCTTTGGAGCAAAAACTGTGCCCAAAATCTTAGGGAGCAGGGTTTGCGATTTGACTCTTTGGAGCAAAAACTGGGCCCCAAATCTTAGGGGCCAGGGCTTGCGATTTGACTGTTTGGAGCAAAAACTGGGCCCAAAATCTTAGGGACCAGGGCTTGCGATGTTACTCTTTGGAGCAAAAACTGGGCCCCAAATCTTTTTGACCAGGGCTTGCGATGTCACTCTTTGGAGCAAAAATTGAACCCAAAATCTTAGGGACCAGGACTTGCGATGTCACTCTTTGGAGCAAAAACTGGGCCCCAAATCTTAGGGACCAGGGCTTGCGATTTGACTCTTTGGAGCAAAAATTGAACCCAAAATCTTAGGGACCAGGGCTTGCGATGTCACTCTTCGGAGCAAAAACTGGGCCCAAGATCTTAGGGACCAGGGCTTGCGATGTCGAATGCAAAATCTTAGGGACCAGGGCCTGCGATTTGACTCTTTGGAGCAAAAATTGAACCCAAAATCTTAGGGACCAGGGCTTGCGATTGGACTCTTTGGAGGAAAAACTGGGCCCAAGATCTTAGGGACCAGGGCTTGCGATGTCACTCTTTGGAGCAAAAAATGAACCCAAAATCTTAGGGACCAGGGCTTGCGATTTGACTCTTTGGAGCAAAAACTGGGCCCCAAATCTTAGGGACCAGGGCTTGCGATGTCACTCTTTGGAGCAAAAAACGAACCCAAAATCTTAAGGACCAGGGCTTGCGATGTCACTCTTTGGAGCAAAAATTGAACCCAAAATCTTAGGGACCAGTACTTGCGATGTCACTCTTTGGAGCAAAAACTGGGCCCCAAATCTTAGGGACCAGGGCTTGCGATTTGACTCTTTGGAGCAAAAACTGGGCCCAAAATCTTAGGGACCCGGGCTTGCGATGTTACTCTTTGGAGCAAAAACTGGGCCCCAAATCTTAGGGACCAGGGCTTGCGATGTCACTCTTTGGAGCAAAAAATGAACCCAAAATCTTAGGGACCAGGGCTTGCGATTTGACTCTTTGGAGCAAAAACTGGGCCCAAGATCTTAGGGACCAGGGCTTGCGATGTCACTCTTTGGAGCAAAAAATGAACCCAAAATCTTAGGGACCAGGGCTTGCGATGTTACTCTTTGGAGCAAAAACTGGGCCCCAAATCTTAGGGACCAGGGCTTGCGATGTCACTCTTTGGAGCAAAAATTGAACCCAAAATCTTAGGGACCAGGGCTTGCGATGTCACTCTTTGGAGCAAAAACTGGGCCCCCAATCTTAGGGACCAGAGCTTGCGATAGTACATCGGGTTTAGGGTTTAGAGTCGAGGGGTACACAAGGTGCTTGAAATTCGGGCGCAAGGGCGCAAGGGGGATCCCGGAAGCTCGGGAAGAAATGGGCAATTATGCCCAGGGTTTTTTGTATTCTGACGCTCAAGTACTGCTATTTGCCTAAGAGCCCCTCCCCAAAAATCATCGAAAGATACTAATCGCTAGATTGCCCTCATAAGGCAGAAGATTTTCGCTACTTTGAGGGGGCTCCTAAGCAATTGGTAGAATACGGGGGGTTATGAAATGGAGTTCTATAATTCGCAACTTTCGAGCTTTGGATGCCAGTGGAAGCAGGCACTTGGGGCTTCGGTTGAAGTCGCACACTTGGTAGCCCTGCAACCATATTATAGTAAGGGCACCCCTTTTCTGGGTTGGTTATTTTATAAGGGAACCCATAACCAAAAAAAGGGTAAAGGGTGCCACTGGGCTACCAAGCACAAGAGTAGCCTAGGAATGAGAAACCTACCTTTGGAGTAGACCCTGGAAAAAAAGTATATACCTTTTAGGTATAAGTAGCTATAATAGGAACTCAGACCCAAAAAAAGTATTAAAGTACAGTACTCCAAAACCCAGGAAAAGGGTTGCCCTCTTTGTTTCTAAAGGGGCGTATGGGTCTGGGGGACCCTAAACCCCCCCAAGACAGGGAACAGGGCCGACTGTGGTCACTCTTTGGAGCAAAAATTGAACCCAAAATCTTCGGGACCAGGGCTTGCGATTTGACTCTTCGGAGCAAAAACTGGGCCCCAAATCTTAGGGACCAGGGCTTGCGATGTTACTCTTTGGAGCAAAGATTGAACCCAAAATCTTAGGGACCAGGGCTTGCGAATTGACCCTTTGGAGCAAAAACTGGGCCCAAAATCTTAGGGACCAGGGCTTGCGATTTGACTCTTTGGAGCAACTGGGCCCAAGATCTTAGGGACCAGGGCTTGCGATGTCACTCTTTTGGGCAACAAATGAGCCCAAAATCTTAGGGAGCAGGGCTTGCGATTTGACCCTTTGGAGCAAAAACTGTGCCCCAAATCTTAGGGACCAGGGCTTGCGGTTTGACTCTGTGGAGCAAAAATTGAACCCGAAATCTTCGGGACCAGGGCTTGCGATTTGACTCTTCGGAGCAAGAAATGAGCCCAAAATCTTAAGGACCAGGGCTTGCTTTGGAGCAAAAAACTGAGTCCAAAATCTTAGGGACCAGGGCTTGCGATGTTACTCTTTGGAGCAAAAACTGGGCCCCAAATCTTAGGGACCAGGGCTTGCGATGTCACTCTTTGGAGCAAAAATTGAACCCAAAATCTTAGGGACCAGGACTTGCGATGTCACTCTTTGGAGCAAAAACTGGGCCCCAAATCTTAGGGACCAGGGCTTGCGATTTGACTCTTTGGAGCAAAAATTGAACCCAAAATCTTAGGGACCAGGGCTTGCGATTTGGCTCTTCGGAGCAAAAACTGGGCCCCAAATCTTAGGGACCAGGGCTTGCGATGTCACTCTTTGGAGCAAAAATTGAACCCAAAATCTTAGGGACCAGGGCCTGCGATTTGACTCTTTGGAGCAAAAATTGAACCCAAAATCTTAGGGACCAGGGCTTGCGATTTGACTCTTTGGAGCAAAAACTGGGCCCAAGATCTTAGGGACCAGGGCTTGCGATGTCACTCTTTGGAGCAAAAAATGAACCCAGCGATTTGACTCTTTGGAGCAAAAACTGGGCCCCAAATCTTAGGGACCAGGGCTTGCGATGTCACTCTTTGGAGCAAAAAACGAACCCAAAATCTTAAGGACCAGGGCTTGCGATGTCACTCTTTGGAGCAAAAATTGAACCCAAAATCTTAGGGACCAGGACTTGCGATGTCACTCTTTGGAGCAAAAACTGGGCCCCAAATCTTAGGGACCAGGGCTTGCGATTTGACTCTTTGGAGCAAAAATGGCCCAAAATCTTAGGGACCAGGGCTTGCGATGTTACTCTTTGGAGCAAAAACTGGGCCCCAAATCTTAGGGACCAGGGCTTGCGATGTCACTCTTTGGAGCAAAAATTGAACCCCAAATCTTAGGGACCAGGACTTGCGATGTCACTCTTTGGA
Source organism: Symbiodinium natans (assembly GCA_905221605.1). NCBI lineage: Eukaryota > Dinophyceae > Suessiales > Symbiodiniaceae > Symbiodinium > Symbiodinium natans. Next base: position 366,299 of record CAJNDS010002601.1, on the reverse strand, counting down.
GCAAAAACTGGGCCCCAAATCTTAGGGACCAGGGCTTGCGATTTGACTCTTTGGAGCAAAAACTGGGCCCAAAATCTTAGGGACCAGGGCTTGCGATGTTACTTTTTGGAGCAAAAACTGGGCCCCAAATCTTAGGGACCAGGGCTTGCGATGTCACTCTTTGGAGCAAAAATTGAACCCAAAATCTTAGGGACCAGGACTTGCGATGTCACTCTTTGGAGCAAAAACTGGGCCCCCAATCTTAGGGACCAGAGCTTGCGATAGTACATCGGGTTTAGGGTTTAGAGTCGAGGGGTACACAAGGTGCTTGAAATTCGGGCGCAAGGGCGCAAGGGGGATCCCGGAAGCTCGGGAAGAAATGGGCAATTATGCCCAGGGTTTTTTGTATTCTGACGCTCAAGTACTGCTATTTGCCTAAGAGCCCCTCCCCAAAAATCATCGAAAGATACTAATCGCTAGATTGCCCTCATAAGGCAGAAGATTTTCGCTACTTTGAGGGGGCTCCTAAGCAATTGGTAGAATACGGGGGGTTATGAAATGGAGTTCTATAATTCGCAACTTTCGAGCTTTGGATGCCAGTGGAAGCAGGCACTTGGGGCTTCGGTTGAAGTCGCACACTTGGTAGCCCTGCAACCATATTATAGTAAGGGCACCCCTTTTCTGGGTTGGTTATTTTATAAGGGAACCCATAACCAAAAAAAGGGTAAAGGGTGCCACTGGGCTACCAAGCACAAGAGTAGCCTAGGAATGAGAAACCTACCTTTGGAGTAGACCCTGGAAAAAAAGTATATACCTTTTAGGTATAAGTAGCTATAATAGGAACTCAGACCCAAAAAAAGTATTAAAGTACAGTACTCCAAAACCCAGGAAAAGGGTTGCCCTCTTTGTTTCTAAAGGGGCGTATGGGTCTGGGGGACCCTAAACCCCCCCAAGACAGGGCACAGGGCCGACTGTGGTCACTCTTTGGAGCAAAAATTGAACCCAAAATCTTAGGGACCAGGGCTTGCGATTTGACTCTTCGGAGCAAAAACTGGGCCCCAAATCTTAGGGACCAGGGCTTGCGATGTTACTCTTTGGAGCAAAGATTGAACCCAAAATCTTAGGGACCAGGGCTTGCGATTTGACGCTTTGAACCAAAAACTGGGCCCAAAATCTTAGGGACCAGGGCTTGCGATGTCACTCTTTGGAGCAACAAGATATTAGGGACCAGGGCTTGCGATGTCACTCTTTTGGGCAAGAAATGAGCCCAAAATCTTAGGGAGCAGGGCTTGCGATTTGACCCTTTGGAGCAAAAACTGTGCCCCAAATCTTAGGGACCAGGGCTTGCGGTTTGACTCTGTGGAGCAAAAATTGAACCCGAAATCTTCGGGACCAGGGCTTGCGATTTGACTCTTCGGAGCAAGAAATGAGCCCAAAATCTTAAGGGCCAGGGCTTGCTTTGGAGCAAAAAACTGAGTCCAAAATCTTAGGGACCAGGGCTTGCGATTTGACTCTTTGGAGCAAAAACGGGGCCCCAAATAATAGGGACCAGGGCTTGCGATGTTACTCTTTGGGGCAAGAAATGAGCCCAAAATCTTAGGGACCAGGGCTTGCGATGTTACTCTTTGGGGCAAGAAATGAGCTCAAAATCTTAGGGACCAGGGCTTGCGATGTCACTTTTGGAGCAAAAACTGTGCCCTAGTATTGGGGGGAGGAGGGCTCGTGATTTAGTATTGGGAGGAGGCCCGGGCTCGTAAATTAGTATTGGGGGGAGGCCCGGCCCGTGATTTAGTATTGCGGGAGGCCCGGGCTCGTGATTTAGTATTGGGGGGAGGCCCGGGCTCGTGATTTAGTATTGGGGGGAGGCCCGGCCTCGTAATTTGGAGGCCCGGGCTCGTGATTTAGCCCGGGCTCGTGATTTAGTATTGGGGGGAGGCCCGGGCTCGTGATTTAGTATTGCGGGAAGGCCCGGAGGCCCGGGCTCGTGATTTAGTATTGGGGGGAGGCCCGGGCTCGTGGTTTAGTATTGGGGGGAGGAGGATGCCCCAGCCCCCACCCCCCATTTGGAAATAAATGAATTAATTGAATTAATTGAAATAATTGAATTAATTAATTAATTCAATTAATTGATTTATTTCCAAAGGGGAGGTGGAGTTTAATTGAATTAATTTTAAATTAATTCAATTATTTCAATTAATTCAAGTAATTCATTTATTTCCAAATGGGGGGGATTCCCCAGCCCCCACCCCCCCCCCTTTGGAAATAAATGAATTAATTGAATTAATTGAATTAATTGAATTAATTGAATTAATTGAATTAATTGAATTAATTGAATGAATTGAATGAATTGAATTTCAATTAATTCAATTAATTCATTTATTTCCAAAGGGGAGGTGGAATTAATTGAATTAGTTGAATTAATTCAATTATTTCAATTAATTCAATTAATTCACTTATTTCCAAAGGGGGGGGAGGGGTGGGGGCTGGGGAATCCCCCCATTTGGAAATAATTGAATTAATTGAATTAATTGAATTAATTGAATTAATTGAATTAATTGAATTAATTGAATTAATTGAATTAATTGAATTAATTGAATCAATTCAATTAATTCAATTAATTTCAATTAATTCAATTAATTCAATTAATTCCACCCCCCCCCCTTTGGAAATAAATGAATTAATTGAATTAATTGAATTAATTCAATTAATTCAATTAATTCAATTAATTCAATTACTTCAATTAATTCATTTATTTCCAAAGGGGGGGGGTGGGGGCTGGGGAATCCCCCCCATTTGGAAATGAATGAACTAATTGAACGAAATTATTTAAACTATCGCGGCTCGATTTGGCCAAATTTTGACGGGCAGCCTGCGGGCAAAATTTGGCCAAATCGGGCTGCTCTTCGTATGCCATGAGAAATGCGCGGCTCGATTTGGCCAAATTTTGCCCGGAGGCTGCCCGGCAAAATTTGGCCAAATCGAGCCGCGCATTTCTCAGCGCGTACGACGAGCAGCCCGATTTGGCCAAATTTTGCCCGCAGACTTCCCGGCAAAATTTGGCCAAACCGAGCCGCGATAGTTTAAATAAATTCGGGCCTCCAGAAAGGCGCGGCTCGATTTGGCCAGATTTTGCCGGGCAGTCTGCGGGCAAAATTTGGCCAAATCGGGCTGCTCGTCGAACGCGATGAGAAATGCGCGGCTCGATTTGGCCAAATTTTGCCGGGCAGCCTCCGGGCAAAATTTGGCCAAATCGAGCCGCGCCTTTCTGAAGGCCCGAAATTTTTGAACTATCGCGGCTCGATTTGGCCAAATTTTGCCGGGCAGCTTCCGGGCAAAATTTGGCCAAATCGGGCTGCCCTTCGTATGCGATGAGAAATGCGTGGCTCGATTTGGCCAAATTTTGCCCGCAGACTTCCCGGCAAAATTTGGCCAAATCGAGCCGCGATAGTTTAAATAATTTCGGGCCTCCAGAAAGGCGCGGCTCGATTTGGCCAAATTTTGCCGGGCAGCCTCCGGGCAAAATTTGGCCAAATCGAGCTGGGGGGGGGGGGTCTGGGGAATCCCCCCCATTTGGAAATAAATGAATTAATTGAATTAATTGAATTAATTGAATTAATTGAATTAATTAAATTAATTCAATTAATTCCACCCCCCCTTTGGAAATAAATGAATTAATTGAATTAATTGAATTAATTGAATTAATTTAATTAATTCAATTAATTCAGTTAATTCATTTATTTCCAAAGGGGGGGGAGGGGTGGGGGCTGGGGAATCCCCCCCATTTGGAAATAAATGAATTAATTGAATTAATTGAATTAATTGAATTAATCGAAATAATTCAACTAATTCAATTAATTCAATTAATTCATTTATTTCCAAAGGGGAGGTGGAATTAATTGAATTAATTGAATTAATTCCAATTAATTCAAATTAATTCAATTAATTCAATTAATTCAATTAATTCATTTATTTCCAAAGGGGGGGTTCAATTAATTCAATTAATTCAATTAATTCAATTAATTCAATTAATTCAATTAATTCAATTAATTCCACCTCCCCTGTGGAAATAAATGAATTAATTGAATTAATTGAATTAATTCAATTATTTCAATTAATTCAATTAATTCATTTATTTCCAAATGGGGGGTGGGGGCTGGGGAATCCTCCTCCCCCCAATACTAAACCACGAGCCCGGGCCTCCCCCCAATACTAAATCACGAGCCCGGGCCTCCCCCCAATACTAAATTACGAGCCCGGGCCTTCCCGCAATACTAAATCACGAGCCCGGGCCTCCCCCCAATACTAAATCACGAGCCCGGGCTAAATCACGAGCCCGGCCTCCAAATTACGAGGCCGGGCCTCCCCCCAATACTAAATCACGAGCCCGGGCCTCCCCCCAATACTAAATCACGAGCCCGGGCCTCCCCGCAATACTAATTTACGAGCCCGGAATGGTGCCCCCCCCCATTTGGAATTAATTGAACTAATTGAATTAATTGAATTAATTGAATTAATTGAATTAATTGAATTAATTGAATTAATTGAATTAATTGAATTAATTGAATTAATTGAATTAATTGAATTAATTTAATTAATTCAATTAATTCACCCCCCATTTGGAATTAATTGAATTAATTGAATTAATTCAATTAATTCCATTAATTCAATTAATTCCATCAATTCATTTAATTCAATTAATTCCAAAAGGGGGGGGGGGTGAATTAATTCAATTAATTCAATTATTTCCAAATGGTGCCCCCCCGCCCCCCCCGCCCCCAGCCCCGAGCCCCCCACCCCCCCATTTGGAATTAATTGAATTAATTGAATTAATTGAATTAATTGAATTAATTGAATTAATTGAATTAACTGAATTAATTGAATTAATTCAACTAATTCACCCCTCATTTGGAATTAATTGAATTAATTCAATTAATTCAATTAATTCCATTAATTCAATTAATTCCATTAATTCATTTAATTCAATTAATTCCAAAAGGGAGGGTGAATTAATTGAATTTATTCAATTAATTCAATTAATTCAACCTCCCCAAGTGTAAATAAATGAATTAATTGAATTAATTGAATTAAATTCTGTCTTGGCAACCCTACAGAACCTAAAATAGGGTCTATTTGGAAGTTGTCTCTTGTAAATAAGTATACGTTTTGGGGCCTGATTTCCTCTTCAAAACACGAGTCTCAGCTTCCAAATAGACCCTATTTAAGCTGCACACCCCCCCCCCCCCCTAAAAAAAAAAAAAAAAAATAATAAAAACAATAATAATAATAAAGAAACAAGAAACAGATTCTTGCTTATAAGGGCAATATCGTGATTGTTACTTTTATTTTCGGGGGTCCTCAAGCAAATAGTAGTACAATGGCACTTCAGGGGTCTAGGATGGAGGCCTCGAAAACAAGAGGGGAGGGGCATGTGCTTTAGAGATCCCACGGCCGGAGCTTACGCTTCAGCACGCATAGGGGTCCCCTGTTTAGGGTTTAGGGTGTAGGGTTCATGGTTGATGTCTCCGCATGTATGCACACCTCTACCCGTGATGGTGCCCATGTGCTGGAGCTGCTTGAGGCTGCTTGTTGAGCAAACCTATACCCTTTGAACCCCAAACCCTGAACCCTAAACCCCTTTGAACCCTAAACCACGTGGACGGAACTTGCTTCGTCCAGTTTTTTGGACAGCTAGGGCCTTGCAGGCACTTTTGGGTTTCAGTATGAGGTGGAGTTATCAGGGCTTGGGTTGACCGGCTTACCTCGAAACCCTATGTTTTGGGCTTTGGAGCTCTTTCGACCTGCACAGACTGGAGCGGCACCTTTTCGAAATCCAAAACATGGCGGCGAGCTTCCTTTAATACTCGGATAGGCGAAGGGGAACCTGGGAGAATCATGTAGCTTACTCTGCTGACGTGGTGCATCTGAGCCCATGCTGAGAGTATGCTCTTCAGTCCCTACTCATCGATGCGACATCGAGCTTGACTTGCCGACTCACTTGCCAGCTGCCACGGCGGCAAGCTTCGCAGCCTGCCCAGATCTTCGGGCTGAAGCCCAGTTTAGGGTTTAGGGTTTGGGGTTTAGGGTTTGAGGTTTGGGGTTTAGGGTTTGGGGGATTGGGTTCAGGGTTTAGGAATTAGGGTTTGGGGTTTAGGGTTAAGAAGCCCTGGGGCGCATTTTCTTCAGCTGTAAGCTCAGGGATTAGGGTGTCGCACTGGGTAGCCCAGCAAGCATGTTATGAGTAAGGGGGGGTTGGTTACTTTATAAGCGAACCTGGAACCACAAATAGGGCAAGCGGGCTCCACCTTTCTACCAAGAGCTGGATGTTAGTTGAAGACTTCAAATGGGTCCCTAATTGGGGAACCCGTAAATGCCTTGTACAATCAAAGGGTCCATGCTTCGCTTAGACACCTAAACCCTAAACCCTAAACCCTAAGCCATAAGCCCTGACAATTTCATTGCTTGGGGCTTCTGGCCTACAAGGCAAACCATCGGGGGCAGGCAGCTATGGGTTTGTTTCCCTACTTTAGGGCTTAGGGTTTAGGGTTTAGGGCTCAGGGCTTGTTTCCCCACCTTCTCCTTCACATCCGCCATGCCGCCGATCATGTAAAATGCGGCCTTGCAAGGTTGCTGAGGGCCTTGAGGTTTAGGGTTGTAGGGTTCTAGGGTTTCAGGGTTGTAGGGTTTGAGGTTCTTAGGATATGGCTCGGCCCCACTGCCTCAACCCCAGGGGCTTTGGGGTTTAGGGAAGCCCTTGCACCCCACTCCCCCGCTTTCCCCCCGAAGCCTCCGTAAACCCTGAACTAAAAAAACCTCTAAGATGCACATCTCCAAACCCAAGCCTTGGGATGTTCACCCTTATACTAACAGTCCTTGCTAGGGTTTAGGGTTTAGGGTTTAGGGGATAATAGGGGAATAAAGGGAAAATCCCAACCCAAGTCCTAAATCCAAAAACCTGAGGCCCTACACAAGCCTAAAGCACAGCTCTTGAGGGTTTGGGTTTAGGGTTCAGGAGGCATGGCCTCTGTACACCCTAAACCCTAAACCCTATACCCTAAACCCTAAACCTCGGAAGACCCTGCACTGTGCAGTTGCTGGGGCAAGCGTGCCTCCGGGATGTCGTCGCAGTTTCCGGAGAGGACCTGGGACACTTCAGGCTTTGAACTTTTGTTGAAGTCATGCTTTGAGGGGGTTCGTGCTTGAGGAAAGGTACTACTTTTTACTATTTGCTTCAGGAGATTTACTTAATTTTACTTGCTCAAGAACCACACGCCCCAAACACAAAAAAAACACTAAACAAAACAATGAAACAGAATACTAGTCCCCTATGTTGCCCAAGGAAGGAAGAAAAATTGCTGTTTTTTGAAGGGCAGGACCTCCCAGTCTGCCGACCATGCTGTATTGCCCACATGCTTGGGGGAGGATGATAAGCCTGCACCAACCTAAGCCCTAAGCCCTAAGCCCTAAGCCCTAAGCCCTAAACCCTAAACCCTAAACCCTAAACCCTAAACCCTAAACCCTAAACCCTAAACCCTAAACCCTAAACCCTAAACCCTAAACCCAAACCCCAAACCCTAAACCCACAACGGCTTTGGGGCCCACAAAAGAAGGCCCAGGGGCCTCCTCGAAGTCGTTGATGGTGGTCTCCAAATCCACAAAGGCTCCGGGGGTGCCCGTGAAGATCTCGGCCACCTTTCGGTAACGGGGGGGGGGTTTAGGGTTTAGGGTTTGGGGTTTGGGGTTTAGGGTTCAGGGTTTAGGGTTTAGTTTTGGGTTTAGGGATTTGGGTTTAGGGGGTTTAGGGTTTAGGGTTGTAGGATTTAGGGTTTTTAGGTGTAGGCTTCAGGGTTTAAGGGCTCAAGGACTTGAAGGGAATAAATGCCTACACAACATCCTGGGCTTTAAACCCCCAAGCCCTCGGCAAAGGCGGCATCACGCACTGGCCACGGCCCCAAGTCATACAAAGCGAATTAGGGGTTTCTAGGACGGTTGAGCGTTCGGGTTTAGGGTTTAGGGCTTACGGTTTCGGGTTTAGAGTTTAGGGTTTAGAGTCTTGGGGTTTGAAGGTTTGGGCTTTGGGGGATTCAGGGTTTTTGGGGGCTTCGCCGCTGCCCGAACACTGCGGACCACTGAGCCCTGGGCAAAGAATGGCTGTGACAAGAATCGCTGGACCTGGCTGGTTTTTAGGATTTCGGGTTTAGGGTTTAAGGTTTAGGGTTTAAGGTTTAGGGTTTAGGGTTTAAGGTTTAGGGTTTAGGGGGCTGGTCCGTGGGTTCCGCTCAAGCGGAGTGTGGCCCATGCTGAGTTCTCTAACTCGGGTCCTTTTTTGGGACCCCTTTTAGAGGGTGCCGCCTTAGAATGGGGTACCCCCACAAAGAAGGGGCCCTAGTTGAGGAAGCTACCTCCGCCATGCTAGTAGCATCCTTCTTTAAGTCAGACCTCGAGCCCTTCTTGGTCTGGCTGGGGGCTTAACACTTCTTCGGGCTTCAGATGTTTAAGGTTTCAGGGCTTCAGGGTTTGGGGGTCTTCAACCCTAAACCGTTGAACCCCCAAAACTGAAACTCTAAGGGCTTGGGATCCGTAAACCTGATTACGCCCTTGAACCCTGAACCCAAAACTCTAAACCCAGAAAGGCTTGCAATGGCGATCGCTTGAGGGATTTGGCCACTGCCGGTGGAAGCCCACCCTCACGTTTCGGCCTTAGTGTTTTAGGGATTTAGGGCTAAGAGTTTACAGTTTTTTGGCTTTAGAGATGTAGCCTTGAGGGCTGAAAGCGTTTTGGGGTTTCGGGATGTAGGTTTCAGGGCTGTAAGGTTTATTGGGTCTAAACTTCTAAACCCTAAACCCTAAACCCTGAACCCTAAACCCTAAACCCCCCCCCCCCCCAAGCGCCACACCTTGCGAGCTCGGGCCACGGTGAGCTTGTCCTCCTCGGAGAGCTCATCCATTCCCAGGATGGCAATGATGTCCTGTAGGGTTTAGGGTTAGGGTTTAGGGTTTAGGGGTTTAGGGGTTTAGGGGTTTAGGGTTCAGGGGTTCAGGGGTTTAGGGGTTTAGGGTTTAGGGTTTAGGGGTTTAGGGATAGCAATGATGTCCTGCCACGCGGTTTAGGGGTTTAGGATTTGGGGTTTAGGGGTTTAGGGATTTACGTGTTTAGGGTTTGGTGTTTATTTCGGGTGTAGAGAGTATGACTTACCAAGACATTATACTCCGGCTCGAAACCCTGAACTTTAATCCTGCGAAGTTGCACTTTGTTTTTGGGGTGGGGGGGAGGTCGTGTCGATAGATCCTCACGGGCCTGTGACTTCTTGCGGCAGTCGACTCTGCAACCGAACTTGGTCAGTTCCGCCACCAAGAACTCTTAACAACTTAAGGGTTTAGGATGTAGAGTTTAGGGTATGGCAAGTGCTTCTGCCCGTCTCCTGCAAGGACTTGTAGTCTTGCAGAATCTTCTGCGTGCTGCGGGCAATGTCGTAGTGACCTTGTGCATGGCAGGGTGCAGGGTGCCGGGCTTTGGGGTTTAGGGCACTGGAAGATGCAGTGGCATGTTGGGGTTTAGGGTTTAGGGTTTAGGGTTTAGGGTTTAGGGTTTAGGGTTTAGGGTTCTGCCCCTGCGTATCTGCAACAAGAGAAAGCAGGGGTGCGCGACGGCACGCGGGTGCAGTGGTGTGTATTGATGTCTGCTCTTCGACAAGAAGGAGTGCATCTCTTAGCAAGACTTAAGACCTGAAACCCTAAACCCTAAACCCTAAACCCTAAACCCTAAACAGCAATAAGCACAAACATTCAGTCCTGAAAGCTCCCTCCCAACCTGGGTTCATTTCTTTCGGAAGATCACCTAAGCCACGCCAGAAGTTCTTCCATTCTAACGAGAGATGGTGAGTTTCTAACTTAGGGTCAGCCTCCCACCCACCCCCAAGGAAAGAACTTCGTACACCCTAGATCCTAAACACCCTTTGGAGTTGAGGGTTTAGGTTTCAGGCTTTCAGCTTCGATACTCCCCTTAGAACCTTAATACACATAATATAATTTAAATATCCTCTTGGGTTTTATATAAACAAAAAATAATACCCAAGGGGGATAAAGGTTGAGGGCTCCCTAGACCAAAGCAACCTAGAGGCGCTGTCCGACGATCGATGGGTCAAGCATTCGCGACCTGGGGGGGAGGATGAGCTCACTTTGTCGGAGGACATGGAGCTTTTAGGGTTTAGGGTTTAGGGTTTAGGGTTTAGGGTTTAGGGCGTAGCATTCAGGGTTATGGTGTGAAGAACTGAGTCATGCCTGCTTCAGGCTTCAGGCGTCTGCAGGAAGTTGCAAAGATGGTTCTCTACCGGCACCTTAGATGTAATCGCAATGTGCGCGTGCGCACCGGCACAGAGACGCACAAGCACTTCCTCTCAACACGGGGCTCAAAATTATGGGCCCGTTCTCTTGTACTCCAAACTTTCAGGATTGTACAATTCTAGGTTGCCCAGTAAACGAGGATGAGAAAGGGTGCCCTTTTTTGCTTAAAGGGGTTTATAAGGGAACCTAAACCTACCAAAAAGGGAATAAGGGTACTACTGGGCATCCTAGAATTGCAGAGACCCCGAGGTCCCTTCATTTTGCTCAACCCCCCCCACCCCTCCACTCACATTGCGTGCACAGGTCAGTTCTGCCCCGAAGCTGTACTTGGCTGCACTTAGGAGGGTAGCTAGAAATTAAAATTTTAGCTGCCTTATTAAGAAACCCAATCAACCCAAAAAGGCTAAAGATCTAAAGTTATAGTAAAGTACCATAAAGTGTAGCTCAGCCTCCTACGTGGAATCCAGTGGGTCCACAGCCGGGTAGATTCCGAGCTCTGCAATCTGGCGGGACAAAACCTGGGCATGCAGCCCTAAACCCTAAACCCTAAACCCTAAACGCTAAACCCTAAATCCTAAATCCTGAACCTAAGCCCCTAAAAACCTTAAAACCCTACAACCCGAAAACCCTAAAACTCCAAAACCCCCAAACCTTGAAACCCTAAACTCCCCCCCAACAACACATGGCACACTAGGGCTTTCGTTTGTAGGGGTTTTAGTGGTTTAGGTCTTTTACCCCTAAACCCTAGACCCCTAACCCTAAACCCTAAACCCCTAACCCTAAACCCTAAGCCCAAGCCCTTAACCCTAAACCAGGGTTTTTTTGGGATTTCGGGACCTGAGCGCTCGTCCCTGAATCCTAAGAGGGGTTTAGGGGGCTGGGTTTGGGGGTTGCGAGTTTTAAGCCTGGTAAGTTCATGGCTCGAAGGGTGTAGGGGTTTTAGGGTTTAGGGTTTAGGGTTTAGGGTTTGGGGTTTAGGGTTTGGGGTTTAGTGTTTAGGGTTGAGGGGTGTAAAAGTGGTCGCGTTCCGCCCTGAGGTCGCCGCCGTGGTGGCATCCAGGTGGGCGAAGGTGGTGGCCTCGGTCTTGCGCCCGAAGAAAGCAAGGAATTCACCAAGTGATAGGGAGAGGTTTAGGGTTTAGGGTTTAGGGTTTAGGGTTTAGGGACAGAGTCGCGTGCCTTCTAAGCCCTAAACCCTAAACCCTGCATCCTGAACCCCAAACCCTAACCCGCCAGGCCGTTTTGGTTTCTTGTCACGCATTAGTCGTCCTAAAGGACTTCCTCAACCCCCCACCTGAGTACTCGTAGTTGTTTTGCGAGCCGTAAAGCTCCCCCTCCTAACCCCCAGCCCCCCCCACCCCCCCCCTACGGAGCTTAAGATCTGTCCCCGAATTCAGGGCTGGCAAGGGGAGAACGCTCCTAAACCCTAAAGCGCTGAATAGTTCGACTCCCTAGGCCCCTTACACCACTGCACGCTTGCGCCCTAAATCCCAAAACCCTCAACCAAAACCTTAAACCCTAAACCCTACGCTGAACCATCCCCCCCAAAACCTAAACCCTATAAACCCCCTAAAACCCATAAAACCCCTAAAACCCCTAAAACCCATAAAACCCCTAAAACCCCTAAAACCCCTAAAACCCCTAAAACCCCTAAGACCCCTAAGACCCCTAAGACCCCTAAGACCCCTAAAACCCCTAAAACCCCTAAGCCCTGAATTGGCCCCCCTCTGAGTTCGAAGCGGGCGCCGGATCGGTCAGGTCATCGGCAGGGACGTAGACGGCCTAGGGTTTAGGGTTTAGGGTTTAGGGTTTAGGGTTTAGGGTTTAGGGGGGGGCCTGGGTCGGAATGGAGGAGGTTGAGAGGGGGGTTTGGTATAATTCAGGGAGTGGGGAAACCCTAAACCCAGTTGTCATATTTCGGGATAGGGCTTTAGGGGTTTAGGGGTTTAATGGGCTGAATGTTGGGGCTTAGGGTTTGGGGCTTGCGGCTGAGAATACCGGCAGCTTCGAGGTGTAGAGTGTGGAGTCTAGAGTTCGGATTCTTAGGGTTTTGTGGTTTTGGGTGTAGTAGGGTTTAGGGGCGTAGGGCTTTCAACACTTAAAACTCTAAAGTGCCCGAGGTTTGGGGTTTAAGGCTTCGGGTACCCCCCCCGCCCCCCAGCACCGAATACACGAACCTACCCGAAAATGGGCTTCGCCGACGCGGCCTGGACCGAGGTGATGGAGCCCTTCTGGGTGGTTGTGATGCGCTCCTTTCTTGGCATCTTGCGGGCAATGCAAACCCCTAAGCCCTAAGCCCTAAGCCCTAAGCCCTAAACCCTGAACCCTAAACCCTAAACCCTAAACCCTAAACCCTAAACCCTAAACCCTGAGCATCCCGAACCCCAAATAAAAGGGATGTAGGGCTGCGAAGGGAGGGCCTTGTGCGATTTCGGACTTTCTTTAAGGCGGATTCCAGGGAAGCCCCAAAACCCCAACCCGAACCCCAAACCCTTAAAGAATGCAGGGAGAACAAAGTGCACCCATGAATGAGTTCATTATTGGCACACCCTAAACCCTAAACCCTAAACCCTAAACCCTGAACCCTGAACCCTGAACCCTAAACCCTAAACCTTAAACACTTCCTAAACCTCACCAATCTCCTGCAAAGAGTGGCCAATCGTTTTGACCACCGGGGCCCCCAATGGCAATCCACTCGGGTTGGGGGCTGAAAACCCTAGCCCAAATAAAGGTCTGAAAACCCTAGCCCAAATAGAGGTTAACCGCTTATTGGCAATAGGATAAGATATAACCCAAAAAGGTCCAAGGTTAACTACCCAGCCCCTAAGGGTTTAGGGTTGGGCCCTTTTTGGTTTCGAGATTCTATGGCTCTTGTTCTTCTTCTTCTTCCTCCGTTGCTCGCCGACTACATGCTCACACACACACATGTGTTTGGCTTCTGCAACCATGTGCATTGCGGTTGCCCGGTTCCAAGAACAGGTTGACATTGCTTGCTTGTGCTTTGCAAGCTTAGAAGCTGCGGCGGAAAGTGCCTTGTGTGGTGCTGCAAGTAGGGTGTAGGGTTCAGGGCTTAGGGTTTAGGACCCAAAGGAAGTGGAACAATCCACCAGAACAACGTCGGTGTCGGTGCTAAAACACCCAAATCAAGCGTCTCGATTCACCCTAAACCCTAAACCTAAACCCTAAACCCCAAGCCCTAAACCCTAAACCCTATAAGCGTCGCTCTCCTGCAGCGACGCCAAGTCGGTAGCCAAGGTGGGCTGGTAGCCCACGGCACTGGGAATGCGACCGAGAAGTGCAGACACCTGGAGTTTAGGGTTTAGGGTTTAGGGTTTAGGGTTTAGGGTTTAGGGTTTAGGGTTTAGGGTTGGACTACTCTTTGCTTAAGAATCCCAAAAGAATAAGACAAATAATAATATCAGGTTACTACTATTTCCTTAAGAATCCCAAAAGAATAAAAACATAATTATCCCTATATTGCCCTTAATAAAGGAAGCATATATATATATATATATAGTTTTGTATTTATTGATTGATTGATTGATTTATTGTTTTTCCGGGGATCTTACGCAATTAGTAGTGGAGGTCAAGACAACCTATTTTTGCCTTGGATGGTCCTATAAAAACAACTCTGAACATTATTCCTGGATAGGATCCTCTGAAACCCACCCTAAACCCTAAACCCTAAACCCTAAACCCTAAACCCTAAACCCTAAACCCTAAAATAGGGAAAAAAAACATATACATATATATATATATATATATATTAAAAAAAGAAAAACATCCCAGGGCCCTGTCTAGTGGGTTTAGGGCTTGGGGGAGCTAGGGCTCTTCAGTGCCCCTCTACAACCCCTCTCCGGAGCCGATGGGGGACCTAATGCCTGAATTTCCCCTAAACCCTAAACCCTAAACCCTAAACCCTAAACCCTAAACCCTAAACCCTAAACCCTAAACCCTAAACCCTAAACCCTAAACCCTGGAGGCACACCATGGTTTAGCGCTTGAGTCTTTCAGCTTCAGATAGGTCTTGGGGGGTTTAGTGATTCTTTAGGGCCTTGGTGTCGTGGTTGGAGTTGGAACGGCTTCAGACTTTCCAGCGTTTGTAAAGTTCGGGGATCTCAGGGAGTTTGGGGACGGTTCGGTTTTCTAGGGTTTAGGGTTTAGTACACTGCTACAGTGGCAGGCTTGTAGGGACAAAACCCGAAATCCGAAAGGCTTTGGGGTTTTGGGGGCACATCTTCCGAAGCCCTCAAACCCTGCACCCGGAACCCTAACACTAGCAAAGCGAGCCGTTCGGCGCTCAACGTCAGAACGAGTAAAGGGTTCGCTGGATCGGATGCTCATCGGGACAGAACGGTAGGGCGTACACAGGGTATTACAGGTGAATATGGAGTTCTTGTAGGGTACAAGACTGCATTCTGTTTTTGACAGGGCACTTGCAAAGGTTCTTATGTAAGATGTAGGGCTTACAAGCCCCCTGCGCTTGAATAGGTTAACGGGTCACTGAAACCCTCTAATAGCACTCCAAGCCCTAGAGGCCCCTACAGCCCCTAAACCCTAAACCCTAAACCCTAAACCCTAAACCCTAAACCCTAAACCCTAAACCCTAAACCCTAAAACCCTAAAACCCTCAACCCTAAACTGTGACCCTGCTCTTGGCGTGCCTCGGAGCCCGCTTGGGTGAAGCGGAAGATGTTGTCGACGAACAGCAGCACATCCTCCCGGAAGAGTCGAGTTGGGGGTTTGGGGTTTGGGGTTTGGGGTTTGGGGTTTGGGGTTTAGGGTTTAGGGTTTAGGGTTTAGGGTTTAGGGTTTAGGGTTTAGGGTTTAGGGTTTAAGGTTTAGGGTTTGGGGTTTAAGGGCTTCGGGAGGAGGGTGCTGACCTAAACTCTCAACCCTTAGGCAGAGACTTCTTAGCCAGGGCGAGACCTCCCCCAGCCTCAGCACAGCTTCCCAAGTCTCATCGTCTCAAGTGACATCAGCTTTCACCCTAAACCCTAAACCCTATAAACCCTAAACCCGAAACCCGAAACCCTAAACCCTAAACCCTAAACCCTAAACCCTACACCTTCAATTCCAGCTTGGCGGCGTGGCTTAGGGTTTGGGGTGCTGTGCCCGCGTCCTGGCCCTCCTCGTCACGGAAGTACTCCGCCACGGTGAGCCCCGTCAGGGCCACGCGGGCGCGGGCGCCAGGGGGCTCGTTCATCTGGCCATACACCAGGGCGGCCTCGAAAGGGTTAGGGTTTAGGGTTTAGGGTTTAGGGTTTAGGGTTTAGGGTTTAGGGTTTAGGGTTTAGGGTTTAGGGTTTAGGGTTTAGGGTTTAGGGTTTAGGGTTTAGGGTTTAGGGTTTAGGGCCAGGGTTTAGGGTTTAGGGCTAGGGTTTAGGGTTTACGGTTTCGGGTTTAGGGTGCATGATCCGAAGCCATAGAAGGCCCTCAACGACCCTGCAACCCAATATGCACCCCGAGCCCTCTTGAACTCCAAGTCGTACAACCCTCAAGCCTCAATTCTGAACTCGAAAGCCCGGAACCCTAAACCCTAAACCCTAAACTCACAGTGCATGTGAAGTTCCACTACGAGCGAATTTGAGTTTAAGGCCTCGAAAGTGTAAACCACGCTTGTGAACTCTACGCAGCCTTTAGACCTCTCTCAGACTTATGGTACTGTGATAACACACCGATGAAAAACTAGCCTAGAGACCCAAACCCAAAACCACCCACATCCCTAAACCATAAACTCCAAAGCCAGAACCCTGAAACCTAAAGCCAAGTGGAAGCTGAGCGAAGGACCTTGGAGCCTGGCGCTTTGTCCTTCCTGGGCGGGCGGAGTTCTTCGGTTGTCGACTCTTCTGCCGTTTTTTCGCGCTTGCTCCTAAACCCTAAACCCTACACCCTAAACCCTAAGCCCTAAGCCCTAAGCCCTAAGCCCTGAGCCCTGAGCCCTAAGCCCTAAGCCCTAAGCCCTAAGCCCTAAGCCCTAAGCCCTAAGCCCTAAGCCTAAACCCCAAACCCTAAACCCTAAGCCCTAACACCTAAACCCTAACCCTAAACCCTAAGCCCTAAACCCAAACCCTAAACCCCACTGCTTCACCATAGGCCTTCCGGGTGAACAAAAGGGCCCCCGAAGCTAAGGGCGAATGCCGCCCCGAAAGACACCCTGAACCTCGCACTCCCGGGAGAGGCCCCAAGGATTTGGGGTTTTCGGATTTTGGGTTTGGGGTTTGGGGTTTTTGGGGTTTAGGGTTTTTGGGGTTTAGGGTTTTTGGGTTGGGGGTGTGGGGTTTAGGGTTTTGGGGGTTTAGGGTTTTGGGGGTGTGGGGTTTAGGGTTTTTGGGGTTTAGGGTTTTGGGGGTTTAGGGTTTTGGGGGTGTGGGGTTTAGGGTTTTGGGGGTTTAGGGTTTTGGGGGTTTAGGGTTTTGGGGGTGTGGGGTTTAGGGTTTTTGGGGTTTAGGGTTTTTGGGGCTTAGGGTTTTTGGGGTTTAGGATTTTTGGGGTTTAGGGTTTTTGGGGTTTAGGGTTTTTGGGCTTTAGGGTTTTTGGGCTTTAGGGTTTTTGGGGTTTTGGGTTCCAACTCGTTCACCCCTACCTTGAGGCCTACTAGAAACTTTAGGTTCTTCTCATATGGGGACGAAGAACAGGGACTCCAAATTGTTCTGGCTGAAGCGTCGTCTTGTGATCTCACAAGAGCAGGCCAAGTAACCGCACCGATACCAACAACCCTAAACCCTAAACCCTAAACCCTAAACCCTAAACCCTAAACCCTAAACCCTAAATACCAACAAAAAGTCCACCATCCACCCCGGTGAACTCAGAGCTGAAGCACTGAAGCCATGCAACCCTAAGCCCTGAACTCTAAGAAGCATTCACCACACCCCAAACCCATACCCCTTAACCTACAAAAGGAAATTCTGAGGGAGTCTAAGGGAGGATATTACCATACCCCTCAATTTCTTTTAAGGGTATGCCCAAGGGGTATGTTGAATATTCTTAGACAATCCCACATCCCTAAACCCTAAAACCCTGAAGCCATGCAAACACCCTCAACCCCAAATGCCAGGGCTCTTGATGACACCACTGGCCATCATCTCATGGTAGAGGTCGTTGCCTTCACGAGTGCGCTCACCTCGGGCACAAACAAGCGGAGGGTTTAGGGTTTAGGGTTTAGGGTCTAGGGGGCAAAGCCCTGAACCCTAAACCCTGATCCCTAAAGCCCTCTACACCCTAAACCCACGATGCTACCACCAGGAGTATTTAGGGCCTTGGCTTGGGTGGTTAGCCCCATGGCTTACCAAAGCTGAAAGTTCTCCGGCCCCCTGATAAACTTTGCTCCTGCGTGGAGCATGCTTGACCCGCAAGTGCCATACGCACTGACTGTAAGCGCAAACCCGAAGAGACCCTCAACTGCAACTCTGAATCCAAGGCGTTGGGGGCCGCAAACCCAAACCGATTTTACTGAGGCCCGCGCCCACTCCAGCGAAAACGCTGTAGCCACCGTGCCTCTGACGGTTCAGATTTGGGTTTGGGTTTAGGGTTCAGGGATTCAGGTTTAGGGGGGTTGTAGTGGATTTGGGGTGCCAATGGTTTCGACTCCGAATGGACCTGAGTGATCTTAAACTAAACGTTTCGGGTTCTACAGGCATGCACGACGCATACCTACTCGACTACTCACCCCCCCCCCCCCCCCCCCCCCCCCCACCTTAATAATTAACACCCGCTAAACCCGGACCCTATGGCTCAAAATAGCCAAAAAGCCTTACTTAAGCGGGCCTTTAGGCCCAACAAGCCTGACATCAGAGTCCTTAGCTCTAAGTCCTATAACAACTTGCGATCCGAGCAGCTTGAGGGCGATGTTGTGAATCAGCTCCATGATCACGACCTAGGGTTAAGGGTTCTAGGGTCAGGGTTTAGGGTTTAGGGTTTAGGGTTTAGGGTTTAGGGTTTAGGGTTTAGGGTTTAGGGTTTAGGGTTTAGGGTTTAGGGTTTAGGGTTTAGGGTTTAGGGTTGAGGGTTTAGGGTTTAGGGTGAAAAAAGGACGGGAGGTCTCTCAACTGCCGGGAATGGGACCGTCTTGCCGACGCCGGCACCGCCGAAAAGTCCGATCTTTCCTCCGAGCAAGCCAGCGCAAAGCATGCCCAAGCCGGTTTAGGGTTCAGGGTTCATCGGAGTTTCGCAACATGACGTGCTCAAAACCGCTTTCTTTTCCTGCTCATCCTATGCCCTATGCAGCTCCTGCAGAGGTACATACTGCGGTACGAGATGCAGTGCTGAACCCTCAACAGCAAACCCGCCACAACTGCCAGCATCCCTAAACCCTAAACCCTAAACCCTAAACCCTAAACCCTAAACCCTAAACCCTAAACCCTAAACCCTAAACCCTAAACCCTATGACGCGACTCCTCCTTTGGCATAGGGTGCCAACCTGGGTCGGACAATTCGCTGTTTTTGGGGGTGGTTGTTGGCATGTTCCCCCTTATACTAACAGTGCTTATTAGGGATTTTAATAGGGGTCCTATAATCCCTACTAAGGCCTGCTAGCATAGGGAACATCCCAAGGTGGTTGTTCCGCATCTTTCTCGCGGTTTTGGGTCTACAAGAACCTGCTCCCTTTGGTTCAGGGTTTAGGGTTTAGGGCTTAGGGTTTTAGGGTTTAGGGCTTAGGGCCTAGGGTTTAGGGCTTTCCTGTCTCAGCATGAGGCAGCCATGGAGATCCGCCTACATGTGGCTATACTGCGTTTTCTTCTGAAACCCGCATCTACTATTTGCTAAAGAGCCCTCCCAAAAATACAGAGTGATCATCCGTATACTGCCCTATTGAGGAAGAATATCTATATGTTTTTGGGTGGTTCTTAGAAGCAAATAGGAATCACCCTGCAGATCCTCAACCCCTGATTGCCTTGGATGCCCTTGGCTAGACGAGCCTACTCTGCTGAAGAGGTGGGAGTCACCGGCCAGGGTCCGCAACTTAAGGGTTCAGGGTCTAGACGACAGTAATCTAGGAGAAAAAAAAGGGTGCCCCCTCTTGGTTTAAAGGGTTCTATAGGGGAACCTAAACCCCAATTAACGGAGGGGTTTAGGAGACTGACATCCGAAACCCCTTTGCCCCAAAAAGCGCCCTGCACTCCGAGAGACCCTTCAGCACTTCGTAAAGCTCTGAAAGTCTCAGATGCAACTGAATGGTTGGTGAAATCTAAGCTTAGGTTAGTTTAGGGTTTGGGGTTACTTGGAGGTTCATGGGTAGCTATATATGTACGGTTATAAGTATGGGAAGTATACTTATCACCCCACTTAGGGTACTTGTAGCCCTACTTAGAACTACCATGAACCTCCCAAGTAAGGGTTCAGGGTTCAGGGTTCAGGGTTGGTTGAAAAGCATGCAGGGGTGTTGAGCCAGCACGTAGTCGTCCAGCATCTTAGGGGAACTAAAGCATAGCCTGTAGGATTATCAATAGAGGGAATGGAATACCCCAAAAAGGTTAAGGGGTGCCTACTCTACTACTGAGAGAGTAAGGCTTGGGTTTCTTAAGAATATTCTTCTATATGCCATATTTTTCAGAAATTATGATTCTTATATGCTATACTTTTGATAGAACATTAATCTGGGTTGCCCTTTAAACCCTCTGAAACATATTTATATATAGGGCCCCTTATAAACCCAAATAAGGAAAACACAAAATGTCCCAAAAACCAACCTAGTAGTATATTTGCCCTAAACCCTAAACCCTAAACCCTAAACCCTAAACCCTAAACCCTAAACCCTAAACCCTAAACCCTAAACCCTAAACCTAAACCCTAAACCCTAAACCCTAAACCCTAAACCCTAAACCCTAAACCCTAAACCCTAAACCCTAAACCCTAAACCCGATTGACTATTAGTATATTTGCTTTAGGAAGCATTTTGAATCCCAGGTGCAGGTCCACCACCTTGATGCCCGTGAGAAGCTGCTGCGCCGTGGTGTTCATCTCCGTGAAGATCGGGGTCGGCCTGAAAGTGACAAGGGTTAAGGGTTTATTTAGGGTTTAGGGTTTAGGGTTTAGGGTTTAGGACCCAAGCCCCAAGCCCCAAAAGTCTTAAGCCCAAAGAATTCAGCCTAAAGCCCTAAGCCCCAAGCCTAAGCCCGAAGCCCGAAGTTTTAAGCCCTAAGCCCCAAGCCCTACAAAGCCCAAACCCTCAAGAAGGACCGGTCTGGGCAGTGAAGGCCTATTAAACCCAAGAAGGGATAACATAAAATATCCCAAGGGCCTCCCTATCACCCTGAAACACTTTATGGGCTAGAGACTTTTAACCCTAAACCCTAAACCCTAAACCCTAAACCCTAAACCCTAAACCCTAAACCCTAAACCCTAAACCCACTTTTCAATCACCCTGAAAACACT
Organism: Symbiodinium natans; assembly: GCA_905221605.1. NCBI lineage: Eukaryota > Dinophyceae > Suessiales > Symbiodiniaceae > Symbiodinium > Symbiodinium natans. Next base: position 345,605 of record CAJNDS010002601.1, on the reverse strand, counting down.
TTAAAGGGATCCCGCAGGGTGTCGGGCCTGTGGATGGCGTAGAACCTTGGAGGCCATCAAGGTTTGGCGACAGAGTGTGTAAGGGTTTAGGGTTTAGGGTTTAGGGTTTAGGGTTTAGGGTTTAGGGTTTAGGGTTTAGGGTTTAGGGTTTAGGGTTTAGGGTTTAGGGTTTAGGGTTTAGGGTGTAGGGTTTAGGGTGTAAGTATATAGGCTTCGGAAGCTGGGGGCCTTACAGATATGTCCTGCCTTCTTCCTCTCTACATGGTCAGCTCTGCGAGAATTTTGCTCGGGAATTTGGAAGATCACTCAGCCGCCCGTGAAGGGGGGGGGGGGACTCGTCAATTCGGTGCACTTCAGCGGCACACGCAACCCTGAGCAGGGGAGTGTGCGTGAGACTCAGTGTGCGGCGGCCTTGTTGCCCATTGCAGAACGCTCCAAGATGCTTTTCCAACCCTAAACACTAAACCCCGAAGCCTAAACCCTAATTTGCTACATCTTAAGGCCAAAGCCCCCAAACAATGGCGCCTAGGCTGCAGTTTTCAGGCCTTTCGCGTTTTCCCAAGAATTCAAGAACCCTTGTATCTCCCCTTTACATGGTATCGTAAACGGAAGGGATTACATAGGGTTTAGGGCTTTTGAGGCTTAGGGATATAGGGTACCAGAATAAACTAAACCTGAACCCTAAACCCCCTAAAACCCTAAAACCCTAAAAACCCTACTACCCTAAAACCCTAAACCTTAGCCCTAAACCCTAAACCCCTTGTGCTTTCGGAGCAGCTTCTTGGTGTCGATGGGCCCGAGCTCGTCAATGGGCTCGCCGATAATGTTGATGATCCGGCCCAGCGTCTGCTCACCCACTGGCACCTGAATTTCAAGCCCTAAGCGCCCCCTAGGCCCTGCCCTTGAGGGTTTAGGGTTTGGGTTTAGGGTTTAGGGTTTAGGGTTTAGGGTTTAGGGTTTAGGGTTTAGGGTTTAGGGTTTAGGGTTTAGGGTTTAGGGTTTAGGGTTTAGGGTTCAGGGTCAGGGTTCAGGGTTCAGGGTTCAGGGTTCAGGGTTCAGGGTTCAGGGTTCAGGGTTTATTAGGGTTTATTAGGGTTTATTAGGGTTTAGGGTTTAGGGTTTAGGGTTTAGGGTTTAGGGTTTAGGGCTCGCGTGAAACTGGCAACACCTGTGGTTCGGGTTCAGTTCAGGGCTTAGGGGGTTTAGGTCTTCCTCTTGCTTGATCAAGTGCCGAGGCGCCGTGATGGGCGCACCGGTGTCCTCCACCAACTGGCCGCGCGTGAGACCATCCGTCCCGTCCATGGCAATGGTCCGCACCTAGGGTTTTTTAGGGTTTGGGGTTTAGGGTTTAGGGGTACTTGGAGGTGCGTGGGTAGTTATAAGTAGGGTTTCAAGTACCCTAAGTGGGGTTATAAATGTAATTACCATACTTATAACCTTACTTTTTGAACCTCCAAGTAGGGGTTTTCAGGACGAAAAAGGGCCCTCTGTGGGGGAAGGGGAGGGAGGGGGGGGAGGATTGTTAGGACGCCGCCTTTCCACGCTTTTTGTTACATGGGGGTGTCCGAAATTCGAAGGGTACCTTCTCGGGGTCCTTGTTTTTAAGGGAATCCTGCTATTTGGGGGTCCATCTTGGGGGTCCCCTATTTTCGTAAACCCTAAACCCTAAACCCTAAACCCTAAACCCTAAACCCTAGACCCTCGACCCTAAACCCTAAACCCTAAACCCTAAACCCTAAACCCTAAACCCTAAACCCTAAACGTTTCGAGGCCCAAGGCGCCATGTTCTCTCCCAAGTGCTGGGCCACCTCCAAGACGAGGCGGTGCTCGAAGCCCTGCACTTCCAGCGCGTTGAGGATGGGCGGCAGCACCTTGGCTGACTTCTGAACCCCTCCAAAAACTTTAACTTTTGGGCTCCTTGTTGTAGCTTCTTCCACAACCCAAAAAGGTTATAGTCCTAAGAGCCAGCCAGAAGAAAGCCAAGGCACCGTGTCAAACTGGACGTCCACCACGGCGCCAATCACCTAGGAACTTCTCAAACCCCATGTCCCGACCAAACATATATTCCACAAAAACAAGGTCCTCTTGAAAAATCCTCCAAAAACACTGGGACAACAGATTCCCTTTTATAAAAAAGCCCCCCCCAAAGAAGGGAACATGTTCAGAGGACATCTGCCTTCAAAGGCCCAAGGCGCCTGGGAGACCTTGCCCAAGGTGGCCGCGGACGCCTTCTTCGCTTCGGCGGCGGGGGCCGCGGCGGCGAAGCCGCGGGCTTGTCGCAGCCACTGCCGACCCTCTCGACGGAACCTGCACCATTTGTCGGGGTACTATTTAAAAAGGATCATTTTTGTTCCTTATTGGGCTGAAGTATCCACAAAGAATGGTAAAGTGATGTGTCAACAATGGCCCAGGAACAAGGCGCGCATGGCTCTGCTCTAAAGGGGGGGACTCGTCCCCTCTCCCACTCCAGTGGCTACGTGATACTGAGCCAGAAAGTAGCAGGGCCGCGGTGCAACATTGGGCATCACTCCCCCCCAACCTCCAATTCCTGGGCGTCCACCCCTCACCTCGTGTCAACCTCAGAGCCGGGAAGGATACTGCAGCCTTGAGGGCCGTAAAGCCCTCAACCAACCGCACTTCCCCGACCTGCAGAAAGTCGGAGAAATCTCTTCCACACCCCAAAAACCTCAGAGACACCCAAGCACCTACCTAATTGTAGCAATGGTACACGGAGAACGGTAAACATGAAATCATCACACCAAAGTTCAGCGCAAAGCCCCAGAATGAAAGCCTCGCCTGCTTGATGCGCTGGCGCAGCTCCGCCTCAGCCAAAGCACGCGAGGGTCTGCTTGGGCCGGCTCACTTCCTTTTTGGGCCTGAATACCTAGCCATGGTCCACGCTTTCTATTTGCCGTATAATTATATATATATATATATATATATATATATATTTATACATATATATATATATATCCAGCCAAACAGTTAACTACCCAGCTCCTAAAGTCTTAAAGTTCTGTTTTTCCAGACCTCTTCTCCAAGCATAGTAACGTGTCCCATTCAAGATTTGGTGTTCCCAGTGTTCCATTGAATAAAAGAGCCGACGCCCGAAATCAGCAGAACCACTAGAGAGAGGAGGGAGGAGGGTTCCGGGCAGTAGTCGCACAAACTCGCCAAACCACGAAAAACTCCAGCTGAGAGGAGGTCCATCGACGAAAGCCCCACGTTTAGGGTTTAGGGTTTTAGGGTTTAGGGTTCAGGGCTTGGGGTTCGGGGTTTAGGGTTTGGGGTTTCGGGTCTAGGGTTCAAGGACCCAACTAAGTTTGGGCGACGGTTTCGGATCGAGCAGGAAACAAGTTCGCGCAGAACAATCTCAGCTCAAGGTCCGACGGCGGTTGCAGACTCAAGCGGGTTGTCGGGTTCGGGGTTTAGGGTTTAAGGGTTTGGGGTTTAAGGTTGAAGGTTTAAGGTTTAGGGTTCAGGGTTTAGGGTTGACATCTGGACCAGACATACAGGGGCCATGGTCTTCCTTGTGGGGTAGTGTATTCTATCGTTATATATACTTTGTAACGGGATACCCTCAACTCCAAATCTCTCAAGCCTAAACCCAAAAACCCGAAACCCTAAACCAGTTTTTGGGTTTCCGCAATAGCTTTCGTAACCCTGGAGCACCAGGGGCCGAGCAGCCAACTCTGTGCCTGGAGCTGTGGTCCTAGACTCTAAGCCTCAACCATTTAGGGTTTAGGGTTGAGGGTTTAGGGTTGAGGGTTGAGGGTTTAGGAAAAAACTGCAGTACCCGGGGTCTCCCGAAACATGGGGTGCCCCGATTTTCGGGCTTCGGCAGGTTTATACTTTGTAAGTTATCCGGGTTTAGGGTTTAGGGTCTAGGGTCATGCGGACAGTCTCGACATGAGAACTGACGATCGCACATTCGCAATTGGTTTAATAGGGCTTGGGGTACTTCTCGGCATCCGAGAATGAAAGCTAAAGTTTAATGCCCTGCTAGGCGTTCATCAAAGCTACTTTAGGCTCTACGTTGATGGGAGTAAGTGGCATGCCAGGTGTAATTCACCCCCTCCCTGAAAAATTTGACCCCCCCCCCCCCCCCCCCCCCTCCCCCGCCCCCAAACCCCAAACCCCAAACCCCAAACCCCAAACCCCAAACCCCAAACCCCAAACCCCAAACCCCAAACCCTATACCCTAAACCCTACACCCTAAACCCCCTTTCCCCTACCCCTAGCATTGCATACATCTTCCAGGGTGGCCCCTAAAAACACTCTGAAAAACATCCGTCGAAAGAACCCTCTCGTACCCAATATCTAGTACTTGCCCAAGAACCCCCCCCCCCCCCCCCCCCCCCCCCCCGCCCTCGGAAAAAAAAAACGTCCTTATAAGGGCAATATAGTGAACATTCTCTTTGATTTTGGGGGTTCTTAAGCAAACAGTAGAGAGGGGGGAAATGCCAACTGATCCCCTGGGCCTACCAAACATTAGAGAAAGGAGTGGGTGCCCCATAGCCCCGGGAGCAACCTAGGAATAAAAGGGTACCCTTTTTGGTTTTAAGGGGATTAAGCCCTAAACCCTAAACCCTAAACCCCAAACCCCAAACCCTAAACCCTAAACCCTAAATAAGGAACCCTAACGCTAAAAAAGGAAGTAAGGGCCTAGTCCCGGTCCTAGCCCCTGAGGTCTGAGCACAGCTGCTCTTCACCTCGGAGGTCTGCGTGTGCGGCCTGGCATCGATGCCATGGCAGCATGCAATCTAGTTAGGGTTTAGGGTTTAGGGTTTAGGGTTTAGGGTTTAGGGTTTAGGGTTTAGGGTTTAGGGTTTAGGGTTTAGGGTTTAGGGTTTAGGGTTCAGGGTTCAGGGTTCAGGGTCTAGGTTGGGATGCTCCCCCTTATACTAACAGTCACTTATAAGGATTAGAATAGGGGGTACTATAATCCCTGTTAAGGACACAATTCCTAAATCGTTAATGTCCCAAGAGCTTGGTGGCGGTTCAAGCCGAGGATCTGATTTATAAAACCATGGACATAAAAAAAAAGAGATTTTGGCCCGAACCCTCCAGGAAGACTACTCTCCATTACGGGAGCCAAAGGTCCCAAAATGCCCCAGAAAACCCCCAGGATTAAACAAAAACAGAATCGGCGACCCAAGAAAAATAGAAATGTCGAAGGCTGCAGGGAATAAGCAAGAATAATGGAAAGACCGCCGGCCTGCGAGGACGAGAAGCACAGAGATTTTGAATTGCTTAAGTAATGATACGACGTGCTCCCGGATTTGTTGGAATTGGAGACTGCAGCAGAAAACTGCGATTCCTTACTACTTTTCATCTAGGATCATTGCCCAAATCATTCGCTCCTGAGTTTGGGATTAATAAAAACCCCTAAAATAGTGGAAAGCCCGGCGGGCCCACCATGACGATAGGCACAGAGAGTTTGGCTTGCTGTGTAAGGCTTAAGTAAGCAATTGCCCACGTCCTCTCTTTTTTTGGAGTTGGAGGCTGCAGCAGAAAACTGCGATTCCTTACTACTTTTCATCTAGGATCATTGCCCAAATCATTAGCTCCTGACCTACCCCTTAATTACGGGGCCGGAATTCAGGCCAGAATTTGGGATTCATAAAACCCCCGCAAATAATGGAAAGCCCGACGGGCCCACCAGCATAAGCCTTTCAAAAAGAGGAGCGGAAAAGGACACAAGAGGACAGCCCCTCTCCGCGCACTACCCCCCACCCCCACCCCACCATCCCAGCCCAGGAAATAAAAGACACCCTGCCTAGACGCCCTGCCTTTATTCTCGGGGGGGGGGGGGGGGGGGTTCGTGCTTGGGGGCTTAGTACGTTGTTAGAGTTTAGGGCGCGCCCCCTCTTCTGATCCCTGTACTGGGCTTGTGTGCATCATTCTGCCTGGATTCTGTGTTGGTCAAGTTTACTGTCTTGACTTTAAACTTTAAACCTTGCTCCACTTCACTTCATTTCGGGGCGTGGGGAAGCCCGTGCGCTCTAACAGCCTACAACCCGGACCCTCAAACCCCAGCCTCCAAAAAACCCACAACCACAGCGCCCCAAACGAAGCGCAAAAACCGCTTAAACCCTAAACCCTAAACCCTTCAACCCCCCAAAAGAAACCCTAAACCCTTTAAACCCCTAAACCCCTAAAACCCCTAAACCCTAAAGGCCCCCAAAAGAGACCCTAAAAACCCTGAAACCCCTAACCCCTAACCCCTAAACCGTTGACAAACCCTAAATAAACCCCTAAACCCTAAACCCTAAACCCTAAACCCTAAACCCTAAACCCCCTAAACCCCCTAAACCCCTAAATCCTAAAACACCCCCAAAAAGGAGACTCTTGGCTCAAAGTCAGAGCACCTCCTTGGCCTCGGCCGTCGCCTCACGCACCTCTCGCAGGTTCTCGTGGGCTTTTGGGGCTGGCGATGAGAGAGTCGACCTTATATGGGGTTTAGGGTTTAGGGTTTAGGGTTTAGGGTTTAGGGTTTAGGGTTTAGGGTTTAGGGTCAGGGTTTAGGGTTTAGGGTTTAGGGCTTACAAGTGGCTGGTTCATGTTTATCGCAGCAAGTCGACCTAAAACAAAACGAAACCAACTCGCCCCTCCAGCGACCGGACCCGCCCCGCAGCCTGAACCTGATAAACCCTCTACAACCCTAAAGCCCAACCCAACTCCCAACCCTCAAACCCCGAAGCCTCAAGACCCTAAACCCCAAAGCCTAAACCTAAACCCCAAACCCCAAACCCCAAACCCCAAACCCCAAACCCCAAATCCTAAACCCAGAGCCCTAAACCCTAACCCGCAGCATTCGGACCGGCCTTTGCTAAGGACTCCGCCTCCAACCTTACCATGGCCTGCCGGGTTAGCCTGGGCCCAAGCATGGACCAAAGCCAATGCCCGATTGCGGGGTTTTCCCAGTAATAGGGTTTAGGGTTTGGGGTTTGGGGTTTAGGGTTTAGGGTTTGGTTTAGGGCTACCTATTTTGGGGACCCTTATGAGGGGTACCTCCCCTAATTTGGAAAATTGTCGGCTTGGGGTTGTAGGGAGGGGTTGACTGTTTCAGGGCTGCGTCGAGGGTTGAGGATTGAGCTGGGCTCAATTCTCCAAACTCACCCTGGCGAGGCTCCACAAGAAACTGGGCATGGTCGTTTGGGCGGGCGGACCCGTGGGCCCGTGGGCACGTGGGCCCGTGGGCCCGTGGGCCCGTGGGCCCGTGGGCCCGTGAGCCCGTGAGCCCGTGCACGGGCCTGGACCTTGCCAAAACAAAACTTTGAAACACTAAGTCTTGAAACAAAGCCGCCAAAGCCCCGCCCGCCTTGAAACACTAAGTCGTGAAATCCAAAGACTCCTAAAGCCTAACCCTGAAGCCTACAATCTTAAAAGCCGAAAGCCTCAACTCTACTCCTAAGACTGTGAGCCTCTGGTATGTGGCAATGCAAGACTATTACAAGCTTTGGCATCATCGCGTGTAAATGGAACATGTCAGGCTTGCGTTTCCTAAGCTGCGGGGGTTCAGGACAAGGCGTTGGAAGAGCTACTTGATCCGAAGCAAACGCAAACCCAAGGTCTTGAAGCCTTGTTCTCAAAACCTAAGCCCTACTCAAACCAAGATCCTGAAACCTATAGCCACTAAACCTTAACCCTTAAACTAACCCTGCAAATCCTAAAGTCCCCAAGCCCCTACTTCGCAAATGCTTTCTTTAAAGCTCTAATCACCGCAGTCGCTAGCCAAAGACCCACCTCTCCCTTGGAATACTAAATCTTGTAACAAAGCTCTAACCCCCCTTGAAATACTAAGCAAAGAATCCTAAAGCCTAACCCTGAAGCCTGCAATCTTAAAAGCCTACAGCCTCAACTCTACTCCTAAGAATGTGAGCCTCTGGCATGTGGCACTGCAATACTATTACAAGCTCTGGCATCATTGCGTGTAGATGGAACATGTCAAGCTTGCGTTTTCCAAGCTGCGGGGGTTAAGGACAAGGCGAAATCGTAAATTCCCCAAGCCCCTACTTCGCAAAGCTTCTTTCAAGCCTTAATCACCGCAGTCACTAGCCAAAGACCCACCTCCCCCTTTTGGAATACTAAATCTTGAAACAAAGCCCTAACCCCCCTTGAAATACTAAGCAAAGAATCCTAAAGCCTAACCCTGAAGCCTGCAATCTTAAAAGCCTACAGCCTCAACTCTACTCCTAAGAATGTGAGCCTCTGGCATGTGGCACTGCAATACTATTACAAGCTCTGGCATCATTGCGTTTCTAAGCTGCGGGGGCTAAGGACAAGGCGAAATCCTAAAGTCCCCAAGCCCCTACTTCGCAAAGCTTCTTTCAAGCTTTAATCACCGCAGTCGTTAGCCAAAGACCCACCTCTCCCTTTTGGAATACTAAATCTTGAAACAAAGCCCTAACCCCCCTTGAAATACTAAGCAAAGAATCCTAAAGCCTAACCCTGAAGCCTGCAATCTTAAAAGCCTACAGCCTCAACTCTACTCCTAAGAATGTGAGCCTCTGGCATGTGGCACTGCAATACTATTACAAGCTCTGGCATCATTGCGTGTAGATGGAACGTGTCAAGCTTGCGTTTTCTAAGCTGCGGGGGTTAAGGGCAAGGCGTTGGAAGATTTATACTTGATCCGAAGCAAACGCAAAACCCAAGGTCTTGAAGCCTTGTTCTCAAAACCTAAGCCCTACTCAAACCAAGATCCTGAAACCTATAGCCACAAAACCTTAACCCTTAAACTCAACCCTAAAACCCTAACCCTGCAAATCCTAAAGTCCCCAAGCCCCTACTTCGCAAAGCTTCTTTAAAGCTCTAATCACCGCAGTTGCTAGCGCAAAACCCACCTCTCCCTTGAAATACTAAATCTTGAACAAAGCCCTAAATCCAAAGAATCCTAAAGCCTAACCTGAAGCCTGCAATCTTAAAAGCCTAAGACCTCAACTGTACTCCTAAGAACGTGAGCCTCTGGTATGTGGCAATGCAAGACTGTTACAAGCTCTGGCAACATCGCGTGTAAATGGAACATGTCAGGCTTGCGTTTCCTAAGGACAAGGCGTTGGAAGATTTACTTGATCCGAAGCAAACGCAAACCCAAGGTCTTGAAGCCTTGTTCTCAAAACCTAAGCCCTATTCAAGCCAAGATCCCAAGCTTCTGGAGCCTTAGAACCTTATAAACCCGCAATTCCGGGCGCTTTGACTGACTGCGGCAGTTTTGTTTGTATGAGCCATGATGTGGACATGCGTCCGAGCCCATGCTACATCCGACGCCATAGCGGTCCCACAGTGTCTCCCGGACGATACTCAGCCTAAACTGTAAACCTTTCATCCTAAACCCTATAGCCCTCATCCCCGAACCCGAAAGACCTTCTTCAAAGCTGTAATCACCGCAACAGCACCGATTTTCTCCCCAAACCCGAACGCTTTCTAAGTCTGGGTATGGGTTTGAGGCGTTCTCGAGCAGGGTTTTCGCGAAGTTGACGTGGCTTGTAGTCTCGTGCCTTGTCAAGCGACCTTTGTGACAATTTGAGAGTGGTAGACGACAAGGTGGGGAGCGGGATTAAACCGGCAGCAAAGATTTTTGGTGGTCAAGATAGCGTAGAGCGATAGGCAGAAGTTACAATTGATAGTAACGACATTACAAGCCTGGGCTGTGGGCCCATGGGCCCGTGGGCCCGTGGGCCCGTGGGCCCGTGGGCCCGTGGGCCCGTGGGCCCGTTGATCTTCTTTAAAGAGGCCTGCCCGTGGAACAGGGTATTCTCAAGAAACTCAGGCTCAAAGACAGTCATCGAAGGCTGGTTTAAGGCTCAGGGTTTAGGGCTTGGGCTTTTGAGATTCAGGTTTAGTTTAGGCTTTCAGCCCTGAATCCTAAACCCTAAACCCCAAACCCTAAACCCTGAACCCTAAACCCCATGCAAACCCCTAAACCCAAAACCCCCCCCCACCCCCCCCGCCCCCCCCGCGCCCGATCCGGATCCTTTGCGGCCGGAGCGCTCCGCCTCCTTTCCAGCCTTGGCCGCAGCGGTCCACAGCTCCACGCGCTCCTTCCGGACGGCGTTTTCGGGTTTCGGGTTTCGGGTCTCGGGTTTAGGGCAAATGCCCGAAGTCCCTAAACCTTACTTCCCTTTGAGGAAGTAGGAGAACACCCCAAAAACACCCTAAACCCTGAAACCCGTAAATCCTCAAGCCTTGAACCCTAAAGGGAGTATCCCAACAGCCCCCTATCCGCTCTCCAGACATCCCTTTGTTTTGGTGCTCAAGGCTCTATCCCTTTACGGTTTTAGGGGTGTTAAGGGTTGAAAGCAATAAGGATTTAGGGTTCAGGGTTTAGGGTTGAGGGTTTAGGGGGGGCCCCAAAGCCTCGACCCCGAAACCCGACAGACGACACAAGCAAGCCCCAAACCCTGAAGCCTCCTACATGTCAAAGAGGCCAAGCCCCCCCAGGTGACCGCAAATGCACTGCTTTCTGTTAGGCGCGTTCTTCGGGAAACCCGTTCGGGAGGAGGTTTGGGGGACCTGTGACAATTTCAGCCCTTAACCTTCAATCCTCAACCCCAAACCCAAAGCCCGAACCCCCCCCCTGGCCCCTGAACTCCCAAAAGCCCTTAAACCCTAGCCCCCAAACCTGCAAAGCCCGAAACCCCTAAACTTCCCAAAAGCCCTAAACCTAAACCTCTAAACCCCAAACCTGTGGAATCCAAACCTACAGCCCCAACTCCCCCAGCCTGAAACCCTAAGCCCTAGATCCCCAAACCCATGAAACTCCCAAAACCATAAACCCCATTAGCGATGGGTTTAGGGAACCTGTTACCTTATATCCTTGGGGGGGGCTTTCCTGCCTCCGCCCACTTTCCGCGGTCGCGACCCCAAGCCTAGCCAGCGAGCAGGAGCGCGGAGTTGTCCGAAACCCTTACCTATGCTTCCCTTAGTGTTAATATTCCTTTCGCTTAAACAAGACATAAGCCCTAAACCCTAAACAGACTTCCAACAAGATTTAATGCCTCAACCCTGCAGATCAGGGGCGAAGCGTTCGAATTCTTGGGGTCTACGCCTTGCTGTCTCTCAGCCCACGCCCACCCCCTCCCCCCCCCCCCCTCAAAAAAAGCTGAAACAACTAAAAGCCCTAAATGCTGCAAAGCCGGTAAAACCCTTTCAAACCCCCAAGCTCTCAACCACGCCCGAATCGCACCTAGGCCCCGTGAGCGGCTCAAGCTCTCAACCCCTGAAAAAAACTGGTCGCGGCAGCAAAAATCGGAAACTTTGGGACGGCAAAAGGCAGCGATGAAGTCTTCTGAGGGCTTGCAGAAACAGGCTTCGAAGGTTGTTTAGGGTTTAGGGTTTAGGGTTTACGCTTCTACATCAACGAGGGGCCTCCTAGCTCCTGCATCTCATGCTCTAGGGTTTAGGGTTTAGGGTTTAGGGTTTAGGGTTTAGGGTTTAGGGTTTGGGGCTTAGGGTTTAGGGTTTAGGATTTGGGGCTTAGGGTTTAGGGTTTAGGGTTCTAGGCTTCAGAACATGTGGCCTTGCCATCGCGAATGTGGAGTTTGGGCAGTCGAGGGTGTCAGGGTCTCAGGGATGATGGGACTCTGAACCTGAAATCTCCACACTAAACCCTAAACCATAAACCCGAAACCCTAAACCCTAAACCCTAAAACTCTAAACCCTAAACCATAAACCCGAAACCCTGTACCCTAAACCCAGGAGGTCGGTTGCCTCCAAAAGTGCACGCCGCACTTTGTTGGCTGCCTGCTCTGCTACCACCTCGTCCAGTCTTCGGCAAGCATTGGGGACGCTTCTTCATCTAATTTAGGGTTTAGGGTTTGGGGTTTCAGCCAGAAATCCTAGCTGGCATCTAAGTTGGGTTCAATCAAGGTCAAAGTGAGGTTTTGCAGGGTAGGCACAAGAACCGGCAGTGGCTTTCGGATTTCCAGCGTGCGCGCTGGCCTGCACGAACTTCACGAGGGTAAGTTGAAGGAAGTGAGATGCGAGCTTTGCAAAAGTCCTAAACCCCAAACCCCAAACCCCAAACCCTCAACCCTAAACCGCAAGTCTTTCCTACTCCCGGCGGCGGCTTGTGCTTGGGGGGGCCTGGTGCAAGCTTTCCACCGGCCCAAGCACAGACATGACCTTCAAAAAAACGAAGACCCGAAAGCCTGACACCCCCTGCCTCGGACCTTGAAGAGGGGTAAACCCTAAACCCTAAACCCTAAACCCTAAACCCTAAACGCTGAACCCTAGACCCACCTCCTGTGCATCCTTCGCCGATTGCAGCGACGTGGCGAGCTCAGCGCGCTCGTTGGAAAGGGATGCCTGGGTGTAGACATACTGTGGTTAGGGTTTAGGGTTTAGGGTTTAGGGTTTGGGGTTTAGGGTTTCGGGTTTAGGGTCTAGGGGTTTAGGGCTTTAAAGGTGTGTCCACAGGCATTTGAGGGTTCCGAAGGTTGTAGGGTGGTGGTGCAGAGGTGTCCTATAGGCTTAGCACGGAGGCCAACTTCAGTGGAATGGCATTTCCGGTCCATCATAAGTTGGGATGTTCCCCTTCTACAACCAGTCCTTACTGGGGATTGTATAGCAAGCCCCATTCCCTGTAAAGGACTGTTAGTATAAGGGGGAACATCCCCAATCATCAGCGTAGAAGATGGAGGAATACTCTTCAGACAACTGTTCGAGTAATTCTCTAACTTAGGCTTCCTTTTTGGGATCCTTCTTTACAGGGTGCCGTGCTATCATAGGGGGCCCACAAAGGGCCCTGTTTTAGAGAACTACCCTAAGCCACATCTTGGCTTGGGCTTCGTTCAGGGGAGTCGAGACTCTGGGACTGAAGCTCAAGTTTCGGGTTTAGGGTTTCGGTCTTGAGGGCTTCGGCTTTAGGGTTTAGGGTTTAGGGTTTAGGATTTAGGGTTTAGGGTTTAGGGTTTAAGGTTTAGGCTTTAGGAAGGTAAGTTTCGATTCAAGGTGCCTTGCGAACGCATCCAGCCAGGCTTTAGACCCACTTCCATGACACGCCCACTCTACGAAACCGACAGGCCACAGGCATTGACTATGACAGTTGCAAATTAGGGTTAGTGGTCTGGGGTTCGTGAGTTTAGGGTTTAGGGTTTAGGGTTTATTAGGGTTTAGGGTTAAGAGCTAACAGAACCAAGAAAGTCGGAGGGTGCCCCCTTGGGCCCTGGCCAGCTGCTGTTGAAACTGCTCTTCGCCTCGCGAAAGGGGGGGGCCGCTCGGGTGTTGAATGAAGGGCCAAAGGGTTTAGTAGCTAGGGGCTTTGGGCTCCCAGTAGTTAGGGTTAGGGTTTAGGGTTTAGGGTTTAGGGTTTAGGGTTTAGGGTTTGGGGTTTGGGGTTTAGGGTTTAGGGTTTAGGGTTTAGGGTTTAGGGTTTAGGGTTTAGGGTTTAGGGCTTAGGGCCTAGGGCTGAGGGCTTACAGTAGTTGGGGCATCAGGGTTCAGCGGTTAGGGTTGGGCAGTCGTTTGGAGAGCAAGACCGTGAGGGCACGGGAAGCGGTTCAGGATGGAGGGTTAAGGGCGCGTCCCCAAACCCAGAACCTCCTGGAGTAGAAGCAGCCCAACAGCGCACAGTTTAGGGTTTAGGGTTTAGGGTTTAGGGTTTAGGGTTTAGGGTTTAGGGCTTCGGGTTTACGGTTTAGGGTTTAGGGTTTCGCGCAACCTCCGACGACTTGACATGTGAACGGCTCTTCGAAACGTGTCCATTGGTACATCGGACCAGCGTGCCCCAAGTGCCCCATGCCCCCATAGCAGCCACGCCGCCAGAACACATCCCTAAACCCTAAACCCGGACCCTAAACCCTGCAAAGTCTCTCGCGCCTTGGATGGAGAGCCAGCGCTCAGCTTCTGCCTCCTTCTGCATCTCCTTGCTGTCCTGGGAGACATCTGAGTGTTTCCCCTACTAAGTTCAGGGTTTAGGGTTTCGGGTTTAGGGTTGAGGGTTTAGGGTTTCGGGCTTAGGGTTTCAGGGGCAAACCCAAAACTTTCTAGCCCACCCTAAACCCTAAACCCTACACCCTAAACCCTTGCCACTTGGTTCCATTGAAACAATTAAGCGCTACAACCTCGCAACCCCTTTCAGCCCTAAGAACACCCCACATCAAACCCTAAACCCGAAACCCACACGAAGCGCCAGCACTCCCCTTCAGCGCTTCGCCTGTTCGACTGCCCAAAGCCGTGCGCGCAGCAACTCTGCCAGTTGCTCCTGGGCGCTTTAGGGTTTGAAACTGAATCCTACACCCGAAGCCCTCGGCTTTGGGGTTCAGGGCCTAGGGCTTCAATGCAACGACGCGTTCTGGTTTAGAGTCTAGAGATGTTCTTGCTACTGCGCGCCCTAGTCGCAAGAATGTCGGCACATGTTTCAACCCTCGTTTTGCCGCAGGTTTGGAGAAAAGCGACAACGCATCTCCACCATTTTCCTGCATCACAAACCCTAAACCCTAAACCCTAAACCCTAAACCCTAAACCCTAAACCCTAAACCCTAAACCCTAAACCCTAAACCCTAAACCCTAAACCCTAAACCCTAAACCCCAAGCAAATTGGCACCTGCCCAGAGCCCACAATCCCAGTCTGCCCCAGGACTGAAACTAAACCCTAAACCCTAAACCCTAAACCCTAAACCCTAAACCCTAAACCCTAAACCCTAAACCCTGTAAATCCCTAAGCAACCCTGAACCCTAACACAGCAAAGCCGAGCCCTAAACCCTAAACCCTATACTTTCCTCAGAACCATACTAAATCATTTGTTCTTAGTATGTCCTTGGGTTGTACATAAACAAAAAGTTAATAAACCCTAAACCCTAACCCTAAACCCTAAACCCGAAACCCTAAACCCTAACCCTAAACCCTAAACCCGAAACCCTAAACCCTAAACGCTAAACCCGAAACGCTACACCCTAAACCCTAAACCCTATATGAACCCAACATAATTCTTCAGGGAACTCTTGCTACGCCCACTGGCGCGAGTACCCAGCCATCCCTGGACCTGCCTCTCGGTCCAGTGTTTCGCGGAGAGCCTGCGCCACTCGCATGGGCTTGGGTTTAGGGTTTAGGGTTTAGGGCTTAGGGTTGTAGCCCAGCAAAAACTTATGCCGTTCAGGCCATGTAGGAGAATTTTCCAGAGAGCTCCGCATCTGTGCATTGACCCTGCGACATCATTCTCAAGCTCCTCGCGGTGTACATGTGACAAAGCGAATTTGGCACAGGGACGCAGGTCCAGACTTGCAGAAACCCGCAAGCCCTCACCAAGAAGCCCATGGACTACCCAAAGAGCCCCATACCCCTTGATTAAGGAATCTACCCTAAACCCTAAACCCTACACCCTAAACCCTAAACCCTAAACCCTAGACCCCTAAACCCTAAACATCCTTGTTGAAGGGGTATTGGGCTCCTTTGGGGCTAAGGCTCCATCCTCTGCATGATCTCGCTGGGCTTGCTCTTGGCGCTGCACTTCCAGGATATCGTGCCCTTAGCAACGCTAGCAGGGTCTCGGGCTTAGGTCTTAGGGCCTTAGGGTTGAGTGTTAGGGAGTAGGGTTTAGGGTTTAGGGCTTCGGGCTTAGGGCTTCGTGGGAGGAGGACTTTGGGCACCCTGCACTCAACCAAGGAAGCCCCGCCCTTTGTTCCGGCGCCTTCATGCAGTCTGGGGGTACGACGACGTATTCTTGCTTATATACACCTTATATACCCTGAACACATTAAGAGCCCGTACATCAGAACCCTTCAAAGGAGGCTGGGGACCATATTGAGGGCCCATGAAACTAGGACGAGAGCTGAAGCAACTCCGCATTTGCGCGAACGTACACCCTGATCCACGTGTTTAGGGTTTAGGGTTTAGGGTTTAGGGTTTAGGGTTTAGGGTTTAGGGTTTAGGGTCAACGGCATACTTGGAGGTTCGCGGGTAGTTATAAGTAGGGTTAGAAGTATCCTAAATGGGGTTAGAAGAAAAAAGTTCCCATACGTATAACCCTACTTGTAACTACCCATGAACCTCCAAATGAACCCTAAACTTTAATTTAGAGAATCTCTCATGTGCTCTTCAGTGTGACGGTGCATGACCTCTGGGTCCGTGGACGAAGCACGAGCCTGGCGAAGCGCAAGGCGAAAGGGGAAACCGGGCTTGAAGAGTACATGAGAGATTCTCTAAATTTTAGGGTTTAGGGTTTAGGGTTACTCTTATATTTGCGGGCCCTGAACATGTATTAGGGTATCCAAAGAAGGACCAACATTTAGAGAACTTACCATATAATTGGGGGGCAGAAGGGTTTGCAATTAAGATGCACAACGAAGACCTGATTCTTGACAAAACCTACAAGGACCAAGAGAAGGACTTTCGAAGCACCCTACGCTCTAAATGTTACAAACATACTAAACCTTCTAAACCCCCAATCCTTAAAACCTCCAAGCCTTAAACAATCCCTAAACCGTACAAACCCTAAGCCCTTATAAACCCTAAGCGATATAAACCCTAAGCCTTATAAACCAGGTTCCTATAAGTAGGGTTATAAGTATGGCAATTATACGTCTACCCCAATTTTAAGGTACTTATAACCCAACTTATAACGACCCCTGCACCTCCAAGTAGGATTTTGAGCCAGGACGTACTACGGAATCAGGGCAATATAGGGATTGGTACTCCTCTTTGGCGGATTCGTAAGCACATAGTAGCTAAGCAATATAGGGATTAGTATTATTTTGTTTTGTGGGGGGGGGGGGGGTTCTTAAGCAAATAGTAGCTAAGCTTTAGAAGCCCCAAACGTGGCAGAGCGGCTGCTCGTGCTCCAAGGTGTCGCTGTGAGTTGCGAGGGCCGAGAGGCGAATCTCCGCTTCGCTCCGCCAGTGTGCCTGGCATGAGGGCTTAGGGTTATATGAGCTGGGTTTACAGGGTTTAGAGGGCTTAGGGTTTATATGAGCTTTATAGGGTTTATAGGGTTTATGGGGTTTATAGGGTTTCGGGGCTTTATAGGGTTTACAGGGCTTATAGGGTTTATAGGGCTTATAGGGTTTATAGGGTTTATAGGGCTCATAGGGTTTATAGGGTTTATAGGGTTTATGAGGTTTAGGGTTAGGCATAGAAAGGGCCTTGAGCGATTGAGGGTTTATGGGTTGAGGGTTTCAGGGGTTTAGGGGTATATATGGGTTTTTATGGGTTTAGGGGCTGAGGGTTTTGGATTTAGGATTGTGGGCTTCATTGAGGGTTTCAAGGCTTTAGGGCTTCGGGTTTTTAGAAAACGCTACTACTAAGTAAGCCAGCGTCTGCCTTGCACATTACACAAAAAATGTACCTCGTATCCCAAACCTGTCTAAGCCTTAAATCCACGTACCCTAATCCCGGAACCATTCTGTAATTAGCCCTAAACCCCAAACATGTATAAGCACTAAGCCACGCCCTACCCCCTAACACCCTGCAGAAACTCCCAAAAACACCGTAAACCCTAAACCCTAAACCCTAAAACCTCTGAAACCCCTTGAAGGAAAGCACCTCGTGCAGCGAGCGCTGCTCCAGGTCCTTGCACCGTCGTTGGTAGCGACGGAGCTCCGAGCCCTCTTCCCGCAGCTTCCTCAGAATCTGAGGGTTTAGGGGTTTGGGCTTGAGCTTTCAGAGTCCCTAAAACCCTATATAAACCCTAAACCCTAAACCCTAAACCCTAAACCCTAAACCCTAAACCCTAAACCCTAAACCCTAAACCCTAAACCCTAAACTCCAGTGTGGGCTCTAGGGATTGAGGGTCGGGGCTCGCAGCGATTCGTGGCTTGTGAGGGCTTTGCCTTGGGCCTCTCAATATTCGTCGGGTGTAGACAGCTCGTCATAAGTCATAGGGTTTCGGGTTTAGGGTTTAGGGTTTAGGGTTTAGTATGAAGGGTTCGCTTGCGCTCAGGGGTTTTCGGCGCATCAGTGTTTCCGGACATCATATATCCCCAAACCCTAAACCCTAAACCCTAAACCCTAAACCCCAAACCCCAAACCCCCCCCCCCCCTCCAAAGGAAAAAAACAGTAGCCCCATTATTGAAAGACCAACTGTTCCAGCAAAAGTGGACTCTTGCAGTCGTCATCGCCCAGCACTGGAAGCCCAAACTTCGGGCCCTAAACCCTAAACCCTAAACCCTAAACCCTAAACCCTAAACCCTAAACCCTAAACCCTAAACCCTAAACCCTAAACCCTAAACCCTAAACCCTAAACCCTAAACCTCAATCTTCAGCAGGCTGGAGGTCGCGGCACGCCAGTCGGAGACAGTCACCGCCAGGTTTACATTCGGGCTGACCAGCGCACTCCGGGCCAGAAGTCGCACTAGTCAAACCTCCACAAAGCACCTCGAAACCGCCTGAGCCATGATATGCAACAGGAAGGACCCCGCTTTAGGGCTCAGGGTCTAGGGCTGGAAATTCTACTTTGGCAACCTCCTGGCTGTCAGGAATCTAGAATCTAGAAGGCATTGTTTGCTGCAGCGGACTGCAAACACTGTGTCTGCCCAGTTGTCCCACGAACCAGCTAAGGCAATGGCTCTGGTGACAGCATGCGGCTATCCTCCACCTGCCGCAAAGTTGGGATTAAGAGATAAGGAGGGACCCCTACAAGGGAGCCTTAATCCTTTTCCCTCCATAACCCCTTTTTTCTACCTTATATAGTCCCTACATAGCTTAGCTAAGTAGCCCCTGAGCAACCCTAAAGAACCCCGAAGATCCCTTATAAGGGTCCCTCCTTTATTTCCCTTGGTGGGAGCTGACACCTGACTCGGGTTTCATCCACCAAGGGGCTTGGCCAAAAGGGATTGGAGATGAGGAAACCAGCAAGGTTTCATTATTTATGTCTACCCCCAGGGGCCCCTTATTTTCGTAAGCCCCACATTGAGTAGTTGCAAGCAAGTGAAGATGCTCTCACTCTCTACTTGGAGGTTCATGGTACTTATTAACCTATTGACCAATTACAAGTGTACTATATAACTGTACTTATTTATTGGTGGGTTATAAGTACAGCTATAATTGGCTAATAAGTACCCTAAACTCTAAACCCTAAACCCTAAACCCTGAACCCTAATCCCTGAACCTTGAACCCTAAACCCTAAACCTCCAAGAAACGATGGAGGTTCTACCTCTTGCCTTGTCCTGGCCCGCTCGGCCCCAGCGGGCAAAGGACCAAAACAGCTTTCGCGAAATGCTCGGCTGCAGCGTCATCGCCTCCACAGTGAACCCCCTAAACCTTAAACCCTAAACCCGAAACCCTAAGCCCTAAACCCTAAGCCCACTGCAGCTTTTGTAGGGGTTGGGTGAACTGAGGGCTCATGGAGCAGGTACGCAGTTTCCTAGGTGACTTCCAAGTCAGGTTACGGTGGGCTTTAGGTTGTGTTAGGGGACGCAGTTTTACTTGTGACACAAAAAACACTTTGTCTATATACAGCAAGAATAATGAAAATAAATATCATAACCATAAGAATAATGAAAACGAAAAGAACAATAACAAGTACATATGGTAATAATATTTACATATGGCCATTTCATAATGACAGTACTCTGGTCTGACTGGGGTCACTGCCAGCCGCGCAGCAGCAAGGCTGGCCTGCCTCACAGCAGGCGAAGGCTGGTTGCCAAGAACCCGTTTAGGGTTTAGGTTTTAGGGTTCAGGGGTCACCCACCCTAAACCCTAAACCCTAAACCCTAAACCCTAAACCCTAAACCCTAAACCCTAAACCCTAAACCCGAAATGATGATTGTAAAGCTGGCGATTGGGGGTGGTGTGTGCAGCCGTCCTTTTGAGAACCTGTTCAGGGTTTTAGGGTTGCAGCTGCCGGAGGGCACATGTAAATACAGGGTTTAGGGTCTAGGGCTTAGGGATCTCAAGCAGCGAAGACTGAACAATGGACCCCAATCGACCCCAATCAGTTTAGGGTGCAGTGCTTCACGGAATAGCTAGGGACAAACTGATGGCGACTCGAATGCGCAGCTTGCTCCGAGATTCCCAGCTCCCAGCAATGCCTCTCAGCAACAATACAGCACCCCTTTAAACGTCTACGTTCTGAGGTTGCTGCATTGGTGGTTGTGCGGCAGCCGTTCCGTTACTGCAGCTTTCGGCAAACGCGCTGATGCTGCTGGCACCTCACATGACATGGCGCACGGCTATACCAGGCATGCACTTCGGCCAAAAAACCCTGTAAACCCCATGAACAAACCCTACACACCCAAAAAGACTTGTCAAGCCTGTCAACCTTGCAAGTCCTGTAATCGTATAAACCCTATAAACCCCATAAACTCGTTAAGACCTATAATTTAATCATAAAAAATACCTAGAAACCCCCATAAATCCCATAAACGGAGACCCCCATAAAACCCATCGTAAAGCCCTAAATTTCCCCAACAATCAGAGGGTCATCGGGCTTCCTAAGCCTGAAATCTTATCAGCTCCGGACCGAAGACCGTAGCTGGAAACCTACAAAGCATGTGGGTAAGGCTTAGGGTTTTATAGGGTTTAGGGATGTGGGTTCAGGGCTTAGGGCTACGAGCCCTTGCGTTTTTTTTGCTTCAAGGCCCCTCATTATCGTAGTAACCCTGCCAGGCATGTCGTATTTAGGGGTCTATAAGGGGGTGCCCTATTTTGGGAAACACGGGTGCAATCATCTAAAACATAATATCAACTTGTTGCAGTTCTAAACTATCTACTGTGGTACGACCCGACTCTCTTTCTCTAAGCTCAGGGCCCTTTTGCGAAGCCTAAACTGTACGGCTCTGCATGAGAAGAGGAACCTCAACTAGGAACCTAATTCTCCTGAACCCTAAGCCCTAAACATTAAACCCTAGACCCACCCCCTCCCAACATTCCTGCAGACAGGCAGCTGCTTCTTGCACCGGCGCTCTGGCGCAGTGTCGGTGCTCGCGTCGTTTCCGTGACGGCCTCTCACGGGCTTAGGGTTTAGGGTTTAGGGTTTAGGGTTTAGGGTTTTGATGGACAGACAAGCAAGGCCAAGAATGGCTTCTTGAAGCAAAAAAGAACCCCAAAAAGAGTAACCTATGATTTGCTTAAGAACCTCTAAAAACCCCCTGGTTCTTAGCAGGGCCCAAATATACCCTTTAAGGGATGATATAGAGTACCTCGTTCCCCCATTCCCTACTAAGAACCGGCCAGAGAAGTTCAGTAAGAATACTCCCCATACTGCCTGACCAGGTCTTAGGGTCGTTACATGGTCTCCCAATATGGGCCCTTGACTGGGGAGCCCTTATATGCCCTTGTATACAGACTTCAGAGCTTTTGAAAGAAGGTAAAGGGAACCATATTAAGGGAGCACGTAACTACCCTTGGGCCAGGGTTACCAAACCCTAGCCTGAAGCCCTATAACACCCCACAGAGCAACGGCGCCAGGCTCTTACCCTAAACCCTAAACCCTAAACTCTAAACCCTAGGGTTTATGCAAGCCTCGCTGAGGACGCTGTTGTTCAGCTTCCGCTCGCTGCCTTCCTTCCAAGCTTGCAGGACTTGGGGTTTAGGGTTTAAGGATAAGGGTTGAGGGTTCAGGGGTTCAGGGGTTCAGGGTTTAGGGGTTCAGGGTTTAGGGTGTTAGGGTGTTAGGGTGCTAGGGTGCTAGGGTGCTAGGGGTTTAGGGGTTTAGGGGTTTAGGGCTTTAGGGGTTTAGGGGTTTAGGGCTAGGGTAGGGAATAGGGTTTATAAACCCTGCTTCAAAGGGATTGAATGTCCTTCTGGCATTTTTGGGCTTTGTGGCCCTTGGGAACAGTGAGGTGCGCAGGCTGCTTGGCTTTCAGGACTTGGGGTTTAGGGTTCATTCGCGAATGTTGGGGGCTTCGGCACTTTTGGGGCTAATTTAAACCCATGCGAATCAATAGGAAGGACTCAGCGACGTGATTCCGGGTGGAGGTGCGCTGGTTAGGGTTTAGGGCTTCTAGGACTATCGCACATCTGAACGCGCAATCTCTTGCAAAAAAACGAAACCCTGACCTCTAAACCCTAAACCCTAAACCCTGAACCCTAAACCGTAAAAAACGCCATTGTCGGGCTTTCAGGGCTTCGCGTGTTTTAGGGCTTTGCTAGCTTGAGGGTTTCAGGCTGGTGGGGTTCATGGGTTCATGATATACGGCTTGAAACCCGGAACCATCGACGAACGCACGGCAAGTGGAGCTTGAGGGTTCTAAACCATACGCTCTGAGCTCTGAGCATAAAAACCTCCACACCCTAAAACCCTAAAACCCTAAAACCCTAAAACCCTAAAACCCTAAAACCCTAAAACCCTAAAACCCTAAAACCCTAAAACCCTAAACCCTAAAACCCTAAAACCCTAAAACCCTAAAACCCTAAAACCCTAAAACCCTAAAACCCTAAAACCTAAACCCTAAACCCTAAACCTCCACACCCTAAACCCTAAACCCTAAACGCTAAACCAAAAACCCTACAACCCTAAAGCCCTAAACCCTAACGCGCCCTTGCTGCGGCCCAGCTGTCCTTGATGCGCCGAAGTGTCCGGGGAAGGGCCGGGCCTTGCGCAGTAGGGTTTAGGGTTTAGGGTTTAGGGTTTAGGGTTTAGGGTTTAGGGTTTAGGGTTTAGGGTTTAGGGTTTAGGGTTTAGGGTTTAGGGTTTAGGGTTTAGGGTTTAGGGTTAGTGGCATTCAGGCGTAAATATTAATCTTTCTTCTCCAATAACCAAGGGTAAACAAATGTTGAACTTTAATATTCCCACTAAATCAGGAAACCCCAAAAAGTTTAAAGTTCAACTAAACGCGAAGTAAGTTATAGATCACATTATTATGTTAGATCCCTTTAATTCAGGGGATTCTATTTCATTTGGGGGAAAAAGGGGTACCCAATTTTTGGGAAATAAGGATGCTCTTGGGAAGTTCAGGAGAGCCAGCGGCTCTTACGAAAAAGTCCTCGCCAACACCTGGTCTCAGACATGTTCTGGGGAACAGGGTGGCAAGTTGAGAGAGATTCAAAGTTTCAGGTTTTATATATATATATATATGCCTATGAGTTCCAAATATCTATATATATATATATATGTGTATTAAAAAGAAAGAAAAAGAAGGTGGATGGATATTCCCAGGATGCGCCTGAAAAACCCTAAGGGCAGAAACCCCTGAAAGGTAACAAGTGTAATGGCTTTTGTTGTTAAGGCTCCTTAAGCCTTTCAGATGTCCGGCTTAAGTAGCCCTAAACCCTAAACCCTAAACCCTAAACCCTAAACCCTAAACCCTAAACCCTAAACCCTAAACCCTAAACCCTAAACCTCCCGGGAAGGCATAACTCTCAGGCCGCCGACTCTCATCCCATGCCGGAGAGGGCCGGAATGCCACACTGCCTAGGATTTTCTGGATTTCTGTGAAAAAGCTAAACCCTAAACCCTAAACCCTAAACCCTAAACCCTAAACCCTAAACCCTAAACCCTAAACCCTAAGACTCATTAATTAGAATACACAAGGGCTTAGCTGTCCAGTATCCTAGGGGAACTAAAGGTTAACCTCTGGGATTATGTAGTCATCATAAAAACTCAAAAGATGGATAACGGTTACCTGCTCTACAACTACAGTACCTGTTGGGCTAAGTCCATTGCCAACAGAAGGCCTTGAAAAGAGGATTCAACTCTCGCAGTACATACGGCTGCAGCTGCTATTTCCCCCTGAAGGCCCTGAAGCCCGAAATGTTGCGTTGTTTTCCCCTTTGGCAAGGTATCCCGAAAGCTTACGCCCTAGCCCCTAAACCCTACACCCCAAACCCTAACACCCCAAATCCTAAACCCAAAACCCTGCACCTTAAACCCTAAACCTCAAAAAACTAAATTGAAGGTGTCGTCGTTGTTCTGCGACTGGGCAGTCTGGGAGCTCTCAGGGGCTTTGAGAGAATGCTTCAGCCCTGGTGTGATGAACACTACGGACAAAAAAGTCATTTCCTGGGGGCTGCGCCCTAAAACCCTAAACCCTACACCGCCTAAACCTGAGAGATCTTTGAAAAAGGATGGACCCCTGGAATCAAGAGTCCCTTAACAGGGGAAACCTTAAAAAGGTGAACCTCCTACTATCCGATTTTTTTGGGGGGGAGGAAGTATTTTGCACAACCACCACCTTTACCCTTGGCCTTATAGGGACTAAAAACGTTTCATGATTTGGGTCGGTGCTTGAAGCTTAGGGGTTAGTTTAGGGTTTAGGTTTTAGGGTTTAGGGTACAAGGAGTCTGCACAGAATTGGGCGTGTCTGGTTTACGGTGTGAGGTATCCTGAGGGCTCGGGAAGAGTCGGTGGCTTTACAGCTTTCAAGCAGAGGGCGGTTTAGGTTTTAGGGTTTAGGGTTTAGGGTTTAGGGTTTAGGGTTTAGGGTTAAGGGCTACATGTTCGTAAACCCTAAACCCCGGAACCTGGTGCATTCTTGCATCAGGGCCGCTGGATGAGCTGCCTGGCTCTTTGCGGGGCGTGAGATAGCCCGATTCATCGAAGTGCCTGCGGCGTCCGCCGTGAATTGTATTTAGGGTTTAGGGTTTAGGGTTTAGGGTTTAAGGTTTAGGGTTTAGGGTTTAGGGTTTAGGGTTTAGGGTTTAGGGTTTAGGGTTTAGGGGGTTACGGGTTACGGGTTTAGGGGTTTAGGGGTATAGGGTTTGGGTTTATATGGTTTAGGGTTTAGGGCGCAGGCTTCAACCCCACACATCCCACAGCACCTCGCAATTCAACCCGAATTCCCAACCATCTGTACCCTACGTAGTAGCGAAGGACAACCCTAAACCCAAAACACCATTTAAGCCTTCGGCTCTTTTAATTGGCAACCCCAGAAACGCCAAGCCCTGCAAGCCCTCACATCACCTGCTCCCCGTCCACGCACACACACACACACACACTGACGACCTAAACCCTAAACTCTACAAACCCTAAAAATCCGAAAGTCCCTAAGCCCTAAACCCTGAACCCTCAACCCGAAAGCCCCTAAGCCCTTAACCCCCATGAACCCCCCAAGAACCCTCCTGTGGCTGGAAGCAGGCGAGCCCGGATCACATGCTGGCCTGGTGCAGGGCTGAGGTTTTTCCAGGGTTTAGGGATGAGGGTTTAAGGCTTAGGGTTTAGGGTTTAAGGTTTTAGGGTTTAGGGTTTAGGGTTTAGGGCTTAGGGTCTAGGGCTGAGGGCCTTTCGGTTGCTCAGTTTCGGGTTGAGGCGGTACAGGGGGCTCCCCAGCTTTGTCAAGTGCGGTGCTTCGGCGGGGAATAAAACGGCAACCTCTGTTTTCTTTAAAGGGACCTCTAAAGGCTCAACAGGGGCAACAAAGCGTGCCAGTGAGAAACCTTGGGTTTGAAGGTTCCTTGGTGGGTGTGGGTCTGAGGCTGAGAGCTGTGGATGCAGAAAGGTGTAGGGAAAGCATGTCAGCACCAAGGATTGAAGCATTGAACCCCTAAAGACCTCTCGAACCAAGCCACCCACTTAAAGCCCGTTCCTACACATGACGAAACCACATGCTACCCCGACTTTATGCGCTTGCGATGCTGCTGGCAATGCTGGTGGCCAATGGACGTGTGTGGGAGACATAGCGTAATGCGGCGGCATCACTTTGCAGGTGCAGGCGGATGCGCTCGCACACGTGGCTGCCAAATCTAAGTATGGGTTCCCCTAAACCCTAAACCCTAAACCCTAAACCGTGAACCGTAAACCCTAAACCCTACTCTCTTTTGCAAGGCGCAAACTTTTCGATCCGCGTGGCTTTCGCGCGTGCGCTGCGTAGCCGGGCTTCGCCGCTGACCGAGACCCTAAAACTCTAAAGCCGAAACCCCTGAGACCCTGACCCTAAACCTAAACACCTGAGGCTCTGAACGCTGAAAACCCCGAGGCCCTAGATCCTAAATCCTAAGCCCAAAAACCCAAAACCCCTGCGACCCTAAATCCCAAACCCTGAAAGCTCTAAAGCCGAAACCCCTGCAAAGCCCCAAACCCTAAACCCTAAACCCTAAACCCTAAACCCTAAACCCTAAACCCTAAACCCTAAACCCTAAACCCTAAACCCTAAACCCTAAACCCTAAACCCTAAACCCTAAACCCTAAACCCTAAACCCTAACCCTAAACCCTAAACCCCAAAAGCCCCTGGGGCCGCCACGTCGGAAGCCCCTTGGAAGCCGAGTGGAGCCAAAGCGCGTGCAGCCCAGCTCCCAGCTGCCGCTCCACGGAGTGCTTCAACACCTCGGCACGACGTTTAGGGGGCTTAAGTTTGGGGGGTTTGGGGGGTTTAGGGGGTTTAGGGGGTGTAGGGGGTTTAGGGGGTTTAGGGGGTTAAGGGGGTTTAGGGGGTTTAGGGGGTTTTAGGGCTTAGGGTTTGGGGTTTGGGGGTTTGTGGGTTTGGGGTTTGGGGGTTGGGGTTTAGGGTTTAGGGGGCTATGAGGCATATTCTGAGGCTTACACGATTTTTGGGGCAAGCCAGGGGTCGTCTAGAGTCTATAGGGTTTGGCCTCTCATGCTGCCTGGGTCCGGGACTGAATGGCATGCAGCTACCATTGAAAAATGCCCGAAGCGCTTGGCCAATGGAGTTGGCTGTTGCCAAAGCAACCCTAAACCCTAAACCCTAAACCCTAAACACTAAACCCTGAACCCTGAACCCTGAACCCTGAACCCTGAACCCTGAACCCTACTTGAACTTAAACCCTAAATTCTAACCCTAAAACCCTAAGCCACTGGGACTCTTGCAGCACGCAGCAGTGTGCCAGCATGCCGGGAGCGACCAATGGCGAGCCTGGTGGAACGCTTCTAGCAAGGGTTTAGGGTTTAGGGCTTAGGGTCTAGGGTTAGGGTTTAGGGTTTGGGGCTTAGGGCTTAGGGTTTAGGGTTTAGGGCTTAGGGTTTAGGGTTTCGGGTTTCGGGTTTCGGGTCTAGGGTCTATCGGGTTTAGGGTTTAGGGTTTGGGGTTTGGGGTTTAGGGTTTAGGGTTTAGCGTTTAGGGATCGTCAAGCCGCGACACCCACTGGATGCCTCAATGCCGAAGAGCCCTACGACACCGAAGCCCCCGTACGCCCCGTAAAAATCTCTTGGCCCATCGCTAACCGCCACAAACCCCTCAGCACTCAAATCCCGCTATCGGTTCAGGGCTTACGCATGCTTATGCTGGAAACTAAACCCTGAACCCTAAACCCTAAACCCTAAACCCTAAACCCTAAACCCTAAACCCTAAACCCTAAACCCTAAACCCTAAACCCTGAACTGTAAAGCGTTTTCGTCTAAGCCTGTGGAGCCTCCCCAACCCCTCAAACAGCGCACCTGTTTTTGGCTCGGAGTAGTGCTCTCTCAGCGCAGAGCCTTCGCGAAAAGCTTCGGGTTTAGGGTTTTCAGGGGTCAGGGGTTCCCAAAAAAACCAAGGAAAAGAGACAAACCCTAAACCCTAAACCCTAAACCCTAAACCCTAAACCCTAAACCCTAAACCCTAAACCCTAAACCCTAAACCCTAAACCCTAAACCGCTTCATGGGGTTGAAGGAAGCCCCGAAGCCTCGCAACCACGAAGCAAGCGGGTACCAGGGCAGCCCTCCAGAAACGAGGTCCGAAAACTTAGCTGCTCCGGGGCGACTGCATGCACTTGCGAAGCATTCTGCCAACAAGTCTTAAGAACAACTTCCCGAAACCCTACACCCTACACCCTAAACCCTACACCCTGAAACCATGAACTTCAGAAGCTTCTTCGTAAATGGAATACCTGGGCCCCAAGCCCTGAGCCCTAAACGCTGAACCCTAAATTCTCCCACATCCCGAACCTCTCACATTCACCCTCCAATGTGTAGGCGCTCCGACTGAATGTGCAAGCTGCTTTTCTTGCTCACTAGGGTTTAGGCCCCTAAACCCCTAAACCCCTAAACCCCTAAACCCCTAAACCCCTAAACCCCTAAACCCCTAAACCCCTAAACCCCTAAACCCCTAAACCCCTAAAACCCCTAAACCCCTAAACCCCTAAACCCCTAAACCCCTAAACCCCTAAACCCCTAAACCCCTGAACCCCTGAACCCCTGAACCCCTGAACCCCTGAACCCCTGAACCCCTAACCCCTGAACCCCCCCCCCCCCCCCCCCCCGTCAAGCCAGCCCTTGAGCCAAGCCAACCGTCTCCAGCCAAGGGTTTGGGGTTTGGGGTTTAGGGTTTAGGGTTTAGGGGTTTGGGGTTTAGGGTTTAGGGGTTTAGGGTTCAGGGTTCAGGGCTCGGGGTTGAGGGTTGAGGGCCCAGGGTTCAGGGCTTGGGCCGGCTTCCGGAGAGGAGGTCTCGCTTAATACCCTAAACTCCCCAACACGCAAGATCCCCAAAATCAAGACCTAAAAACCCCAAACCCCTACACCCTAAACCCCATACCGAAGCGCCTAAAACGCTAAGTCCCTGACCCCCTAAAGCACTTTCTCTAAACCCTTCAAACCCGAACCCTGAACCTTAAACCCTTAAACCCTTAAACCCTTAAACCCCTAAACCCCTAAACCCCTAAACCCCTAAACCCCTAAACCCCTAAATAAACCCTTAAAAACCCTAAACCCCTAAACCCTAAACCCTAAACCCTAAACCCCTAAACCCTTAAACCCTTAAACCCTTAAACCCTTAAACCCTTAAACCCTAAACCCTCCCAAAGCTCTTGAGGGGCCAGGGCGCTGCTGCACGTGGCTTTGCCAGGCGCGGAGGCAGCAAACGGCCCGGTAGTGCCTGGCGCCTGCGCGGGCGCTGTTGAGTACCTGGCACCCAGGGGGCCCTGAGGGGGTTTAGGGTTTAGGGTTTAGGGTTTCGGGTTTCGGGTTTCGGGTTCAGGGTTTGAGTACCTGGCACCCAGGTGTCTAAGTTCCCAAAGAGCCCAATACCGTTACCCCTTGAAGAAGGACCTTGAATAACACAGGGATCCTTGACATGATTTAAGGTATGTTCCTTAAATTAAGGGGCATTGAGCGCTCTGGGTTAGTAGTTGAGGAGAGATGGAGGTGTTTTTACCAAAGCGGTCTCGACTGCACACGCCCACCCGAGAAGGGCATGCTCTGGACGGAAGGACCATAGGGTTTTGCCCCAAATCCTAAAACCGAAGCCCTGAAACCTAAACCCGAACCCGAAGCCCTAAAACCTAAACCCGGTGAATCTTAAAATTGCAGGCTCCAACTTGCCAGGCAGTCCATTCGCTGCTTGGCTGCGGCATTCTCCGCGTACACCAGCTGCTCGTCTCTTTGTCGCAGCCTCATTTCTGAGGATGGGCTTAGGGTTTAGGGTTTAGGGTTCAGGGTTTAGGGTTCAAGGTTTAGGGTTTAGGGTTCAGGGTATCACAGGGTTCATGGTTCAGGGTTTAGGGTTCAGGGTTTAGGGCTTAGAGTCGATGACCCCGGATGTCCGAGCTGGCAGCGTGGAGCCGTATTTCTCTCTCCAAGACAGGACACAAACAACTGCATAGCTGAGTTTTGCATAGTTGCGATATGTTTTTTGCGAGCAGCCCCTTGGACAGCTCCTCTTGATCAGGATTTCATCTCTCTCTCTCTCTCTCTCTGCTGGGATGTTCCCCCTTATACTCACTGTCCTTAGAAGGGATTCTAAAGAGTAGTACACTATAATCCCCTACTAAGGACTAAGGACTATTAGTATAAAGGGGGAGCATCCCAAAGCGTATGCTGCCCGGGTGCCCAGGAGCCATATTATAATAAGGGCACCCTTTGTCGGGTTGGCTACTTTATAAGGTAACCGTGAACCAACAACAACAAAGAGGCAAAGGGTACCGACTCGGCTTCCAAGTTTGTCTGCTGATAAAAATAAAAACACCGACAGAAAGAAAATAACAATACTAAGCAAAACCTCCCAAACACTTAACCCTATAAACCCTATAAACCCTATAAACCCTAGAAACTCTAGAAACCCTAGAAACCCTAGAAACCCTAGAAACCCTGTCACCCTACAACCTCTACGAACTCTATAAACCCTAGAATAAACCCTGTAAACCGGTATAAACCCTTAACATCCCTTAACCGTCAAACTGCCACAATGAAGGGACACTGGGCTGATGGCTGTTGCAGCAATTCCCATCTTTCCCAGTCTCGCGCAGCCGCCTGTGCCATGCTTAAGCTGTGTAGGGCTTAGAGTTTAACATTTCGGGCTTGTTTGACAAAGGAAATCCGCTCACCCAAATGCTACACCCGACATAAATGCCCACTACTACACTCCTACGGGGTCCCTCATGTGGGGGATTGAAGCAACCTGAGGTCGAGATGCAGGTTCCCAGCCTCTTGGCCCAGGTATTCCGACCGTCGGGTCTGCTGCAACAACAGCTCCTGAACACACGAGCACTCCTCTTCCCCCACGAGCATCCCACCACAAGCAAAAACAGTAAATGCGAGTACATTCTCTGATATTATAGAATTGCAGTTGGCCATCTTCTCAATCAGGTGCTCCTTCAGGCTCTGCACGGTGTCAGCATCCTCCGGCATATGTAAGATACGCAACACATGCACAGTGCAGCGAAGCATACTCTCACATGCGGGCCTCAACACCGTCTTGGAGCGCTGTCCGGTGCTCTGGTTCGCACTCCATGGCCCCGCAGGCGCTACTCGTGTTCAAACTTGTTTCCATGTTCGGGCTTCAGATGCAAACATGTGAAACTCAAATCCTGATTTACAGCAACTATTCAAACGGTTTAGGTTACAAATACTGT